>ML778525.1:1283938-1306596 GCA_009831015.1 Picea engelmannii
TTTTTTTTTTTTTTTTTTTCTATTTTTATGACATCAACAAACCTGGTTGTATTTACAACGAAAGTAAAAATTTACCAAAGAAACAAAAAAATTGCAAATCAAAATACAAAAATCAAATCGATATGCACAATGAGAATTTGAAAATTGATCATTGCATGAAGTATTTCAGGTAACACCCGTTGATAGGGGCACTAAGGATTTTCCCATCAAGGTTCTCTAATAAGAATGAATTCTTTCCCTCAGAATATGTGATCTTGAAAGGTCCAAACCAGATGTGATCGAACTTTCCATGTTTTCCAGTGTCTTATTTTCTAGCATCCCACTTCAACACTAGGTCACCAGGGAGAAATTCTCTATCTTTAGCGTTTTTATCAAATAGGGATTTCATGTTATATTGATACTTCTAAAGTTTCTCATCCACTTCAGCCCTATTTTAGTGGACTTCAATTAACTGGTTTATTCTTCTGGTGACATCCTTAGGTTCTTCTTTCGAGTCTTTCCAAAGATTCATCACAAGCAGAGTAAGGTTTATGGGCAGGACTACGTCAGTACCGTACACCATTTGGAAAGGAAACATTTTGATTGACTTGTGTCGATTTTATTTTCCCACAAAGCATATTTCAAATGAACATGCCAGGTTTTCTTATTTTCAGTCAACACCTTTTTAATTATGGTGATTAAGCTCTTATTCGATGATTCAGTTAATCCAATGCCTTGAGGATAGTAGGTTGTGGAATGTCCTGGTACAATATTATACTTTGACAAAAACTGATCATCTCCATGTATTTAAAATCTTGGGCATTGTCAGTAACTATCTTCTGAGGACAACCGAATCTCGATAAAATATTTTCTTTTAAGAAATTGATCACCACTGAGTCTGTAGTGTTTCATGTTGGAATGGCCTCTACCCATTTAGTGAAATAGTCTGTGGCGATTAAGATCCATTTATTTTTTGAACTTGAATGTGGATGGATTTCTCCAATGAAATCCATACCCCATTGTTGAAATGAAGCTTATGTTTTGACTTGAATCAAGGGTAGTGTGGGAAGGTTTTGTTTTCCTGAGAATTGTTGATAGGAGTTACATGATCTGACTTTAGTATTCATGTCAGTGAACAGTTTGGCCAATAGTATCTGGCTCTCAAGATTTTATAGGTCGTTTATCTCCGTGCGTGATGTTCTCTACACACCCCTTCATGAAACTCATTTATGATGTTCTCCGTTTCGGATTCTATTAAGAAGCTTAATAAAAATCCGAGGGGATCCTTCCAATATAATTGGCTATCAATGATACAATATTTTACCGTGTGCAACTTCAACATTTTCTCCTTGGAAGGAGTCATGTCACTTGGACACTGAAGAGTCAGGATATATGAAACTATGTTGCCATACCAAGCTGAGGAAGAGAATTTTTCTTGAATCAGAGTCACAGGTATCTACACATAAAATTATTCTATATCTAGAAAGTCTTTGTATGTTTTCATATGATTTATCCCGAGTGATATGAAATTTGATTTGGATAATAGCTTAGCCAGGCCCTGACCCTTGACGATTTTTGTCAGTTTTAACTTAAGGTCGAATAGATGAATTTTGGCTAACCATCAACCTCTTTTTCCATCACTTTCAGGCTGAACCAATATGTCCTTGACCGCATTGGTTGGTACATAGGCAACCACCTTGGAATGAAGCACATAAGTCCTAAAATATTTGAGGCATTTCACCATTGCATATGCCTATTTTTCCAGTATATCATATCTCAACTCTGTGTTTCTAAGAATTTTACTGAAAAATGCTATCGTTTGCTCGAAAACTTCATCGTTCTTCTGTAAGAGCATGGCCGCGATAGTATGTTCGGAGGAAAATGAAAAAATCAAGAATTATTTCATATAATATGGGTTGGATAGCACTGGTGCTTCTCCTATCATTTTCTTGATGCATTCAAAGGATTCTTTAGCTTCAGTTGTCCATTTGACCTCGTCGTCTTTTTTCAGCATATTTGTAATCAATTTAACAATTTCAACGAAGTTTGGAATGAATCTTCTTAAAACATTTATTTTCCCTAGAAAAGAATGGATTTCCTTTCTATTCCTAGGAATGTTTATCGTATCTATAACTTCAATTCTTTTAGGTTTTATTTTGATTCCTTCTTTAGATACTATGTGGCCCAAGAGTTTACCTTCTTTCATTGCAAAATGGGAATTCTTAGGGTTGAGTGACAAACCAAATTTTCAACATTTCTTGAACGTCTATTTGATATGTACTAGGTGCTCTGCATATGAGTCAGAAAAAATAGTTATATCATCAAGATAAATGATGACACACTTATCTCTCTCGCTGACAAAGGCGATGTCCATTGCTCATTGGAAAGTGGCCCCTGCGTTCATCAAACCATGGAGTGGTAAACGCGGTTTTCTCTTTGTCATCTTCATGGAAAGAAATTTGATTGTAACTTGAAAATCCATCAATCATGGACATTCAGTTAGCCCCGACCACTTTTTCCAGAACGTGATCCATTTTAGGGAGAGAATAGTTGTCTTTAAGGGATGATCTGTTTAGGTTCCTGAAATCCACACAGAGTCCGATTTCACCGTTATTTTTCCTGACTAGAACTAAGTTAGCCACCCACTCGGAATACTTGAGTGGAAAAATAATCTTAGCATCAAGGATATTTTTTACCTCTCTTTCTATCACAGGCAAGAATATAGTATTTATCTGTCTGAGTTTCTGCCTAAAAGGTTTTATGACTTGTTTCAAAGGGATTTTGTGTTCGATGACAGTGGTATCAGAAGTTTTCAATTCGTCATAAGACCAAACAAAGACATCTTTGTATTGTTTGAGTAACTCAACATATTTATTTTTCATTTCGAGTGAAAGGTATTTAGATATTTTTACCATTTTAGGGTTTTCCTTAGTGCCAATATCACAATCTTCAATCTCTTCGGGATGAATTTGCAAGGTATACTTTAGGGGTTTATCGTCCTTATCAAATAATATTTCTAATGTAATCAGACCCTTAAGAATTTGATTGTTTTTCATCACCAACATGTGGTGGTTAGCGATCTTATCCTGAAACTTTTGAGGATCTTCATCTTCCTGCATGATCCAAGTAGGGTTATTCTAATTTTCTTGATCGATGTGTGTTTCAGAAAATTCATCAACCATTTCCAAAAATTGCTGGATCTGCTCATCGTCTTCAAAGACCTACTAGTGTTGAACATTGTTTGGTATTGAAGGCATGTGCCTCATTTCTATGTGATACTTTAGCTTTAAGACTATAGGTGGCCTAAAAGTAGCAACCACTTTTTCTAGGGAATTATCTTGTTGGTTTTGTATCCTGGGAATATGATGAATATTAAATGATGAGAAAAAAATTTCTATCAAATCTCAGCTGCATTTTCTGTACGACCTCATCCTTAGATGTTTGACTTGATATTGTTGCCTCACTGTAGACTATTAAATTTCCAATTTTCAGCTTCCTGGCAACTTCTAATCCTAAGACCATAGCTTCATACTCACATACGTTATTGGTATAGTCAATGTCCCACTGCAATCTATATGAGAAATGAATAATGAATTCATCTCCAAGCACCACAAAGAACACCCCGACTCCTGCTCCTTCCCGGGACAAAGAACCATCAAAAAACATTTTCCAAACTCCCACATTGTTTAAATTTTTGTTTGTTTTTTCTATTTTTTTTTTCTTATTATATACAACTTAATTCTGCACATTCATCGAAACCATCATCAATTGATAATATATAGTTTCCTAAATCATAATCAACAACATATACAAGGTAATAATTTGGGTTTTGTGGGTCACTTACAGTATATGCCAACCTTGTCTCTATGTATAGACAGATGAACTGTCCACCAAAAATTGGGATCATAGCATACGTCATGCCCAATTGAAGTGATCCTCCAAGTTTAGCACCCCAAGACCTGGATAACAACATGCCATACTTTGCAGGAACATCAACAATGACTACATCCAAGATTAACCACCAAATATTTTATCATACCAAGACATTTAACTTTTATTGAATCAAAATAATACAGATCTCAGTATGGTCTGGTAACCTCAAGACCCAGTTTTTCCATAATAAACTTGGGCATTAAGTTGCGGGAGGCTCCAAAATCCAACATACATTTATGGAGTAGGTGATCATGCACAGTCAACGTAATATAAAAAGGAGCAATAGGGTCTTTAGAATTTTCAATATGCAGACCAAACATTATAGTAGGTCTATCATCTTATAAATTAATAGTATATGCATGACTTTTGGCATCTAAGAAATTTATAATTTTGGCAATTTGTTTTCTATATGTTGGATTTTTTGCTAATTCGACCAGGAGCACATGAATTTTGACTTTGTTAATTTCATTTTCAAGATTGAAACTTCCAATCGTCTTTTCGGCCTCTCTGGTTGGGATCTTTGTTTCTATTTTTTTCTTGTCTATTGGTTTGTGTTGATTTGGTTTTGGCTATCTTTGTTTTGGCAGCTTGTGTTTCAATTGTTTTGTCTTGGAAGCTTGTGTTTCAACTATTTTTGTTTTTGCAGCTTGTGTTTCAGTGGATGGTTGAGCTGCCTTATTTGTTTTACTTCTCGACAAGATCTTCCTTGGTGGAGAAGTTGTATAATTTTTATCTCTAGGCCTTAAATTATATTTTTGTTGAAGCTCAGCCATTATAGAGTCGGTGATTCCTTGATAATCAAATTCTCCCATATTATTTATACTTACCTTGTTTCCAAATAGTGGTTCTTGACCTAAATAATTTTTGTAATCCCATCTGGTTAGGTGAGGTTCTTGATAGTTATCATTAATATTGTCAATATCTTCATCTAACCCCTCAAAGTCTTGTACATCATCACTTTGCATAAATTTTTATGTTTTAAAAGGGGCTTTGATTTTATGATCCTCATTTTTTACTAGTCTTTGTTGGATCTGGGGATTGGGATTCCTTTTGAAATATCTCCTAGAAAAAGGATTATGTTTATCCTAGTCTAATTCCATTCTCAAGATTTTGTTTGATAACTCTTTGATTATCTTAGGCATGTCATCCATTTTGTCCTTCGCTGACCTCCCAAATCTGAAAGTTCCATCTTGTTCCCTAAATTGTTTGGTTTCTTTGGTTCACATTTCAACCTTATATTTTATTTTACTCGATGTCATCATGTTCGAATCAATTTCGATGGCATCATCCTGCATTCTTGCGAGGTCAACATATCTCCTTTCCCTCAAAATTAGAGAAACGTTGGGCTCGAAAGCCCCTGCGAAAGTCACCTTAGTTGTAGGTTGTGAGGGTTTGACTTTTGTTAGGATATTATGATAGATTTTATTAAACCTATGGGTGAATTCTAGGACTGACTCGGAAGTCTTTTTCCTTAAATCTCCAAACTTCGTCAGATAATACAAGTGATCTTTCTTTTCTCCCCACTGCCTTAAAAAGGTGTTTTCTAGTGCGTCATAACATGCTATAGAACATACATGAATCCCTTGAAACTAGAGTCTTACTTGAACTTCAAAATTTTGTACCAGAAGTCTTGAATAAACATCCTCATGCTCAATGCCAAGGATATCGGCGAATTTATGTGCTTTGTGGAAGTTAAATCTCCCTCTCCTGTAAATTTCGGTAATTTATTCATATAATTGTCTGGAAAATCATGAAGGACAGGGGGAAGGACTAAAGTAGCGTATCTCGCCACCACTTTGGAAAAAATCCTAGGGGGCAGAGGTGTTGGTCCTTGAGTGCCTCCTCATCCAACACCACCTCCAATGCCACCTCCTCCAACAACAACCATTTGATGTCGAGGGGATGAACTTCAGGAGTTAAAGAGAGGATTTTCGTAAACTGCTAGGGACCTTTCTACTCCCTCAGAATAAGGTGAAGAAGGTTTTGGAAAATGACTGTTAGGAGACAGAAAATATGAAAAGGGGGGAAAAGGGAAATGAGGACTGGGTTCTTCATATTTACAATATATATAAACAGGAGAACCAATAGTATTTGAATCAGGGTAAGAGATATAGTCCTCATAGTTTTCAGGAGCTAAAACCTTTACTTTGGGGACCAGGGAAATATCAATAAAAGGCGTATCGAAAGGGATCTTTTACCCTTACTAGTCAAGGGGGAAGTCAAGTCGATCTTGTCTTTAATCTCATGTACAACCAGATCAGGGTTTATGGATTCAACTCCAAGATTCTCAGTTGATGTATCTCCAAAGTGGCTTTGTGTATAACCTTCTTGCGAGGATGACTGTTCAAGTGGAACCTTAGCATTAGTTTGCATAGTTTTGGGTTGGTAAACCTTACTTGTGGATGCAACAATCTGCTTGAGGTATCCCCTTGGTTTTAATAGCTTTTTAGGATTGAATACAAGCATAGTCTGTTGATCGTTTGGGTTCTTCCTGGTATTCTTTCTACCGAATGCCATTTTATCTATAGTGGATTCACCAAGTGAAAGATAAAATTCATCCTTATAAATGTATTCAATATTTGTTCACTATCAAAGAGAGAAACTTACCATGTCATTCTCCCAGGAAAAAATAACTTTGTTTCTTCATCCCCGACAATGACGCCAAAAAGATGTTGTTCCTGAGATTACACTTAAGAATCAAAGAGTAATGTCAAGGCATCGAGAATTTAAGGAATGTTTTAAAAGGTTATCTTTCTTCTGTTAATTATATAAGAATTAACCCTTAAATGAAATTAATAACTAAATAGGACAGAGGTCATGTTTCGTCGTCTGAGTCGAGTAATAAAATCAAGTGATGTGAGATAAATTTACAAAATTGTTAAACGAAATGAGGCATCAATGACTGATGAATCTTACCTTATTCACAGTAGAAGAAAATATAGAATACACCCTTGAAAGGATATAAGATACAATGATCCAAGTAGCTTGCAGGTCTTGTATTTACTAATAGAAAATATAGAGGAAAAATTGTTTTCTTATCAAATAACCGATAAAACGCAATTACAGTAGATGTTATACTAAATTGTGACCTCTCACTTATCAAGGATTGACATAAATAAAACTAGAGATATGGAATACAAGAGAAGCACATAAATCAAATTGCACAAAATTTGGAATCCCTGTCTGCACTGTTATTAATACTCACAAAAGGATGAGTTTTCTTAGTTACAATATGGAAAGAAGAAGCTTGTGTTAAGTCTTTAGACTATGTATTCATACAAAATGTTCTCAACCCTAAGCGGTTGGAATTCTCATAATTTGAAAAGAATAAATATTACAATATGTGAAATTTGAAACATTTCACTTGCATCTCCCTTGTATCTTCGCCATGTTGGCAGAGAGGTTTCTTCCTTTTGTTCTCCAGCTCAGAAAAATCTGGACTCTAATCATGATCTGAGTACATGATATGCCCACGTCGTCTCATTTATTCCCATGCGCGTTAGCTTTCCTTTTCTCGACACATTGCACGCATTTTCCTACTAACTACAACACCAATATGGAAGGCTCTGTTGTGTCATTCGCCTCAAAAGTATATAACTTATTTTCTAAGCGAGGTAGCCTATCTTCCATTCTCTTGTATTCTAAGTATATAGACTATAGCTACAAACTAGGATTGACTATCCATTTATTGATCTGGGTAATATCAATTTGTTTCAACTGCAAGATTTCAGCCCGAGACTCTTCCATGTTTGTCTTGAAGTTAAGTTGATTTTTTTCTATGTCAACTTGCCACAGGACTTCAAAGATATTATCTTTTTCGAGGCCCAGTGACTCTTTATTGAGTTAATGAAATGCTTCTTCACAATCTTTCTTCACCTCCTTAGCTAATATTTTATTTTCAACTATGTTAGCTTCCTAGGTTTTCAATATTATATCGCCTCGCGTTTGCTCAGAAAGATACAATCTAGAGACCATGGTTAATTCCTCTTTTGATGATGACACAACTGCCTCCTAGAAAGAAGCTAAAGTTGCAATGGCCTCTCTCTCCTTTAGGCCAATGTTATTTAAATATTGGTCTACCACTCAATAATGGTTTTAGACAACTTCTATCTTAGTAAAAAGGCTTTGTTGTGTTGTTTCCAGTTTCTCATGTACCTACAATGGCTAGGCTTGGAAAACCACCATATCTACAATTGTTTTCTCAATCAAGTTTATTTTGGCCTGCAGTTGTTTTACAAACTCTCCCTGTTGAATGGCCCATTCTCTACTTGTCTGTGCATTCTTATGCATTTCATTGAGACTGAATTTGAGTGGTTGAATTTCCAATATGTCACAGGCTCTAATATTCTAAAAAACCCTATTTATCTCATCTCTTGCACTCTGTTCCATTTCCTTTAGTTGACATTGCAACTAACTTACTAGCAAGTCCTTCTGCTTCAATTGTTCCTTCAAATTCCCAACTAAATACCAATTGGCTATGGAAAAAGATCCCAATGAGCCTACCACTTCCATAGTGAAGTTTTCCTCTTCTAAGGCCTGTCCATCCAATATCACCCTGTGTTTCTTGACAAGTGCACCTTCCTTTTGGTGCGTTTCTCTTTTTACTACAACTCTCCTCTTATTGTTGAAGAAGAAGTTGAAAGGAGTCATCTCTTCAACTGAAATAGGAGTGATATCTTCTATGAACACTACTTTGGTGCTTGGGTTCACCTGACTAATCTGTAAAGGGGTCAAAAACATAATAGGGTCACCTATTTGGTTGGTCTGTGGTTGCCCTGTTGTATGAGTATCCGACTTTTCTGGTGTAGACAACGATGCATCCTCTCCCTTTTTGATCAGAACTTTAGTGTGAGCCTTCTTTTGATCATCAGGTTGATTTGATGGTGTAGTATTTTTCCTCTGTGTCAAAACCTCCATTTTCACCAAATCTTCCTGAATGTTTAGCCCACTAGAACTTATTACTTCTGACTTCTGGGTTCCAACTTCATGTGTGGTTGGAGATGTCAGAACTTCTCCGTGTAATACTTTGGGCAGACTGTTTCTTCGGTGTCTCTGAAAATTATGTAGCTCGACTAATTTGTTTGGATCTAGAGTCTGGAATCGACTCAATACCTCTTGATAATATCTTTCCCCTCGAAATATATCATCCTAAGGGGAATTTTCATGCTCATATCTCTTAATATTGTATACATCCATGTGATTTCCTACGACCTTTTTTGGATCGTGTTTCATGAATTCAATGTTTACAAGCTTAATGTCCTTTAGGGAGATGACCTCTACCTTTGAGTGGCCGAAATCTAACAGTGAAACAGTACCAACCTGCAAAGGAAAGGTGGGTCACACCATTGTCTACACTGCCTTGAGCTCTTTATTGATTCCTCTTAGCACAGTTTGATGTGATACCTCTCGGCACACTAGTCGATATGGTAGGAACATTGGTAAGGCATGTGGAGGAAGAGAACATCCAAAGACCCTCATATAATAGAAGGCTTCTTCAATGTACCAATCAACTATATTTTCTAAGTTAGTCACTATATGGTCTGAAATCCTCGGGGGTGGGAAACCATATATAGCGATATGCATCAGTACCACCACATAGTTGTAGATTTCATAGAAGAAGTCCTTCGATTTATCCTTCCATATCTTGGAGTGATATAAATGTATTGGTTCAACACTGGTCATATTCCATATTCATCCCATCAAAGGAAATTGCATCATATAACAAACAACATCCATGAGGTAAGCCGACATGTAAAATGGGGAAGGTCGTCCTTTTTCTTTCAATGATTGATATTCAGTGATTTCCTTGGCCAAACTGTCTGATAATATCTTGGCCCAATTGAAATAAAAACCCTCTACAACTTCATGCATGATCGGTACCCATGATAATAGGAAGTGAGCAAAGTTTTATTTCCCAAAAATTCTACACAACATCATGGCCACATACATCATATGGATGTCTAAGGATGCAGTGGCATATATGTCATGGGTGTCTTCTCTGAATTTCTCAGGGAATACCCACCAATCCTTGATCAAGTCAGGGTAATTCTTTACACCTTGTGTGCATTCTTCTTCATCGAACTCCTTTAATAAAGCGACATTATAACTATGCTTGAATGTTGGGGACAATTTGTACATCACCTAGATATGGTCTGGTTGGAAAGATCCAACAACAACTTGCTGTGAATTGTGGATGGTCATGGTCGAGACATCGACGTTCTCTAAGGCCCAATGTATCATGTCATTATACAGCATGAGTCTCAGTCACATGGCTATCTTATGCAAATCAGATTGGGATACGTATTTGAGCTTCGTCACCTAAGTTTTGGTCCCCTCATAATATGACTCTTCTGGACAGTTTCACAACTCATATTATAGGATATTGCAGACTGCATCCAAGTTCTTATGGTATCCACAGCTCTCGGTGATGTGTTCAAGAGGATATCTGTGTTTTGGCTCGAGCTCTCACCAGTCTCTTTAACCATTTTCCATGGAGACATGATGGTGGTAAACTCTGAACTGTGTTACCTATCACAGAAAATGCACAAAACATATTATCTTTCTAAGCTTGCTCTGTGAAAAGCGCGAATGGAATTCAAAATGCAATATCTTTTTTTCCTTAAGTGCATCAATTTTACGTATACCTTCACTGACAATGTGTTTATTTTACTTAATGAAAATATTTTGGGCGGTGATCCAACATCTTATTTCAAATCATTTTCCCTAGATCAACTATTAATGTCATTAATGTTTGGTAGTTCATGATCGGGATATGCATAGATGAAATTTGAATTTATCCAAACTATGATTAAATGAAAAATTAACATGAGCTAATAGTGTTTAACCTATTAATTAATCATATTTAACCTTAACTCTTTTCAGGCCTTCCGAGGTCAGGATATTTGATAAAAGCTCGATATATGATTTTCGAAGCTCGAAACCATGAAGTGATTGATTTTTCATTGATTGTATTTAATCTTTAATTAACTTCGTTTAACGCTTAAGACATTTCGAGAGTTCAGGTTTCGTGAGTTTAGGATGCGATGGATGGTGGATATACAAACTCTGAGTGTGTGAAGCTATTAATTACCTTTAATTGATATTAGTTTATTTAACCAAGGTTTAATATTTTGGGACATCTTGTTTCGTAGATTTGCAAGTTAGATCTTCTGTCATTTTCTCGAAGGGCCGCTTCCCACAGTGACGTACTAAATTTTAGGAATGTATGTGTGTATATGGTTACTAGTATCAAACTCTTTTCACATATCAGGAATTTGAAGGTGGGGCATGTTGAAACGCCTAAAGTACAAAACTTTGAAACTCGAAACTCTGAAGTATTCTTTAATGATTTGACTCTTTAACGAGTAAGCGGATCCATAACTCCTAAGAGATTAGGTTCGTTTGATTATATGAAAGACTTCATCGACGGTGAGAATCAAATGTACGTTGTTTTTATTTTAAATGGGAAAGAAATCTATTTAAAGTCTAAATTTTAGAAAAAATATATGTGTTCCAACATCTTGTAGGAACTAACCACCCCCGATTCCCCATGGAATGAGCTCCATCATCGAGCACTTTTCCTCTCACAATAAGCCTTTCACCTTCCTACCCAAGCCTCCATGTGCGCAATTGAAACCAAGGATTTAATTCCTCTGAGGCATATTGACTAGTTCAAAAACCCTGTCGCTTCCCCCGATGCTTTTTAAGAAGGCAACATGGCCAACATCTCCCCCATAGTCAAAATTGACATTTTCGTTAAACCAAGCATTATAGAAGAGATATCCATTGGTGTTTCATGCTCCACTGAAGAGATCATTGCTTACAAAGCCCACTTTCAGGAATACCAAGATATTTTTTCCTAGTCATATACGGAGATGCCTAGCCTCGATCCTTCTATAGTTGAACATCAAAATGACACCTGGATGGATATTGCCCCCATTCATCAAAATAAATGCCCCCTCCACCCATCCAAAGTTGCGCTGATCAAAGTCGAAATTGACAAGTTACGTGTCGCTGAGTTCATTTAACCCATTGCGTACACTTCATGGGTTTCCAATCCCGTCCCCGTTAACAAAAAACATGAAATTATTCACGTCTGCACAAGCTTTCGCGATATCAACCACGCTTGTCCCAAAGAAAAATTACCAACCCCTTTCATCAACCAAATCATCAATGATTGTGCCGACCATGAAGCATTGTCCTTTATGGATGGGTTCTTTGTCTATAATCAAATTCAAATCCACCAAGCAAATCAATACAAAACCATTTTTACAACCCCTTGGGGTACCTTTTCCTATTGCGTCATGCCTTTTGGACTAAAAATTGTCAGTTCTACATTTCAACTGGCCATGACCTATGTCTTCCATGATCTTTCTCACATCATCCTTACTTATTTGGACGACCTCACTGCTTGATCCAAAAAGTGAGCCCAACATTTAGATGACTTATGCATCATTTTCCAATGATGTCACCAGTATAATATCTGCTTGAACCCCCTCAAGTGCATCTTTTGCATCATAGCTAGACACCTCCTTGGGTTCATTGTCTTCCAATAGGGCATCACGGTGGACCCCCTCAAGTTCCAAGCTATCAAATAAATTCCACCACCTAGGAATTTACGCCAACTGCAGAGCATACAAGGCAAAGCCAACTTTTTACGTCTCTTTGTCCCAGACTATGCTACTCGTGCACATGGTTTTCTCTACCTACTGCGACATGATATCCCATTTCGATGGGACGAACATGCTCAAATTTTTTTTGATGATCTAAAATCCTCCCTATCTAATGTCCCTTTTATTATTCCCCTAGACTATGATCGCAATTACATCCTATACTTATCAGCCTCGAATGTATCAGTTACAGGAGTCCTCGTCCAATTAGGGGATGATGGGCGTGAACATGTGATTTACTACATTAGTAAAAACCTTTCAGGGCCACCCTTGAAATATAATCATGATGAGAAAATCTCATTAGTAGTTTTCCTCGAAGTCCAAAAAATGCGCCATTATATTCTGCTTCAAACTACCAAGGTCGTAGCAGATTTCAATGCCATGCATTACTTTCTTATTCGACGATATATTAATGGAAAATTTGCTCGATGGATCATTATCCTCTAGGAATATGATCTCGAGTTCTCTACTCCCAAAAGCATGAAAGATCTCATCCTAGCCAAATTCATTATGGATTTTCCCTCATATTCCAAAGCTTCCCCCATAAATGATGATTTCCCCAATGAAAATCTCTTATTCATCCCCTTCGATGACCCCCGGTACAATGACCTCCGTGTCTACCTTTGTACACAAAAATTTTGGTCTCATCTCTCTCGAGATGATTTTTGACACATTCACCAAAAGGCCCCCCAATACCTCCTCATCGGAGACATTCTCTATCGACATGGGGTCGATACCATCCTTCAACGATGTCTTACAATTGAAAAGTTTGATAGAGTCTTGAATGATTTCCACATAAGCGCTTGCGGTGGTCACCTCTCGATTATGTCCACTACCCAAAAAATCATTCGAGTTGGGTACTTATGGCCCACTTTGTTTCATGAGTGCATCCACGTTTTCAAGTGATGCAACAAATAACAACTTTATGAAAACAAAGCATGAGCTCCATCATCTCTTCTACACCTAGTCATCACAACCGACCCCTTTTGTAAATGGGGCATAGACTTCATGAATTGTCATCCTCCATCTAGTAATGGACACAAGTACATTATTGTGGTAGTATATTACTTTACCAAATGGGTTGAATACATGCCCAAATTTCACAACATCGTTGAAACAACAATGCATTTTTTGTTCAACCATGTCATTACCCAGTTCAGAGTCCCACAACAGTTGGTTTCCAATCATGGTAAACATTTTGAGAACAATATATTTGTAGAACTCTCCTCAAAATTAGGCTTCACCCATGAGTTTTCCTCCCCATAATATCCTCATTCCAACGTATAGGTCGAGGCTATAAAAAAATTCCTCAAAACCATGCTACAATGTACTGTCAACAAACATAACACCAACTGACATCATATGTTGTTTTCTGCATTATGGGCTTATCCACTAGTAAATTTGGGTCATTTTGCAATGACTATTTCGACGCTCTTATGAAGTTATGTAGTGGATATTGTGACGAATCTTGGGTCTCCCAAATGTGGCTTCACGTGTCATGGCAAGTGAGACGAACCTAAAAAAATGTCATAGGAGCGATGACCCAAGGAATTTTTCGCAAGCCTGACAACCAACATTAGTCGTCGCAATAAAGACAACCAACAGTTGGTGTCACACGAGTGACAAAGAAGGGATATCATCACAAGAGAGACAAAGAATGGATATCGCCACAAGAGAAACAAAGAAGGGATATCATCACAAGAGCGACAAGGTAGTGTTGTCATCGCAAGAGTGACAAAGAAGGGATATCGTCGCAAGAGAAAATGAATAAAAAAATCATGATTCACCAATATTAAATATTAGTTATAACGTCCATGCAGGTTATAAATATTAATAATTTATGAAATAAAAAATATTAATATATTAATGAGTATGATCATATACAAAAATAATGAAACTTAATATGTATTATTAATACAAGTCTCCACAATTATTAATATATTACCTCTCATTTTTTTCATTCTACCTTTCCCCAATAGGTGCTCCTGATTTTCAAATTTTTTGATGGAGTTCACATCCCAAATGCGATCCACTGCATGCATAGTTGGTGCTGCTAATTTAGGAATATACTGACCAATATACACCATATATTGATATACCATATATTCCTCCACCATAGAGCCCTCAGTACATACTCTTTATCTAACCAACACCTTCAATGATTTCAAGTGTCTCTCCACTATCCACATTGACCTTGTGTGAACAGGTCCACAAATTTCAATCTCCTCAACTTGGTGTATGTGGTAGTGTTCTTGTGCATTGAAAAATGTTGGAGGTATATAATTTTGCATTTCACACATTATACAAGGAATTTCTCTCTTCCAATACTTTATATCATCTTCTTGGATTTATTTCAATGACAACCATCTACATGAGATCATGACACAAAAAAATAACATGTTTCAACATAACATAATATAATATATTACATTACAAGTAAAACACATGTCATTAAGTACAACAACAAATTGAAAGAACATTTCTCATATAAATCACAACTACTTACCTCATGTATTTTCCAAGATCATATATAACTTGTTTGACATTGTTGTCAAAGTCATTGACGTTGCGGTAGAACATATTGCAACAAAAAAATAAATCATTATTTGTTTGGACCATACTAAAAAAAAACATTAAAATATGTATAAGGCCAATATATATAAATATGTATACCAAAAATATTACCTTAATGAAGGTATGCCAATCATGTGTTTTTACCCCACCAAATTCACCTTTCTTCGTTAATATATTATTTATGCTTGAAGAAAAACCCGTGGGAAATTTAATTCTTTGAATGACCTCTTTTACATCCTTTCTTTGTTGCTCTGTTAATAACCATGGAAGGTTATTTCGGTCTAGTCCATATCTATTTGATCAAATCACACTTCACATTGCATGATTGGCTTCCTGAATGTCAACACACATTTTGACAATTTTTTCTTTATCCCTCCTACCATCTATGATTTGCCATAACGTTTCTTTCACATTCTTCGTGATATGCACTGTATCAAACAAATGAGATATTTTTAGCTCCTCATAGTAGGGAAGCCTCATGAATTGAGTGGTATAACATTTCATTCCTCGTGGAATCCCATTATTAATACCTTCATGATGGAAACCGTCATGAAGCATAAAATAAATCACAAAAATAATTATCAAATACGGTAAAATAAATTCAATGATTAAAATAAACATTCAAAACATTACATGATATAGGACACATAAATAAATTGCGTACCTTGACAATTTCTATTATATTCCAACCTCCATAGTTGAGGTTTCATTCTTCGTGGTTTTAAACCAATCTCTTCTTTCCCATTGAAAATATTTTTTTCAGTAGTACGATACCTATGGTTCTTAGGGAGGAGGTGCCTATACTCATCAACCACCGCCTTTCCTAAACTTTTTGAATGACGATACTTCATCTTAGGACCACAAACTAGACATGCAAATTTACCCTTTGTTTGAAGACTTGCAACAAATGGATTAATGTCAATTATACGATGAGATTATTTAAAAATTAAGCATGTAGCATGGTATCTTTAAAAAATATATATAGTATTAAATAGAAATAGAATGCTACATACATGATGCAGGAGCATCGCTATCAAATTTAGAAAAAGAGAAAGTGGAAGCGAAATCGACACCTCAACACATTGAAAGAACCAAACCGACTCTTAACCAACTTGGTAGTGGTGTGGAGATTTTTTGAATTTCTCGTTAATTAAATTGGTTGTATGTAAAGCCGAGACACCATTTGAAATGATGGATCATTGTAAATCCTTACATGATTGTAAAATATTACAGTTGTACGATATTATCCCTTATTAGTTATTAGGTTGCATTTAATTAAGCTGAGTAGTAACCGCTAGAGTAGAGGTGATAGAACTTAGATAGGAGGAAGGGGAGAGAAGAAGGTTCTCGATCCTTAGACAAGTTATTTTTCATTGTATTGTTTGTAAGAGATAGTAGTTTTAATCATGTTTTTTTGGAATGAATAGAATAGAGGAGAATTTATCCAATTGTACAGTGTTGATATTGTTTTACAGTTTTACTGTTGTTATGAATTTTGTGTATGTATGAGGTTCATGGTGAATGAATGAATTCATGAAGAATTGAATAAGTTTCAATTATTTCTCTTCTGTAAGTTACGAAAGGAGTGCATACCAAACGCAAGGAGTATGTGTGAGAGAGTTTTTCGACTCGGAGCGCAGAGTAAATAGCGTGGAACTTTTGTATGCAGAGTGTGCATATTGAACGCAAGGAGTGCATATGAAAATTCTTTGACTTGGAGAAACATTTGGAGAAATAACACAGTTTTTCTTGTAAGGTAGTGCAGAGGTTAGTTGCAAGGATTGCATAGGACCAGAAATCGACTAAGTGTAAAAAAAATCTCTTTGAGGAATTAAAAGTTTGAAGGAAGAATAGATGCAGAGGATTTAGTGGGAGGAATCCTTCAGATAAGGAATTTTTGAAGGTTGGATAAGATAAAGGGTTAAAATTCACCCAGGAGGAGCAGAATCATTTTAGACCATTAGATCTTGGAGAATTCGCACACTAGTTACTTGCAAGGATCCTTCGGAATTCGTAAATTGGAAGGTTCAAAGTGAAGAGGAGTGAAAACTTCCGAAACCCAAAGTCCGAAGTGAATCTGGACCATCAAATCCAGCAGGATGTGTGGGGACAGATCAATAACTTTGGATAAAAGAACTCTGGATAAGTTGAGATTTGAGATCTATGAAACCCAAAGGTCTGAAGGAAATCATAGTCATCTGATTCAGGAGAATACACAACATAAATCCATAGATTCCAGGTAAAGACCCAAAGTAAATTATAGTCATTCAATTCAGGAGGACAAGCGGCATAAATCTGCCCATTTTGAGGGAAAGTGAAGGTTGAAAGTTCAGTTTTCCGAAGTCCGAAGTCGCGAAGCTGCTAGGGCATTCAATATGAGGAGGAAAAGTGTCAGCAGATCTTCCATTTCAAAATATGGCCACTACGAAGAAAGAAGGAATTCATATTTGAAACTCTCGAAGCTCGAAAGGAGAAATCAATCAGGACCATTGATTTGAAAGAGACACGCGTGAAAAGATCGTGAAGATCTAGAAGAGCATTATCTGGAGAGAAGGAAGGAAAGGAGGAAGATATGAACTATTGATCAAGAGGCTCCACTTGAGATCATGAGATCGATGGTTATGAAGGATTATGTGGAAAGAAAGTGCTCAGACATTAAAAATTTGAGAGCGGGTCGCAATCGAAACCACGGTATTGAAAAAGGGACGTGTGGCAATTGGTAGTGAATTGCAGGGAGGAAAGTGGGTTGATACCAAACCAATATTGACGACACCCATAATCATGTGTGGACATAGCCTGAGGTCACATACAGGAAGGGATAATAGAGGAGGATTTAGCGCCTGAACCCTGATAGTTCAGTAGCGCAAAGGGAGAGGTTGTGGGTGTCATAGAACCTGCACCAAAAGATTGAAATTTTCTATGTTTAATTACAAGCAAGACCATTAAGGTTTCAAAGAGCCGATTCAGCTCTGAGAATCGAAGATCCTTGACTAGGAGGCTGAGCATCCCCAAGGAGAGAATGGGGGTTTGCATCAAGTGGTATCAAAGCCTGAAAAAGATCGAATTTGTATACTATGTGTTAGAAGCTGTTGAAATAATGTCGTCGAGGATACACGTAGATCCACCTATAGTAAATCGTGTTGTAGGAAGAGAAATGAGAGAGATTCATGCAAGGTTTGAAGCGATGGAAGAAATGTAAAGGAGAACACCTACCGCTGGAGACATCAGTGATGCAGAGAGTGAAGAAATAGAAGTTGAAGAAGCTATAGGGGAAGATGTGACTGAAGAATGCTTATTGAAAGTTGTTGTGAAGTTGGGAGCTAGAGAAAAGATAGACGTCCCAATGTATGAAGGTAACATGGATGGAAAAGAGCTATTGGACTGGATAAGGTTCGTGGATAAGTATTTCGACTATGAAGATGTCGATGAAGGAAATAAGGTGAGACATGTTGTCACCAGATTAAAGGGACATGCAACACTATGGTGGGATGAACTGTAGGCAGAGAGGAGGAGAAAAGGAAAACAAAATATAAATAATTGGGTTAGAATGGTATCCAAACTGAAGGCTAAATTCATACCTAAGGACTACCAGATAAATCTGTTGAGGAAGTTGCAAAACCTGAGACAGAGGAGTATGACAGTGAAAGAGTACACAGAAGAATTTTATAGGCTGAATATTAGGACTGGACAAAGGGAGAAGGATGATGAAAAAGTTTCCAGGTATATAAATGGATTGAGGTATGGAATCCAGGATGATATCAATATGATGACCATCAGAACAGTGGAATATGCTTATCAGATTGCATTGAAGGAAGAAGAAAAATTGGCCAGAAACCAGATTCAGCGATGTAGAAGTAGAGGCTTGAATATAGGTAAGGGAATTTTCTATGATAAGGCAACGAAAACCAAGGATGAAATTGAGAAGTCATATGGTCACTTTGAAAGGGGAGGAAGTTCTTGAAGAAGACCGTTTGGTGGGAGAAATTCTTTTCCTCAAGGAAGAGGAAGAGGTAGAGGAGGTGAACTTAAATGTTATGCCTGTGGAAAGACAAGACACATGTCATGGGAATGCCCCGAGAGGAAGAAAGAAGGAGGAGGAGAAGCACACATTTATGAAGCCCAGAAGAATGTGGAAGCAGAAGCAACAAAAGGAGGATAGAATATTATGATGAGGAAATTTCTTCTAAAACCAGAGAAGGAAATAGAAGACTTAGTTCAACAAACGAGGTTGTTTAGGGTTGCTTGTAAAACAAAGGACAAAGTTTACAAGATGATTATAGATAGTGGAAGTACTGATAATTTAGTATCTACATAAATGGTGGAGAAGTTGCAACTGGAGACAACTGCACACCCAAGTCCATATAAAGTATCGTGGTTGCATAAAAGACATCAAGTAATGGTAAGTCAACAATGTAAAGTTGAATTTAAAATAGGAGTTTATAAAGATGAGATTTTGTGTGTTGTAAGTCCTATCGATGTTTGTCATATTTTTTTGGGGATACCATGGAAGTTTGATACGAATGTCATTCATGATGGGACGAAAAATACTTACACTCTAGAGAAAAAGGGTAGAACCCACATGTTGCTTCCAATAGAAGAGAAGAAAGAAAAGGAAGAAGCCAGCACAAGAATACTTCTCATGAGTGGGAAGGAATTCTTGAAGGAGATCAGGAAAGATCAAGAAATGCAATTTGTTGTAGTGAGGAAGCCAAGATTTATCCTTACCAATACTTCCATGAATGATTTACCTGAAGAAATCCTGGAATTGTTAGAGAATTTTGCTGACATAGTAGTGGATGAGTTACCTCACTCATTACCACTCATTAGGAGTATCAGCCACCATATTGACTTGATTCTAGGAGCTAGTTTTCCAAACAAAGAAGCATATAGGTTGACACCTCGAGAGAATGAGGAGGTTAAGAATCAAGTTCAAGAGTTTTTGGATAAAGATTTAGTCAGGGAAATTCTAAGCCCATGTGCAGTGCCAACTATATTAAGTCCAAAGAAGGATGGGGGATGTAGAATGTGTACAAATTCTAGATACATCAACAAGATTACCATCAATTATAGATTCCCATTACCCAGGATGGATGATTTGATGGATTGTTTGAATGTAGCAAGCTATTTTTCAAAAACAGACTTGAAGAGTGGATATCATCAGATAAGAATGAGAGAGGGAGATGAATGGAAGAAAACATTCAAGACAAATGAAGCTTTGTTTGAATGGCTAGTCATGCCATTTGGATTGACAAATGCTCCAAGAAAATTTATGAGGTTGATGAATGAAGTATTGAAAGACTTCATAGGTAAATTTGTCATTGTATATCTGGATGATATACTAGTTTTCAACAAAACAGAGGAAGAACATTTAAAGCACTTGACATTAGTGATGAGCAAGTTGTTGCAAGAAAAGTTGTTAATAAACTTGAAGAAAAGTTCTTTTATGAATACAAAAATCATATATTTGGGTTTTTTGATCTATTCAAATGAATTGAAGATGGATCTAGAGAAGGTGAGAGCAATCAAAGAATGGTCATCACCAAGGAGCATATTTGAGGTGAGAAGTTTCCATGGGTTAGCAAGTTTGTATAGAAAGTTTATCATAAATTTTATTGGTATATGTTCACCCATAATGGACACTGTGAAAAAGAAACATAAGTATTTTAATTGGACAGAGGAGGCTGAGAAAATATTCAGAGTGTTGAAAAAGAAGATAACAGAACAACCAATTTTGGTTTTACCCGATTTTGGAAAAACATTTCAGGTAAGATGTGATGCAAGTGGAATAGTGATCAGGGGATCAAATTTTGCTCAAATTTCAAAGTGCTCGGAATGCAACAAAATCAATGCCATTTCATCTGTCTCGTCTTCCTGATTCTGGTGGTATATTTACTTCTTCAAACGGACTCTATATGGAGAATTTATCGCGATCTGTTCGTCAAGTCAAACAGGCTAAACAAATTTGGTGTTGACTGTCCAGTCTGTCCAGTCCGTACAGTCTGACGTGGAAGGGTCGTACAGGCTGTACAATGACGTGTCAGGTGGTGACATGGCAACATATGGTTGGTTGACAGTTGGCGAACCAGGATATGACATGTGTCCTTTGAGTGGAAAATGATATGACGACACGTGGCCCAATCCATGGGTGCCACGTGTCACTCGTTGATTGGCTAAGTGGTTGTATTAAAATTTATGGGAGTCCACGAGGTTTGACCCTCGGACCTCACCCACTATCTAAATTCTTCACAAACCTCCGCTAACCAATATGCCACCGATTGTTTCTTAATATGTATGTGGGTAATATTATATTTAAGTTGCATTTAGTATCGTTTTGGCGGGGGTTCAGGCCGGGGCTTAGCCCCGACCCGTGGTCATATTACATAAACATGTGACCATATTATATGTATGCGCACGGTTGTTGGTGCGTGGGGTTTTCATAACCCTTGGTCATATATCATGTGCCATATGCCCGCGACCTAGAGCGCGGAGGGAAGTTACACGGTTCTATAACGACTTAACCACTTTTGCCCATGCGCGAGGTCACATGACCCATACACCCAGGTGCCTAGGCGGTTAGGGGCTGGCGCGCCCTTAACCATTCTATGGTTTGCACCGTTGGCATGGTTGCTCCTGGTGCTGGGTTTTCACGCTTTAAAATGCGTGTGAGCCAGGTTCAATAAAGGAGGGTGCATTTTGTAGATGCAGAGACAGCAAGCTTGAAGAGGGAGACTTCCAGGAGGCCTAACTTCTTCGTTTTTCGACCGATTGAGGTGCCGAAAGAGCCCATATAGGGGTTTTTGGACGCTTTGAAGCCATTAGAGCAGTCGATTTGTCATTTTGAGCATTGTAAGACATGTTTTTGAGCACTTTTTGAGCAATTAATAATAATGATCCATTGGAAGCTGGACCAGGAGATGTAGCCCAAGAGAGGGGTGAACTCCTTTATCAATTGTTGTGCCTATGTGTTTATGTTCAATGATTATGCTGCTATATATGTGTAATTTGCATAAGTAATCCTTAAATATATGTGTTACAAACTGATCCATTTTCTCTAAATACATAACATTCACTTGCAATAATTTTCAAGTTTTTCAAGTCTTCTTCAATTTTAGATCAAGTTGGTATCAGAGCACTAGTTTTTGAAGACTTGATTGTTTGCAAGTTTTGTTTTTGATGCTCACAAGGTTGAAACTCACAAGAGGAGAAGGTCAACTTGTGGAGCCAAGTTCTCATCCGACAAGGAGGAATCATATTCATTCACTGCAAGTTTCAGAGAGACATTCACCAAGCATGGCTCATGCAGAAAGTCATGAACATGTTCCTGTCGAAAATGAAGATCTCAGAGAGGCTGTCATGGAGCTGAGAGAGATGATGAAGATATTGATGGAAAGGAACATATTGTCACAGGGTGAAGGCTCCAACCCTTCAATGCATAAGGGAGGCGGTGGTGACAAAACTCCAGGCGGAAATGGAGGGAATGGTGCTTCTCCACCACCCTCTCCT
>ML778525.1:1307693-1366366 GCA_009831015.1 Picea engelmannii
CTTCAAGTAATGCTAATGTCAATGTAACTCAACAAGAGAAAATGAGAATTGAACTTTTTCATATAAGGGTTGTTTCAAAACATACTAAGATAGACACGTTATTTGATTATGGATCACAAGCAAATCTTATTTCTGAAGAGACTATTAAGAAACTTAAGTTGGAAACAAGTCCACATCCTAAGCCATACCCTCTTGGTTGGATATGTGATAATGCTAAGTTACAAGTAACTAGGAAGTGTAAACTTAGGTTTGCTATAACTACAGATTTCATTGATGAGGTAGAGCTTGATGTGATTCCATTGGATATATGTGGTATTGTGTTGGGAAGCCTGTATTTGTATGATAGGAAAGATATTTTCTATCGTCAGGAGAATAAGTATCATTTGTTTAAATATGGGGTTGAGTATATTGTTAGAGCTCACACTAAGAAGATGAATTTATCAATCATAAATGCAGGGCAAATGAAGAGGTTAGTTAATGCTAGTAAAAATTTTGTTCTCTTAATGATCAAACCTAAAAATGATGTTGAGAACGAAGCATTTCAAGGTTGTGATGAAAACTTAAAATCCAGTCTATTTGAAGTTGTTAATCAATATGATGACATGTTTAAAGAACCTAAGGGGTTGCCTCCAAAAAGAGGAATCCAACATGAAATTCAGTTACAACAAGATTGTCCACTTAATGTAAGTTATGGAAAATGCTGAGATTAAAAAACAAATTCAGGAGTTGTTAGACAAAGGGGTTATTGTACCAAGTTCTTCGCCATATGGAGCTCCAATTGTGTTAGTTCCAAAGAAAGATGGTACGTGGCATATGTGTGCTGATTTCAGGGCTTTGAACAAAATTACAATTAAAAATCATTATCCTCTTCCAAGAATTGATGATTTTCTTGATCAATTAAAAGATGCCAAATATTTCACTAAGTTAGATTTAAGAAGTGGTTATTATCAGATTAGGATTGCTGAGGGAGACACATGGAAGACAACTTTTAAGATTAAGCAAGGTTTGTTTGAATGGATGGTAATGCCTTTTGGACTTTGCAATGCACCTGCTACTTTCATGAGAGTTATGAACGGTGTTTCCAGGCCTTTTATGGATGATTGTGTTATTGTCTACTTAGATGATATTTTGATTTTTAGCAAATCTCGGGAAGAGCATATTTCACATGTGAAACAAGTTTTGGATGTTTTGAGGAAAGAACAATTGTTTTTGAAGTTGTCCAAATGTGAATTTGGCAAAAATTTGCTTATTTACTTAGGCCATATTGTTGGTGGAGGCGAATTAAAAATTGATCCTTCTAAAGTTAAAGTTATTTTGGAATGGTCCAAACCCAGCAATGTGATAGAGGTAAGAAGTTTTTTGGGAGATGCCCAATACTGGAGAAAGTTTATTGCTAACTTTTCGTCCATTGCAGCTCCATTACATGTTGTGACAGGTGTCAAGCAAGTTTTCCAATGGGGAGGCAAGAAACAATAGGCTTTTGATACTTTGAAAGAGAAGATCAGTTCAGCGCCAGTTCTTGCACTTCCAAATTTAAGACAACCTTTTGAAATCCAGACAGATGCAAGTAATTATGCAATGGGAGCAGTTTTGCTTCAGTATGGTAAGCCTATTTGTTTTCATTCTGAGACGTTTAATGGTGCCGTGATTAATGATCCAACTTATGATAAAGAATTGTATGCATTGGTTCAAAGTGTCAAGAAATGGAAGCATTATTTGTTGGGAAAACAAACCATTATTCACACCGATCATCAACCTTTGCAATACTTACAATCACAGTCAAAGCTACAACAAGCTAGGCACTTCAGATGGATGGGTTTTCTTCAATAGTTTCATTTGGTTATCAGGTATAAGAAGGGAATTTTTAACAAAGTCATTGATATGCTTTCAAGGCCTATTATTAGTGCTTCAGTTATTCTTAAGTAGAGTCCTATAATGCATGAAAGTTATGTGGAGCAATATGCTTTAGATACTGACTTTAAGGAAGTGTATGAAACTTTGTGCCACTCTAACCATGTTGAAGAATTGGATTATCATGTGCATAATAATCTCTTGTATCATCTTGGCAAGTTGTGTATTCCACAGGGAGAAAGAATCAACATCATAAGAGAAGCGCATTCTTCTCTTATTGCTGGTCATTTTGGTGTAAGCAAGACAGTGGATAATTTGCAAATATACTGCTACTGGCCTAAGATGAATGAAATTGTTTCGCGATATGTTTGGGGATGTTTGTTGTGTGCTACAAGTAAACCTATCAATCGAAAGTTGGGTTTGTACACACCACTTCCAGTTCCTTCTCGACCTTGGGAAAGTATTTCCATGGATTTTGTTGGTGGTTTACCTATGTTGAGAAGAGGTCATGATTATATTTATGTTGTGGTTGATCGTTTTAGCAAGATGTGTATTTTGATGCCTTGTACTAAGAAGGTAATGGTAGAACAAACGACACAGTTGTTCTTTCAAAATGTTTGGGTGCATTTTGGATTGCCTAAGTCCATTATTTCTGATCGGGATTCTCGATTTGTTGGAAGTTTTTGGTCGAGTTTATGGGCACTCATGGACACCAAGATTAAAAAGAGCACAACTTTTCATCCACAAACAAATGGTCAGACAGAAGTGGTAAATTGTACAGTGGTGCATCTTCTTCATGCTTATTGCAGCAAGCATCCAAAACTTTGGGATGAACATTTACACTATATTCAACATGCGTACAATCGAGCTAAGCACTCTTCGATGCAAACATCGCCATTTGAGGCATGTTTTGGCTATTTGCCCAAGTCGCCTTTAGATTTTATCTTTGGGAAAGACATTGTTGTTGATGTTCAATATGACATTGATAGGGCAGAGAAGTTCATTGAACAAATTCAGTCGATACATTAGGTGGTGCAAGAGCAGTTGGAAAAGAGTCAGGCCAAGTACAAAACGAGACATGACAAGCATCGTGTTGATCATAGTTTCGAAGTTGGCGATGAATTTTGGCTTTACATCAGCAAGGAGAGGCTTAAAGGAGAAGGTAAAAAGTTGAAACTGATTCCATATGGTCCTTTCAAGATTGTTGACAAGATTGGTAACAATGCTTTTCGTTTAGATTTGCCTCCTTATATGAAGATGTATGCAATTGTTAATGTTGAGAATTTGATGTTGTATGAGCCTCCATTGATTGATGATCAAGGAGAGCATGTTCAGATTCCTTCCATAGATGATTTTTCTCCAGAGTATCTAACAAAACTGCAGGAAGACACCATCCTTGACAGGAGAATGCGAACTTCGAAACGAGGAAATGTGGAGTATTTGTGAGTTGGTATTAAAGGGACGAATCCAAGCAAGGCCAAGTGGATTGAGGTTGGAAGGGTGAGGGAACTATACTCTCATCTTCACATAGACTGAAAATAGTCTTTTGGAGGTCCAAAAGCTTCCCAATGGGGAGGTGTGATCAGGGGATCAAATTTTGCTGAAATTTCAAAGTGCTCGGAATGCAACGAAATCAGTGCCATTGAGTCTGTCTCGTCTTCCGGATTCCGGTGGTATATTTACTTTGTCAAATGGACTCTGTATGGAGAAGTTATCATGATCTGTTCGTCAAGTCAAATAGGCAAAAAAAAATTGGTGTTGACTGTATAGTCCGTACAGTCCATACAGTCTAACGTGGAAGGGTCGTACAGACCATACGATGATGTGTCAGGTGGTGACATGGCAACATATGGTTGGTTGACAGTTGGAAAACCAGGAGATGACACTTGTCCTTTGGGTGGAAAATGATATGAGGACATGTGGCCCAATCCGTGGGAGCCACGTGTCACTCGTTGATTGGCTAAGTGGTTGTATTAAAATTTATGGGAGTCCACGGGGTTCGACCCCCGGACCTCCCCCACTATGTAAAGTCTTCACAAACCTTCGTTAACCAATATGCCACCAAT
Organism: Picea engelmannii; assembly: GCA_009831015.1. Taxonomy (NCBI): domain Eukaryota; kingdom Viridiplantae; phylum Streptophyta; class Pinopsida; order Pinales; family Pinaceae; genus Picea; species Picea engelmannii. The sequence goes on from ML778525.1 coordinate 1,311,611, forward strand.
TGTTTCTTAATATATATGCGGGTAATATTATATTTAAGTTGCATTTAGTATCATTTTGGCGGGGGTTCGGGCCGGGGCTTAGCCCCGACTCATGGTCCTATTACATAAACATGTGACCATATTATATGTATGCGCATGGGGTTTTTATAACCCTTGGTCATATATCATCTACCATATGCCTCCGACCTAGAGCGTGGAGGGAAGTTACACGGTTCTATAACGACTTAACCACTTTTGCCCATGCACGAGGTCACATGACCCATATGCCCAGGTGCCTAGGCGGTTAGGGGTTGGCGCACCCTTAACCATTCTATGGTTTGCACTGTTGGCGCAGTTGTGCCCAGTGCTGGGTTTTCACGCTTTAAAATGTGTGTGAGCCAGGTTCAATCAAGGAGGGTGCGTTTTGTAGATGTAAAGACAACAAGCTTGAAGAGGGAGACTTCCAGGAGGCCTAACTTCTTCATTTTTCGACCGATTGAGGTGCCGAAAGAGCCCAGACAAGGGTTTTTGGACGCTCTGAAGCCATTGGAGTAGTCTTTTTGTCAGTTTGAGCATTGTAAGACATGTTTTTGAGAACTTTTTGAGCAATTAATAATAATGATCCATTGGAAGCTGGACCAGGAGATGTAGCCCAAGAGAGGGGTGAACTCCTTTATCAATTGTTGTGCCTATGTGTTTATGTTCAATGATTATGTTGTTTTCTATGTGTAATTTGCATAAGTAATCCTTAAATCTATGTGTTGCAAACTGATCCATTTGCTCTAAACACATAACATTCACTTGCAATAATTTTCAAGTTTTTCAAGTCTTCTTCAATTTTAGATCAAATAGCCATTGAAGTAGTCTTGAGTCAAGATAATAGGCCAGTTGCTTATTTTAGTGAGAATTTGAATGACACCAAGAAGAAATATTCTACATATGGAAAAGTTTTATGCAATGATTCAAGCTTTGAAGAAATGGAGACAATATTTAATTCCAAATGAGTTTGTCTTGTATAGTGATAATCAAGCTTTGCAATTTATTAATAGCCAAGAGAAGTTGAATCAAAGGCATGCTAAGTGGGTAGAATTCATGCAGAAGTTTACTTTTGTCATTAAACATATTTCTAGATGTGCTAATAAAGTTGCATATGCTTTGAGCTAGAGGATTTTGGTTGTATAGGAGTTCCAAGTGAAAACCTTAGGTTTTGAGCACCTTAAGGAAATAATTTGTGCATACCAAGATGCACCTTAAGGAAAGGAAGTCAATTGTGCATACCAAGATGCTCAATGAGAGATAATTTGTTGAAAGAAAAACATAATGGAGGTCTAGCTGGACATTTTGGTCATGACAAAACATTTGCATAGTTGAATAGTTTGTATTATTGGCTAGGTATGAGGGAAGATGTGAATAAATTTGTAGACCGATGTAATAATTTTCAACATGCAAAAGGAAAGAGACAAAACATTGGTTTGTATCAGCCATTGCCTATTCCAGAAAGGCCTTGGGATGGAATTAGTATGGATTTTGTATTGGGATTACTTAGAACCTAGAAGGGAAGTGATTCCATATTTTTTGTGGTCGATAGATTTTCCAAGATGGAACATTTCATACCATGCCAGAAAAAAAAAATGATGCTATACACATAGCCAATGTGTTTTTCAGAGAATTTGTGAGACTATAATGGATTGCCCAGAAATATAGTCTCAGATAGGGACACTAAGTTTGCAGGACACTTTTGGAGGACTCTATGGAAGAGGATGGGAACTAATTTATCTTTTAGTTCACCATATCACCCTCAGACAGACGGACATAATGAAATAGTGAAAAAGAGTCTAGGAAATGTTTTATGGAGTTTAGTCATTGAACAAGGTCGTTAGTGGGATTGGATTCTGGCATAGGCAGAATTTTCATTTACCAATTCAGTTAATAGGAGCACTGGGAAAATCTCATTTGAGATATTATATGGAATAAATCCAAGAGGGATTGTAGAATTGAGAGAGTTGAAACAAGATGAATTCATGAGCATTGGAGAAGAAGATTTTTCTACAAAAATGCAAAGTCTTCATGATCAAGTTAGGAGGTAGCTACATGATAGTAATCAAAAGTATAAGGACAAGGTTGATCAGAAAAGAATGGAAGTTCAAATTGAAGTGGGAGATGAATTTTGTAGCTCATTTGAGAAAGGAAAGGTTTCCAAGAGGAACATATAATAATTTGAAGATGAAGAAGGTAGGACCGTGAAAGATCCTCATAAAATTTGCAGCAAATGCTTATGAGATCAAGTTTCCAGACAATGTTGGGATATCACTGATATTCAATGTTGCAGACTTGTATCCTTGTAGCAGAGATGACACAGGAGAATTAGATGACCAGGAAGAGATTCAGCGGGAAGAAAAGATGCCCACAGTAGAAAAACCCCAAATGGAGAAAATATTAGAAAATAAAGTTGGAAAGAAGACCAGAAGAAATATGTACCCTCAATATTTGGTGAAGTGGAAAGATCACCCAGTAGAAGATTCAAGTTGGGTTATTGAACCTGATATTTTGAAACATGGAAAAACAGTGCAAGAGCTCATGGACAAGATTCTATGAATAATTTAGCCAGAGGATTATGATGCAGGAGCATCACTATCAAATTAAGAAAAGCGAAAGTGGAAGCGAAATCGACACCTTAACACATTAAAAGAACCAAATCGACTTTTAACCAGCTTGGTAGCAGTGTGGATATTTTTTGAATTTATCGTAAATTAAATTAGTTGTATGTAATTTCGAGTCACCATTTGAAATGACGGATCATTTTAAATCCTTACACGACTGTAAAATATTAAAGGTGTAGGATATTATTTCTTATTAGTTATTAGGTTGCATTTAATTAAGTTGAGTAGGTAACCGCTAGAGTAGAAGGTGATAGAACTTAGATAGGAGGAAGGGGGATGAAGAAGGCTCTCGGTCCTTAGACAATTTATTTTTCATTGTATTGTTTGTAAGATATAGCAGTTGTAATCATGTTTTTTTGGAATGAATAGAACAAAGGATAATTTATCCAATTGTACAGTGTTGATATTGTTTTACAGTTTTATTGTTGTTATGAATTTTGTGGATGTATGAGGTTCATGGTGAATGTATGAATTCATGAAGAATTGAATAAGTTTCAGTTGTTTCTCTTCTATAAGTTATGCAAGGAGTGCCTATCAAATGCAAGGAGTGGGTGTGAGAGATTCTTTCAACTCAAAGCTCAGAACAGATAGTATGGAACTTTTGTATGCAGAGTGTGCATATTGACCGCAAGGAATGTGTATGTGAAGTCTTTGACTTGGAGAAAACATTGGAGAAATAACTTGATTGTTCTCATAAGGTAGTGCAGAGGTCAGTTGCAAGGAGTGCATAGGACCAGAAATTGACTAAGTGTCGAAAAAATCTCTTTGATTAATTCAAATTTTGAAGGAAGAACAAGTGCGAAGGATTTAGCGGTAAAAATCCTTTAGAAGAGGAATTTTTGAAGGTTGGATAAGATAAAGGGTTAAGATTCACCTAGGAGGAGGGGAATCATTTCAAACCATTATATCTTGGAGAAGTTGCACACTAGTTAGTCATGAGGATCCTTCGAAATTCGTATATCGAAAGATTCGAAGTGAAGAGGAGTGAAAACTTCTTAAAACCGAAGTCTGAAGAGAATCTAGACCGTCATATCCAGAGGGACGCGTGGCGACAGATTGTGAACTTTAGATAAAATCACTTTGGATAAGTTCAGATTTGAGATCTCCTAAACCTAAAGGTCCGAATCGAATCATAGTCGTCCAATTCAGGAGAACACATGACATAAATCTATGGATTCTAGGTAATGACCCGAAGTAAATTATAGCCATCTGATTCAGGAGGATACGTGGCAAAAATATGCACACTTCGAGGGAAAGTGAAAGTTGAAAGTTGATTTTTCTAAAGTCTAGAGTCCTGAAGCAGCTAGGGCCGTTGATTTGAGGAGGACAAGTGTCATCAGATATTCGGTTTCGAAATATGGCCACTGCGGAGAAAGAAGGAGTTGAGAATGGAAACTCCTGAATCCCAAAAGGAGAAATCAATCACGATCGTTGATATTAAAGGGGCATGCATCAACAAATCGTGGTGATCTAGAAGAGCGTGATCTAGAGAGAAGGAAGGAAAGGAGGTTGATTTGAACTGTTGATCGAGAGGCTCCACCTGAGATCATGATATTGATGCTTACACAGGATTGCGGGGACATAAAGTGCTCAGACTTTAAAAATTTGAGAGCGAGACGTAATCAAAACCATTGTATTGCAAAAGGGATGCATGTCAATTGGTAGTGAATTGCGAGGAGGAAAGTGGGTTGTTCGAAAACCACTCTCAACCACGCCCACAATCGTGTGTGGACGTAGACCTATGTCACATACAAGAAAGGGATAATGGAGGAGGACTTAGTGTGTGAACCCTAATAGTTCAACAATGTGAAGGGAGAGGTTGTGGGTGTCATGGAACCTGCACCAAAAGACTGAAAGGGTCTATGTTTAATTACAAGAGAGACCATTAAAGTTTAAGAGAGCTGATTCAACTCCAAGAATTGAAGATCCTTGACCAGGAGGTCGAGCAGCCCCAAGGAGAGAAGGGGGCTTTGAATCAATACCAAAAAAATGTGTTAGTCCTAGGGCATCATGAATTGTCCATAAACGTATTCCACGGAATTTAAATTTCTTCTCCCTGATTGGTTTATAGATGTCATACATAGTGATTCCAACCCATAAATTTATTATCTCATCAATAAGAGGCTCGATATATATGTTTGTATCCTTAACATAATACTTACCTAATTGTTTGAAATTACACATAATTACTATAACCATGATATGTATATACAAGTAAATAAATAAACAAAAGATATTATGAAAAAAATGAAACACATGAAGATGTTAGATTCAAAGATTTAATGTAAACAAATACCTGGAACAATCATTGTCAACATCATGTGCTCCTTCTTTATTGACATCCAAGGGGGATTTTATTGTTGATAAAAAAAATAGGCCACACTGAGTAAATAGACCTAATCTCTCTGAATGGATTAACACCGTTAGCTGCCAATGAAAGTCTAACATTACGAGGTTCATCCTTGAAATCTGCCCATTTTTCCTCAATTTCCCTAAACACATAACCATCGGCAGGAATTCGAAGAACACCATCTCCACTTTTGTTATGTGCATGGTAATCCATAAATTGTCCTATTCTTTCACACTTGAACAATCGTTGCAAATGTGGAATTATGGGAATATTATGAAGAACCTTTCGAGGCACCCTTTTTGTTACTTGATTGGTTTTATATCTACTGAGAAGACATTGCGGGCATTCTGTTTTCGAAGCATGTTGACCATAATATATAATATGATCATTAGGACATGCATCTATAGTTTGATAATCCATTCCAATGTATTTCATAATGGCATGCAAATCTCTATATGTGTGAGGTAAAATATTTGATGATGGTAACAAAAATTCACCTAACAAACTACAACATAACAAACAAATAGTTAATGTAAAGCATATTAATCGAAAAAATTGCATTCTTATTTTATAGATTAATTAACACTAAAAAAAAATAGAAAAAAGTCAACATTTATGTATAATATGAGATGAAACGTATTACATACCTTAGGAGATGTGCCATACAAGTGTTCGACAAATTATTCATAACCTTTAAGTTCACTAGAAACAATGTAGCAGAGATAATATTTTCTCTTGATCCTTCATAAAGTCGTTTATTTGCTTTCTCTAATAAAGGTTCATCATAAATACCATCATTGTCCCCATCCTCATCCGTCTAAGAAAACAAATCTTGGATCACTTGATTTGTCCCATCATCTTCTTCCATGGGATCATTAACTTGATTTGTCCCATCATCTTCTTCCATGAGATCCTTGTTTGCTTGATCATGTTCCTCAACTTGTACAACATCATTTCTACTACTACCTGGTGCAATATTATGTGGAAAGTTAGATGGCAACTCTAACTTTATAATTACAAAAAATCATGCAAAATTAGTGTATACTATAACCAGCATTCAAACAATATATATACATATATATAATTTTATATAAAATTGGCAATATAAAAGAAGATAATGAATATATAGATAATTACCATGGGATGATATTCATTCGATCCACCGTCAATGTGCCCATATTTCCTACAATTTTCTATAAATGTTTCTATTAAAATTCTTACAGGATGTATGAGGCAACATTTTTTGCAAGGGAAATAACATCTACCATCACCCTTTTTACCCGCTTTCCTTTTTTTCCCACCTCTAATATTCTACGACATTCTTCCACACAAAAATACCCTTTCTAAACCATTGTTATTATAGCAAGATTGTCGCAACATCTCTAATTCATAAAATATTTATAGATATTTTTCTCATCACAATAGCGATGAACATTGACCAAATCAATGTTGACTTTGTCAAAGAGTATAACGGTCAATGTTGGCTTTATAAAATAGTGTAACGATCAATGTTTATCATCGCTCTTGTGACGAAAGTTGACCAAATCAATGTTGACATTGTCAAAGAGTATAACGGTCAATATTGACTTTATCAAATAGTGTAATGGTTAATTTTTATCATCGCTCTTGTGACAAATGCATAAGTTCGTCACAAGAGTGACGATAGTCCACTATATTCACATTCATCGCAAGAGAGACGAACTTATGGATTTGTCAATAGAGTGACAAATACGGGATGGATTTATAATAAAATTGAAATATTGAACTCTTTCTCTTGAATTTTGCAATGAAAGGGTATTTTCGTTGCAAGTAGTCATCACAAATTTTTCAATATATAGTAGTGATCACACGGAAGTCAAAACTGCCATCAATTTTACATCGTTCCACCTCATCCATGGGATCGAAGCCACCCTCCCTATCGAGTTTGAACTCCCCATGTTACAAGCTTCCATAGAGCTCTTACCTGACACTACTCCAATGGAACATCGCCTGCTGACCTTAGAGTCACTTGATGAAGACCATAGATCTTCATTACAACACAATGAGCTTGCTAAAAAATGGTCCAAAGCTACCTTTGACCACCATGTCAACCTTTTCTCATTCAATGAAGGATATCTCATGTTAGCCTATGATATTTCCCATGACACTCTTTTACATGGGAAATTCAAGTCATTATGGCATGGCCCCTTCATCATCCAACATTTCCTCACTAAAGGTGCCTACATATTGGCCTCTCCATAATGATACCCTCTCAAAGAACCCCTTAACGGGTTGTAGTTAAAGAATTTTTACACCCAAGTGTAGCCCCCCTACCTTAGGTTTCTCTTTGTACACATTTGTAGAGTTTTTAGTCTTATTTTCTGCCACCACTCCTAGTGTCTAATATATCACCCATGTTATTCACAGATGCATCATCCATTAGCCTATGACATTGTTTACGTTGACGGTGCCATTCACTGGACCCAAAATCTCGCTTCAGCCACTTAGGCCATCTATACCATCTCATATATCCTAATCCACTCCAGTGGCATATTTTTAGGCTCATCCACCAAAAACCAAGTAGAACATGAAGCCATCATTGGTCTCCTCACTGAGGCCAGTCACCACGACATTCGTCACCTTAGAGATCTATTAGATTCCAAGCTTGTCATCCTACAGCTCAACAATGTGTATCATGTTCATGATCCTTTCCTCCTTTGGAAATACCTGCAAGTTAGACTCCTATATCGCAACTTTGATTCCATCACATTTACACATATTCCAAGAAACCTCAATCAAGTAGCAGATCGAATGGCTAACCTAGTATTATATTGACATTTATCACATTAACAACATCATATACATAACATCATACATTTGTCAAAACATAGAATAGACATCATACATCATAAAACTCAAAACATAAAGACACGCATGATCAATGTATCCATCATATATATATATATATATATATATATATATATATATATATATATATAATCAAAGTCATAAATGTTTACAAAAGTCAATATACAAATGCTAGTAGTCTCATGAGGCCCCTCATCCCTATGAGTACAAAATGGGGTATCCACTACCCTATACAAAATAATCGGGCTCCCAAAACCATACATACAAAACTCGACACTCAAGGTGCCCCCACAACTCCCCCATAGGTCCTCTGTTAGTCGGAGGTGCCCCACTAGCTAGACCCCCCCCAACTCTAGGAGGTAGTCAACCAGTCATCGTTTCCCCTGCCACTGCTTCTTTGTGGATCAATGTCCTCCACTTTGCTAGTACCCCCACACACTGGTCCAGGACCTGCTCATCTTGGATATGGGCCCATATTCCCTTAGGAACACCCTGTAGGACCCACTCAAACTATCGACACAGATCCTCTAGCATGGCCCCAACATCTCCCTATGGATCTCTGGCTGGTCCTGCACCGAGGTCATCCCACCGATGCATTTTTCTAGCCCTCGACTCTACAATATCCTGTTAAGTTGGCTCCCATTGAGTTGGCTCCCCAACGACCTCTGCCTTTCACCCCCATGGTCCAACATTTTCAACACAACACTAGATATACTCTAAGCATCCATATACATGTCTGATAAATGCTATCTACCAAGATCACAAAAAAAATATATAACACATACCTTTCTAGTCTCAATCCTCCCCAAGAGGTAGCACCATGTCTGGATCCTACTAGTAGTCCATACCCATGTATGAATATTGCAAAATCACTTGTGTCATATGACGTCACACTCGAGTGACCATGGTCATGAAATAGTGGGCACCCTCCCCTCCTCCATGTTGGGCCAACACATATTCCCACCACATCAATCGTAGCTCTCGCCTCCCCGCTGGCTCTAGAAGAATCCGTGGGCACAACAAAGGCATCGTCTCCAAAAACTAGGCCACTAATATGGACCCGAATGAAAATTCACTGGATTCGGCACACCGACACTGATTTAGCTGGGACATCATCTTGGTGTGCATCAACACACCCCATGCAAAATGGTCCCCATCCAGAACCTCCTCCACCACCCTCATCTCACCACCAGTGATATGATGAATACCCAAGGATCTTTATATCCTCACCACCATGGTTGCGATGCACTTGGTCAACAAGTCATCAATGGCCTTAATACGGACGACTGAACCCGACATAGGGTTATGCCTAGAACAATGAATATCCACCAGAGTCTCCACCCTATCCTCCTTTGGTAGATGGGGATCAATGGCTCGTTCCCTCCCATGAAATGGGAGTCCTGTCAAGAAGTACACATCCTTTTTTGTAGAGAATGTTAGTTGCTCCCCCCTCACAACAAAGAACTATAGATCAGTGCTCCACATCCTAATAAGAAATTGTAGCAGGTACTCATGTGACCTTATTAGGGGGCAGTCAAAGAACTTGAGCAAACCACAAGCTGTCAAGTGTCTACATACTTTGAGCTGCACCCTCGCAAGCTCTTGCAACCGATCACAGTCCCTCTCTTGCTAGTGTACCAACATCGTGCTCAACTCTGTTGATCACCTGCAAACACCCAAGAACACTGGATCAGCCATATCATCCATCAAAACTCATTAAATATCCAAAAAAATACACCCCTAAGTCTGCACAAAGTGTGTGACTTTTCCCTATCCAATTGCACATCAATGCGCAATTTTTCTTCACACAGTTGTGCAGTTATGTGTAAATGTCTCTCTCATAGCCATGCACATATGCACAACTGTCACTCATACAGGCCTGCATCCCATGCATGTCTATCTGGCCAACCCTCACGCCCACATGTGTGGCTATCTCAAGCACAACCGCACATTATGCACGTGTTTCCTCACTACAACCGTGTACTTCTCAGTGTGTGACTGTGAAGGAAAAATCCACACATAATGTGTGGGAAACTGAGTTATACCCATGCACATATGTGTGGGTATTCCCCCTTTTCCCACGCACTTGTGGGCCCCTACCCTTAAAACCACTTGTACGGCCTTCTATACAACCCCTATCTACAAACTATCAAATTCACAATGTGTAGGATGATAGGGATGCTAACCTGTCTCTCACCACTCCTAGATCGATAGCCTCACACTCCCATAATATCGAAATCTCCTCACAGCTCTCTCGCCAGATTAGCAATAGTGACAGGTACAAATGAGGTGGCATTGTGGGCCCACCATCCATATATAGCCCCTTTTCCCAACATCCCCACTCTACTACAGGAGCCCAGAGCCTTTGTTTTCCGATCCATTCTTAGTCGCAGGATCCTGATCCTGCCATCTACACATTCACATTCCCCAGGTCATCATCTGCACTTGTCCCCAGAGGAGCATTTTTCTCATGCCACATTCAAGTACGCATGCTCACTTTCATTTTTAATCAAATAGTTTTCATATATTCTGTATCATCAGATATTGTTCACGTCGGGTATTTCATTTTTTGTTTGAAAGTACTTGTTCCACAAACTTACATCCTCTTCATGTATATGTTCGAAACTGGAAAGTAATTATTCCCTCTGTAAATCAATTACATATCCCAGTCACACCCTCTGACATTTTCCTTTAGAGTCCCTACATTCGTCTCTGCAATACCTTCACCTCTGCCAAATTTTGGTACTATCATCCAATAGCACTCTCCCCCACATGAGTTTTCCCATTCATAGTTCCCCTCAACAAATTAACACTCATGTTAATATCACCCCCTAGGATTGAGATTCCCTATAGTATTTTCCACTTTCGAGAATGAACCCCATACTTCTTCTCATCATATTTCTAACCTTCCCAATGGACTCCCAAGTCATATCATCCTACACTTGGTTCTATTGACTACACCCCCGCAGTTTCATTATCCCTCCATCTCATACACCATCAATTTTCCCATCTCCATCTTGTCATCCATCCACTTACCTAATACATAAACCCACCCATGGGGGCCCCACCCTCCATTAGTTATCTTTCACAAAATTGTGCCCTAAATAGGCTAAGTCATCTTTCACTGGAGCACCCATTTCTATATATGTATACTCAACCCAAATTATTCTTTATTTCTTTGGTAATTGTATAAATCCTTTGCTTTCATCATTCACATATATTTTTCATCATCATCATCGATGGTCATCTTTTAACTGGTAAAGAAACACATGCCACCCTTGGTTGGGGCATCCACCCTTTTTCATACATACATCGCTCACAAACCCTGAGTATCCCAAGTCCATGTACCCACGATCTCTTAGTTTTCCTAATTTGTTAGCCTCTAGCACAATTTAACCCCATATTTAGTCGTCCCCCAGACACTAGATCCATTTTTATGGTTGTTGCCAGTCATCCTTCAAATTCCCCAACCAAGGGAAGTATTGAGTCCCACAACGTCTTGACTTCGTCAATGATTCCTCATCAGTACCTGATATCACCTATTACTCAGTGGATTTCAAGATTCCCTTTTCTTATTGGTGTCATGTCTCCCTTTCTGTCGACATCAACACAGTTTCCAGAAGGGCGACACTATCTTGACTATCATTACCCTTTTCAATGAGGAGTCTCAAATGACATAGAGAGAATCATTGTTTCTTTCTGATTTCGTTTACCCCCATAACATTTGACTTCAACAAACTCTCATGTTACAAAGGGTATTACTATGAGACTGTTGTAGTTTTTTCATACCAATCGAAGGCCTATGAATATTTTTAGGCCATCAATGCCTACGAGTTATCGACGTGTCTTATCATCATCCTTTACTCATTTTAGAGCTCGTTCACCATTCAAAATTGTCATCTGTCATTATCAATTTCCCCCAAGGGCACTGCAGTTATATACATCATCATACATCTTCAGTTACAGTCACACATTTTGGTTTCATGACACGAGCATGGGCATGCTCACCCCATTTGTAAAAAACTTTTATTTTCTCCTAGAGAAAGGTTTGGGTCCCACATTTTTCCCTCTCCCTCCAATGGATCACTCTTACAATTCCTCTCTTCACTCTTCCTTACAATGGCACTCTCATCAAAAGAAACATCGATGTATTTCAACTATATGTATGCTCCTAACCTAAAACATTAGGGGGCATTTGTTATCACTGAAAAATTATTCACAGTATTCCACACAACGGTTGAAGAAATAAATCAATGCCAGCATAAATTAGTACACCTACAACACCAAAACCCATCAAAAGGCACAAAAACCTGTACACTTGGTTCAAAAATTGAAGTGCGCAAATTCACCAAAGGGAGGATGCACACAGTGCGCAGGATAACACAACCCTCAATGTGCATTATGTGCAATATGCGTGACTCTCTACGAGAAACGCCGTGCACTCCTCATGAAATATGCATTTGTGAATATTTTCAGCCTCTCAACCACTTCTAGTCCGACCCCCAATGTGATTTGACACTCGGATCTGAGCGAAATCTAGCTTGGAGGTTGGTCAAGGGCTAGGAAGTTCCCTAAAAGGCCCCTTGTTCACACTATGAACCAGTTGTATATTTCCATGAATGGACACTATAAATATGTGCCATGGGTGTGATAGAAAAATAAGAACTTCAAGGTATTGTTATGATGTAATAATTCTTATTTGAGAATCCTTGTTTCTCTTTGAATCATTCAAGCACTATAGTAAGGGCCATTCCACTCACCTCTTGAGGGAATTGGCATTGTATTTCGTCACCATTGTCACTTTCCATTGCATGAAAAGAAGAGATCTCTATTAGGGAACTCAAGAGCCCTCTCAAGGAGGAAGAGGGGATTCATAAGTCCCTTCCTTTCTCTATGGTTTTTAGCCTATCACTATATTGATCCATTGGTAGCTATATATTGGTCATTTTATGTTTTTCATGGTTCTAGTTCTTTCAAGCTTCTCTAACATTTATTTCTTAGTTGTTTCAGTTTTATTTCCTTGTTTCATGTGTATTTGGTTATCTAATGAACTCACAAAACTCTGTATTGTTTAGCTGACTTAACTAAGCATGAAAGTGTTGTGTTTTTTCTCACCCATGTGACAAAACCAACAAAACACTTAGAATTGTTTCTTGTCACAAAGTTTTATATATACATAAACATATATGGATTGAGAGGCATTGTTGCCCCATTCTTTGGGGTGTAAGCACTATAGAAAGACTAGTGACGAAGGGACACCTGATTCTATACCCCCATTTGACAACAATAGGGGATGGATGTCTTCTACACCTTGAGCTGACAACAGTGGAATATGGACATCTAATGACATAGATACAGTTGTTTCTACACCCCCATTTAACAACAATAGGATATGTTCAAGGTCATCCTCAGAGTCTAGTGTGTTTTACATAGTAGACGGTATGTACATTTATGTGCATGTAACTATGCCTACAACCATATTGAAATGTATTGATGAATTCAATCAATCACACATGATATTTAATTTAATATTTGTCCATTTTTCAGATGCATCTCTTGGTGGATCATCACATCAGAGTGTCCATCTATCCCTAGTTGGGATTGGGTCTGGAACATCACATAGGGAAAATACACTTGGAATATGGATGTCTAGTGATAGAGGGGAATTAATTTGGTTCTAGACCCCCATATGAAACCAATAGAACATGGTCAGGGTCATCCTTAGAGTCTAGTGTACTATACAAAGTACATGGTATGCACATTTGTGCACATGTAACTATGTATATGTAAATATTGAAATGTATTCATGATATCAATTAATCACACATGATCATTAAGTATTAATATTTGTTGCAACAAATCATGCATCCGTCCCTAGTTGGGATTGGACCATAGCATAGAGATCATGATCCAAACATAGAAAATTCTTCTATGTCCATGTCACACTTCTAATGCCCCTCCTTGTTTAACTCTATTTTGAGAAAGATTAAGAGGTTAATTTGAGGATTGGCTAAAGAGTTTAGTGACCATGTTTATGATTATGATATATGTATGTGACTTGTGAAATGTACTTTATTGATAAGATTCATTTGATAGTCTTAATTGTCGAGTCTATTAGTTTACACATTATGATTTGTAACATCCCCACTACAATCCCCAGTTTAATTAACACATAATGTAGATATGAATGTGGCTATGGCCAAATGATTTAATATGAGAATGTATTTTGGTTTTAAATAAATAAAACATGATACAAATTATTGGGGGATATGGAAATATATGGGGGATGAGTTTTTCCACAAGAGAAGAGAGTGTTTAAGAGGGGTCCAAGGGGGAAATTAATTATGGGTATTAATTCAACCTCATTTTCTTGAATTTTATTATCATTGGGGATAACTTCTAATTTTATGTTTAAGTGTATGGGAGCCCAATCATTTTTTGTACACACCGACTACACTGAGAGGGGGGGTGAACAGTGTAGGGCTCTTTTTCCCAAAACTTCCATCTTACACAAAAATCCTTAGTTAACAATCAACACTAACTTATTACTCATTGTTTTCATTTATAAATAGTTATATGTGAACACATATATGCAACATATATTAGTAATATATCATCAACAAGTCATTAGCACAAGGAACACAAAGGACACAAGATGTATGTACAATTTTATTTTTATTATGGACTACAATCCTTGGGGTTTTTTAGCAACAACTTAATAGAGTACAACTCTACAAGAGAACCATATCTATAATGCAAGACTCAACTTACACCCTTAGCACCAACTGAGTTGAGGCAAAAATCCTCAATAGATATCAATATGTACCATAAACAAGTGCATCAACCATGCACCAACCCGTACGAAACAACCTGTAATCAACCTGTACCATAAACAAGTGCATCCAACCATGTATCAAGTATATAAAAATCATGTGTCAACTACTCATAAACAATGACTCATCAATATGTACCAACATCATCAACTATACACCTCATGTATGTGCCAACTCATCAACTTCTTATCTCAACCATGACTAGTTTTGTATTAGTCAACAACCCTAAATTGAAATAATCATAATTATGTACCTAGAAGGAATAACGATATGAAACTGATACAAAATTTTCTTCAGTGTGTTTTATGCAATTCCTCCACGTTTCACTACTTGGAACCTCTTAGAAAAGGAGTTATAGAAAAAATGGCATACCTTGTTGAATTCTGGATTATTATAGAGAGCGACCTTGTAGAGCGTTCCCCACACGAAATATTTGTTGAATTGATCGGACACTGTTACAAAGAATACTAAAGACTGTACTATAACCAACACATTTCTTCTTACTAAATTTGGATCTGTTATGAAGTTATGATGTTTTTACCCGAAACACTTGTTTTAGACTAGTTTCAGGACTAGCCACAAACCCTATTTTCCACATAGTGTAACTCCAAACATACAACGACCCACAAGCTGAATTTTTTACCACAGATACTTGGATATGTTTCCTCAATTTCATATCAATCCCATGGTTTGAATCATTATATAAATTGTTTTTTGCAAAAATGGTTAGATGACCTGTAAATAACATACCTTAGAAAGAATCATCAAAACAATTTATCCTCCCTTGAATTATGGCCCTCTTTTCTTCACCTTCCCTTTGAAATTCGGCTTAGATATCCTTTGGTTACCTCCATCACCTATAGATCTTCAATATTCTCAAGTGTGATATAAAATGAGAGTGCCTTGCCTCTTATTTATACTCTCCATCTTCTAGGTCACTTAACCCATTTCTAGGTCACTTAACCTATTTCTGGGTCACTTAACCCATTTATAGGTCACTTAACCTATTTTCCTCATTTTTAGGGTTAACCACTTTCCATAATTAGAAAGTTATCCATTACTTTATCATTTAAATAATCTTCTTTGATTTTGTCACTTCACTTTATTATTTAAATAATCCTTCTTGACTTTGTCACTTTACTTTATCATTTAAATAATAATTTATTCTTTGCAAGATCTTTGACTTCTTTGACCTTTTGGGGATTCAAGCCAACATATGAGGGTCCTCCAACTCTGTAAGGCCATAACTCTCAAACTGTTAAGAGTTATATGACGTTCCACATACCCCCATAAATGGAATGACATGTACTATCCATATAGAATAGTCTTACCTGTAAATATATCAAAACTCATACCATTATCCATCAAACAAACTTGGGTCCATTACCCAAACCTGGGTTCTCCAACTTCTCGTGGCCATAACTCTCTAACCGTGAGGATTTATTTGACATTCCACATACCAGTAGAAATGGTATGACAAGCACTATCCATCTAGGATAGTTTCACTGACAAATTCACTTATATTCATCTTATTATTCCCCACTCAAGCATGGGTCATCCAACCATTCTTCTAGGATAACTCAATCGTAAAGCATCTTCCCATGAGGGCTTTCACCGTAAGGGGACCACTTTGGAGTTCATCCATTTGTGCACCTTATCAACCATGATAAGACTATAATGATCAATATAACTATGCATCATATATCAAATAAACCACATTGAACCATCTCCATCTTTGCATCATGTATCAATGACAACTCATTGATCCATATCCATCTATGCATGACATCATATGCATCATATACTTGACATCTATATAATCTCATCAAGGAAAATACATATTACATTTGACATCAATCATCAATCAATAAATCCTTTGGCATCAATCAATCACTTGACATCAATTAATCAAACCATTGGCATCAATGACAACATGATCCAACAATCTCACCCTTTGGCATTGATGGCAATACCAACATTGATGTCAACACCAATAATTGATGTCAACATGTAGAAAAGCCATGCTCTACATAAATATTCATCAATCATATCAATATGACTATATCCCCCCATCAATCACATCAATGTGACTATCTCTCCCCCTTTGACATCAATGGCAAAGGGTCATTCTCCTCTTGGGGCTTCTCCCCCTATATGAATGCCTTTGATCTTCCTCTAAATAATATCTCCCATTTTGAACAAGGGATATCACTCTAATGTAATGTTGAATATACATATCTCATACTCCCCCTGTGACCATCGCTCCCCCTTGAATTATGCCTTTGTGCTCTTTCTTCAAATATAGGGCTCTTTTCTAGGTATGCATCTGATAAATATCTCCTCCTAGAATCATGGGAAGAAGAATGACTCCCCCTATGGGTATGTCTCCCATTATCTCCTCTGCAATATGATCAACATGAAATTGCTACTGCTCAACCAGATCATAGATCAACTTCTCTTTCAATGACGATCCTTTGACCTGTCGATGAATCAAACTTGTGTCATACCATACATCATGAAACAAAAGATATGTCAACAATAGAATAAAGAATCATGAAAAAAATATCAACCAAGTACATCATGTACCAAAATTTTCCCACCATGCATAACACCCATGTACATCAACCATGTACATCAACATCATACAATGTTCCAAAAGATATCATCCATGGAATGTATCAACCATATGCCTCTATAAACATGTCAACGTGTGCATCTACCAATATTACAACCATGTGCATCCACCAATATGCCAACCATGTGCACCTACCAACATGCCAAACAAGTGTCATATCACTCATGATATGTATCTACCATGAACCAAGTGCCTCAATCATCAAATGCCTCATGTACCAAAATATATGCTAATCAAGTAATACCAATGATGTACGTTTAGCCAAGTACTCATCATCCAAACATATACCAAACATGTACATCAACATGTATCACTACTTGTACCAAACAAGTATGCCAACCATGCACCAATACCACAACAAGATGAATCCTCATACATGTATGCCAAGTCCACCATAAAATATGTTCCAATCAAAACTTCTAGTAGGTGCCTCTACCAATGTACTAATAGTATGCTTCAATAGATCAATGACATCTCTAGCTAGCATCATCACCATATAACCAAGGTGCCATAACTGTACTGCAATAACCAACATTGTTCTTTAACATAAATTCCTCAATCCACACTCAAGAGTTAGTGCCATACATCCAAGATGGCCTCTCATTAATTTTTATCATCACTTTGCATAAATCAATATAGGATCATGAAAACCTGCAGAAAATAGTGTCAGAATCTGCAACAAACCATGTTAGACCACAACACAGAGTTATACCATCACATCAAGATGCAACCCAAGTGGATTTCCTTTTTCCCAAGGATTTACCACATATACGTCATCTGCTACACAACATCTCACGTATGTACATGACCTATTCAAGTTTAGCCTACGTATGCACGCGAATGATACCACTGTCACCTGCATATGCTTCAGTAGATGAATTACTAGAGATTCTCTTAAGGCTTCCATTATGTTTTGGCTTCTCAATCTTCTTCACCCACTTCAGAAGGTGTCCCTGCTTCTGAGAACTTGCGCTCTGAGCATCCATATTTTCAAAGATGTCTCCCTTCCTTACTTCATTCCTTCTTCTAGCCATGCTATGTGAATTCCTCATCATGGAAGTTTTTCTTGTGTTCCAGGAATCCTGGGATTTGTGGCCAAATCCGCTATAGTTGTATCATCTCATGGTGTTACAGTGAACAACAATGTGTCCTACTTGATCACATATCCAACACCTTATGGTTTTATAAAATCTTCCATTATATCTCCTTTCATAAGCTCTACATTCAAAATATGTGTGACCATATTCACTACATGAATAACAATTCCCATGAAAAATAATTTCATACCTTTTCTTTGGTGTCCCAAAGATAGCTTCTTGATGTCTTCCTTGCTCTGTTCTTTTGGAATTTTCTTTTCCTTCACTGTAGATGGTTGATTTGCAACATTGTCTTCATCCTTTGATGGACTTACCTCATGCTTATTTGAGGTGCTTTCTTCAACATGTGTAGCTTATTTCTTGTATCCAAGACCTGAATTATCATTTTGTGATCTTTGTCTTTTCAAGATCTCATTCAAGATTTGTGAGCTATTCAAGAATTTATTTGACTTCTCCACTTTATTTATAAGATCAAAAACTTCAGCTTCTAACTTATGACATGACTCTTCCTTTTCATTTATTTGATTCTTCAATAGTTCCTCTATCCTTTAGGCTTCTTCAATTTGGGTCTTGAGATGGACAATAGTTTCAAGACTTTTTCTAATCTTATCATATACCTTCTTATCATCCTTTTCATTGCTTAGCCTTGTGATCTCTTCTTCCTTTTCTTCTAATTGAGTCTTATTACTCTCTTCTTGTTCCTTGAGCATTTCCCTTAACTTCAAGATGTGCCTTTGACTCTTCTTAAGAGACTTTTTAGTGTTATCCGAAAGATATCTATAGTCTATATAATAATGGTCATTGCTATATTCATATAAACCATGTTCAACATTATTTTGAAGTTCTAATAGATTTTCTTCTATTCTCTCCATGGGATAACTACCATCAAACTCTACATAAACTATCTCCAATTTTTCTTCTTCACTTGTAGAGAAAAATTCAACATCATCATCTTTTGAAATACTGCAATCAAGGGTTTTTGATAATTCTTTACCTTCATTTGAAATTTCTTCAAGATCTTCCTTTTTGCCAACATCATCACATGATTCTTTGCCTTCATTTGAAATGTCCTCAAGATTTTCCTTTGTGCTATCATCACTTGATTATTTGTCTTCATTTGAAATGTTTTCAAGCTTACATTTATAAATAATGTAGTCAAGAATTTTTGGATATTCTTTACCTTTGAAGATCTTGATGGATTCATCTTCAATATCTTCTTTCTTTCTTTGATATGTCTTCTCTAGCTTTAGCCATAGGTCCTTGGCGGAAGTGCATTGTCCCATGCTCTCTTTGATAGGGCTTGAGAGTCCACTAAGAATGGTCTTGATAGCTAATGCATCATTCCTCTTTCCTTCCCTTTGAGATGAAAACTTTGACTTGTTCTTCATGGAAATTGATCCACCAATGGTTGAATTCCAAATACCTACTCCCATTTCCCATTTCATCTCTATTCTCCAAGTAGAATAGTTGTCCTCATAAAGGATTGAAACTTCATCATCCATTTGTGTGTCCATGGATCTCCTCCAAGCTTGTTAAGGCTTATAGTGAAGTCCCTCTCTAATACCAATTGTTGGACACACCGACTACATTGGGAGGGGGGGTGACCAGTGTAGGGCTCTTTTTCCCAAAAGTTCCCTCTTATAGAAAAATCCTTGGTCAACAATCACCATTAACTCATTAATCATTGTTGTCCTTTATAACCAGTTAGATGTGAACATATATCAGAAATATATCATCAACAAGTCATCACCACAAGGAACACAAAGAACACAAGATGTATGTCCAATTTGCTTTTTATTACAGACTACAATCCTTGGGGTTTTTCAGCAACAACTAAATAGAGTACAACTCTACAAGAGAACCAGATATATAATGAAAGACCCATATTACACCCTCATAACCAACTAATATTAGGCAACGATATTCAACAGATATCAATCTGTACCATAAACAAGTGCATCAACCATGCACCAACCTGTACCAAACAACTTGTAATCAACATGTACCATAAAAAAGTGCATCCAACCATGTACCAAGTATATACCAATCATGTGTCAACTACTCATCAACAATGAATCATCAATATGTACCAATATCATCAACTATACACCTCATGTATGTGCCAACTCATCAACTGCTTGTCTCAACCATGACTAGTTTTGGATTAGTCAACAGCCCTAACTTGAAATAATCATAACTATGTACCTGGAATGAATAAAGATATGAAACTAATACACATTGTTATTAAGTGTGTTTAATGAAATTCCTCCATGTGTCACTTCTTGGAACCTCTCAGAAAAGGAGTAATAACAAAACTGGCATACCTTGTTGAATTCTGGCTTATTCTAGAGAGCGACCTTGTACAGTGTGCCCCACATGGAATATTTGTTTAATCGATATGAAAATATTACACAGCATACTAAAGACTATACTCTAACCAACACATTTGTTCTTACTAAATTTGGATATGTTATGAATAATTTATGATGTTTTTACCTGAAACACCTGTTTTAAACTAGTTTCAGGGCTAGCCACAAACCCTATTTTCCATGGAGTGTAACTCCAAAAATACAACTACCCACAAGATAAAAATTTTACCATAGATACTTGGATATGTTTCCTCAATGTCATATGAATCTCACAGTCTGAATAATTATAGAAAAATATTTATTTCAAAAATGGTGAGATGACCTGTAAATAACATACCTTAGAAAGAATCATCAAAAGAATCTATCCTCCCTTGAATTTCGGCCCTCGTTTCTTCACCTTCCCTCTGAAATTAAGATTAGATATACTTTGGTTACCTCAGTCACCTATAGATCTTCAATATTCTCAAGTTTGATATAAAATGAGAGAGCCTTGCCTCTTATTTATAATCTCCATATTCTAGGTCACTTGACCCATTTCTAGGTCACTTAACCTATTTCTAGGTCACTTAACCTATTTTCCTCATTTTTAGGGTTAACCACTTTCCATAATTAGAAAATTCTCCATTACTTTATCATTTAAATATTCCTTCTTGGATTTGTCACCTCACTTTATCATTTAAATAATCTTCTTTGATTTTGTCACTTCACTTTATTATTTAAAAAATCCTTATTGAGTTTATCACTTCACTTTATCATTTAAATAATAATTTCTTCTTTGCAATCTCTTTGAATTCTTTGACCTTTTGGGGCTTGAAGCCAACATATGAGGGTCCTCCAACTTCATAAGGCCATAACTCTGAAACCGTGAGGAGTTATGTGACGTTCCACATACCACCAAAAATGGAATGACATGTACTATCCATATAGAATAGTCTTACCTACAAATATATCAAAACTCATACCATTATCCATAAAATAAACTTGGGTCCGTTACCCAAACCTGGGTTCTCCAAATTCTCATGTCCATAACTCTCTAACTGTGAGGAGTTATGTGACGTTCCACATACCACTAGAAATGATATGTAAAGCACTATCCATCTAAGATAGTTTCACTGACAAAATAACTGATCTTCATCTTATTATTCCTCACTTAATCATGGGTCCTCCAACCATTCTTATAGGATAACTCAATCATAAAGCGTCTTCCCATGAGGGATTTCACCGTAAGGGAACCACTTTGGAGTTCATCCATTTGTGCACCTTATCAACCATGATAAGACTACAATGATCAATCTAACTATGCATCATATATCAAAGAAACCACATTGAACCATCTCCATCTTTGCATTATGTATCAATGAGAACTCATTGATCCATCTTCATCTATGCATGACATCATATGCATCATATACTTGACATATATCTAATCTCATCAAAGAAAATACATATTGCATTTGACATCAATCATCAATCAATCAATCCTTTGGCATCAATCAATCAATGACATCAATCAATCAAACCATTGGCATCAATGACAACAGGATCCAACGTCATTAAATGCATGTAAGAGGGTGGGTGTGAGAGTCACATCCTATAGTTATTGGAGAGCATGGGGCTGAGTAAAATCAGTTTAGGAAAGTGTGTAAGTCAAGCAAGTAAGCCAAAATAGAGAAAAAAATATGTATGGGAAGTTACATGCAATTTTTACACATTGTGTTTTACATGAACAATAAGTAGAGAGAAGGGGGAAAAAAGATCACTATATATATAGAAAGAAAGATGGGAAAGTTCTGGAGCATCTAGGAGCGTTTTGGAATTCTTTAGAGATAAATATTGAAGATCCAGATTGTTAGGCCTTAAGAGTGAACTCTTTTGTGAGTTGCACTGTAACAACAAGTGTTTGTTGTTGTTGTTGGTAGTTTTTCTGGCAGTGAGTTCCCTTGAGATACCATTAGAGAGATTCCTAGTTACTTGTGCCAGAGAGACCCTGATAAATGAATGGGACACATGATGAAATGAGAGTAGTGAAGGGGTACATTCCTTGTGTTGTGCAAGTCAAGTGGAAGAGAGTTGGAGAAAATTCAGGATAGTTGTAGGAGAATACCAGTGGGTTGTGGGATATCAAGTTATGAGTGGACTGTGAGAGGCACTATTTTCTTATGGATTCCTAGCCCCAACTCGGGGGTGAATTATTGTTGAGATCTGGAATGACAAGTTTAAGGTTGGGTGGAATGTCCATCCCAAGAAGTTGGTTGCACAACTATTTTAAAAAGATAAGAGTTTATTTGTTTTCCTGAGTTAATGTATGAATTTAACTGTTGTGCATTTTACTCTATGCACGTGAATGAATTATATGTTTTTGTGGTGAAATTATTAGTTGGAATTACGTTTTTAACTAATATAGACTATTTCTTGAGCTTTATTTTTATGTTCTTAGTAATTCAATGTTTAAATTTAGTTTTTAATCGATCTTAGTAGTATTAGTAACGAGTTTTTGACGTGGTGCTCGGTTCATCATGCATGCTGAGAATAGTTGTTCACACAGTACAAAGTCTGTTGCACGCACGTTGTAAATAGTTGTTGCACGATGTACAAAGGATGTTGTGTGTGTGGTTTGTCTCAGTGAAGGTGCTATATTCATGATAATTTTGAATGTTGCAAATGCATTTATTTATATGGTATCAAAAAATAGTTAAATCTGTATATAATTTGTAGTTGATAAGCCTCATGAAATCTAGTTAGAAGAATGTTTTTTTCGTATTTATGTGTATTTTCTACAATTGATGTTCCTCAATTAAGTCAGGGGTCATTACATGATTGATATATGCTTGAACATGAAAGAAATTATGTTGCAAACAAAGTGTAATCTGTGTCAAGTGGACATGACCTACAGGACTTCTGAGAAGAGTTGATTGAAATAAGAGGAACATTATGGAAACCAAATTAAATGTCCTAAAATATTAATGGAAACATTTGACTTTTGTTGATACTATATATCTACATGAGTGTGTCGTGACATGATTTAAGTGGTGTAGGACATTGGTTACTTGAGGGGGACACAAGGGGATATGGTTGTTTGAGAGAAATCCAGACTGAGATTTAAACAATAAATATCCATGGAGGGTAACTGGTAATATTAATAAATAAATTATTATGATGTTTATATGATATCAATTTATGTGATATGTATGTCATTATTGCATGTGTAGGATATAGGGAAAGCCTTTCCAATAGATGGGTGTGGGCCATAACCAATGAATCTTTAATGGAGATGTGGAGTCTCTATTTACAAAATATATAGTTTATTATGATTGGGGGATGCAGAGTAAGGTGGGATGACCTTACTCCCTAGAAGATGTTTTTTTTGAGATTCCAAATTAAGCTAAGATTCCAAAATAAAAGATCCCATGATTGAATTAATCCATAAATTAATCACCCACTTTTAGGGGTTCTTAAAAACACTATTTTTTTTTTTAAATGAATAATTAAGAAAAATGGGGAAATGACACATGTGGAAATAATGATGAATAATAAAGAATTCAAAAATAAAATTAAAGGCCCCCGGATGGGGTGGTAGGGCGGGATCTCCCCCCGGACACGCGGCAGCCAATGGAGGTGGGTGACGGGTTCCCAGACGTGGAGGCACGTGAAATACTCGTGCCTCCTCCCAGAGCTTAATTGCTCCGTAAACGCACTTCAATGGATGTTAATGCGCCCATTAACGCAGGTAGTCCTCCCTCTGGGTTCCAAATTATGCAGTGGTTCGCAATGTTCATTGTTTGTTGCAGCGGGGTGTTAGCAGAGCAAGCTCTGCAGAAGATCCGATTTATTATCGGCTCTGTTTCCTCTGTTCTTTTGATTTCCTTCAGTGTGCACTATACCACCTTCGCCTACAGTAGCCGGCGCACCATGACGCGCATTCGGGGGAGGCCAAGGTGGGGAGCGCCCTGGAAGCCTCGGCGTCCATCCATTTCTCGCTCTGCCTCGTCCTCTTTGGACTCCTCATCTCGCAGTCACTCTTCCCGCAGCAATTCCGACCATCTCTCTTCTACCTCGCATCATTTGGAGCAGGATCACTCCCTTGCATGGGCGCTGGTACCCTGTGCGGTTACTCCCCCCCCTCGTCAACCTGGCGACCCACCGGAGCATCCCCCCCACCCCGAGCCCGACCTCCATCAGACCTTTCGCGGCGCAGGTCCTCTTCCCCGGGACGCTTCTACACCAGAGCAGATGTGGGAAAGTATGGCATCACTGTATGATTTGGCGTTTGGCATTTGCCAGGGCGTGGAAGACCTGAACTTCCATCTCCAGGAAACGGATATCAAGGTCGACACCTTCCTCAGCACTCTCGCCTCCCTGCAGGACTCCCTGCTCCCTAGACAGAATGAGGACTCTCCAGCCCAGGTACCGAGTGCGACTCAGGAAGACGCTGCTGACGCGACCAGGGATAAAGCTATGGACACAGCGAAGGATATGGGAGCAACTTCGGGCAGCAAAGCTGATAATACTGTGGACTATGGGGAAGGTGATAAGAATTGGGGCGACCAGATCACCTACATAGAAGAGGAGCCGTGGACAGAAGACTTCCAGCCCAAGTACTCTCCGTATGTCTAGCTCATCAGTTAAGCTGCAGCTTCCAGTTGTTTATTTTGTCAATTTCCTGTTGTTTTTTGTTAAAGTTTTTAAGTACAAACAGTTGACTAAATGAACAAGTTGATACTTCTGAGTTCATGGACTGGTTTCCCCTCTGTTGGGGCAGTCCATTTACCTCAGACTGAACATCATGTAATGTGCTCTGATACTCTGTTTTTGAGAGGTTTTTAATATATTATACTTACTTACAAAAAAAAAAAAAAAAAATTAAAGGAAAAAATATTAATTTTGCATGAAGGGGGTGAGGTGGATAGCCTAATTGGATTAATAAATAGATGGGGAAATCCATGGTTTGAAGAGGAAACTTGTAGTGTTTAGAAATGATATAGAAATTATGTCAACATAGATAACTCAACTAAATGATAAATGGGATTTGGAAGAAAGTTAACCTTACTACTCAATGAAAAGAGGTTTTCATTGAGTATGGTTAGGAGGAAATCAATTGGCATCATGAGAGTTGAGTATGGTTAGGAGGAAATCGATTGACATCATGAGAGTTTACATGGAGAGGGATTTGGAGTTGGAGAATACTTTACTCATCAAAGTTGGAAATCTGGTAAGATCGAAGTAAAAGATAGTGAAGGCCAAAATCCTTCTTTTCTACTTGCTATATTTTGAATTTCAATAATCTTCACATTTGTCCATTCAAGCATGGTATTTATGGTGACAAACCTATAATTGGAAAAATGGTGATAAGTCCCTTGCATGTAAATCCTAGCTACACTAATTAGTGGATATTCTCTTAACTATAACGGTAACACTTCCTGTCTCAGGTTGATTTTCACTAGGTGTGTTATTATTTGAAGTTTGCATCTTGAATTGGCATTCAAGAGTAGATTGAGTAATTTTGGGCTTGGTTTCCCATTTGTTTTGTTACAATTGGGTTGAATTTGTAATATATGGCGCGTTAGGTAAACCACAGAGTAGAAGATTATTTTAATAGATTTTCATGGTGGGAAATGGCCATATGGATAACTAGATTGATTATTTCTCTGCTATTGGCATATTATGAAATATACTATGATATATCTATGGGTTATGGATATATATGTACGAATTTATAATAGCAACAATTTAGTATGAGGATGTATAATACGTGGTTGTGTAAATGTTGAAGCCTTGACAAGGCTTCTCCTTATCTTACAAATCTTGTTGCAACTACATAAACATCTTCCTAAGCCTATCCTCCTGCCATTTTTCCATGTAGATGACCTTCTCACCAATGTAGACAAGTTGTGTGATATGCTTGTCCCAATCTATTCTGACTGCTATAAGGGAATCTTGACCTTCTTTAAATTTATTCTTGATAAATGGAAGTATTTGGGAAGAGGTGTCTGGGTGCTTCTCCATCTCTTCCATCCACTTGTTAAACATCTTAACATGTGCCTTCAATCTCTCATTTTGTTCTCGAAGCTCGACATTGTTGGACCTTAAGTCTTCCAACTTATATTTGTTTTCTTTTCCCATGTTGTGAACTACAATATTTTGTTAACATTTATTGAAGAAATGTCTTGGTCAAGGATGCAACTATTGTGATACCATTGGATCCGTAATTGAGGGGATTATATCCCACTCACTTCACCAAAAAAGATTCATTATGGAATTTGATTTTTCAACTCTATCTCAACTCTATATTTGATGATAAAGGTCTCATTGAGAAATGGTAGTTTAGGTGGAAGATATATCCATTACCTACTTAGTCACCCATTCATTCAATGCACCAATAGTTCATTGTCCATTCATTTTTTGTCTCATAACCATTGCATAATTCATGCCACAACATCTACACTCAGGAAACCAAATCTCCTACACATTATGTTACTATACTGGCTCTCATAGGTTCTAATTCCCAATGAAACCGTGATGTGTGGGAAATAAGGAATATCGACAAATTATTTTGGAGGACACCCAAGGATCTAGGGTTTAAGGTGTAGGAGTGTCTAGACAATAACAAATTCATTTTTTTTTGTACATTGAAAGGATAGAGTTAGAAGTTAGGAGATGTCACCAAATAGATATGAGGTTTCTAGGGATAACATGTATTAATAAAAATACAACAAAGAACAAAATTCATGGACCCTATCTATTCAACAGAGTTTTGGAAGTGTATGCAGTTAGACAACAAATCAATTCATGGGAGAATTAGAAAGAAAAATACAAGGTCCCGCATGTTGGCTAGCAAGAAAGAAATTCTCTAGTTCTCTCTTGAGCGATAGAGTTTGTACATAGACCTTTGTCATCAAATGAAGGTGTGCATGGGTATTTACTTGAGTTGGGATCTCCTCTTAACATTTAGAAAACATAGAATAATGTGTGGGATCTCTGCAAGTTAGATCTCTAACACATACTAAGGAAGAAATGAATGGAATATGTCGTGTGAGGTAATAGAGAGTGGATAGTGCACCTAGAAAGTGATGAGATTGACCCATAAAGTAAATTAGATGCCTAGTAGGGATGAAGACATCCTAACAAACAAGTTAAACACCCGACAAGATGTATATGCCCCAACAAACAAGTGAAATGTGTGTGGGCACTTCAACTCATTCTCCAGACAATAGGAATTCACCCTAGAGAGAGAGCGACACTTAGGAGTGAGAAATAGGGTTTTATCAAGTTCTTCAACATCTTCGAAAGGATTACCATTGATATTCCTTTACCTCTTGCATTCAATGGTGGATATTAACTAGATGTTGTAATGGGTAAGCACCATTTAAACAATTTTTCTCCTTGAAGTAAACCTCTCACATAATAAAATAAAATATTATGTAGTAAATAAATTCTCCTCTAGTTAAATGAGATACATAAAATCCATTAAATATAACCAATCATTTTTTATAGATTACACATGAGAATTTGAACTAGATACTCATCACACAAAGGAAAAAGAAACACATTAATGCACAATTTTTTACCTTGGAATGCCAATTGGGAAAACTAGTCTTGAATGGTACTCGATATTCTTCTTCCTACAATTTCAAATACAATTCTTTCATCGACAAAAACAAATCCATTTGGGAATTAACAAGAGTGAATAAATAGGGAGAACTAGGGGGTAAGGGAAGACCAACAACCATGGCTCTTCACTTGTCATTCCTTAGCCTTATCTCCTATCTATTTCATTGTCATTTGTTAATTATATTTATTTAACTTCTTTCTTACATTCTTATTTGGATTATTCCATATTAACTTGCATTGTTTTATGTGGTTTTCATAATTTTGATGGATTCTCAATTTGTTTTGTAGGTACTTAGTCTTATCCACTCTTCAGTTCAGATCCATTTTGAATCACTTTAGCAAGGTTTGTAGTTAATAATGCAGGATTGTAGTGATTTTACATACCTCAAATTAGAGAAGAAGTTGAAGCTTGTGAAGAAGTGGATCCACTTGTACTACCAAAACCACCAGAAGAAGTCATTGTGGATTTCCTGGGAGGAAATGATATTGAAATTATTTTTATTTCAAATCAAGAGTCTAAAAAATATCTTCTAAGTCTTAGTTGAAGATTCTCTAAAAAATCCTTTTTCCTTTCGATTTCAAAGAAAGGACCGAATTCAGGATATTGGCCTCTTAATTGTCTTTATAGATGAGATTCAGTGAACATAAGACAAAATTTTACTTAGGAGGATTATTTTGAGATTTCCTGTGAAGGGATTCTCTTTGATATTGAATCTCAATATCACGTGCTATAGTCTCCCAAGAACGTTCAAGTTCTTCATAGGTAGGGGAAGTTTCAAGAAAAAAAATAAAAAAAGACAAGATGAAATACTTCTTTGATCAAGAAAACTTAGGTTATATTACTATCGGGCATGCAAATTCATTAATAAAAAATAATAAACTCAAAAGATAATAAAAATAACTAGAGAGTAAAATATGTTCCCTAGTATGGTCGTTGTATAAATGTTGAGTCGAGGAATGGCTATATCATCACTCAATCATTTTTTAATCTCACTAGGCTAGGTGAGATAGGTGGGAATGTTACCCTGGGCTTATATCATCTTCAAAAATATCAATCGTCCCTCAAAAAATAAGTTTTGGGCTTGATGCTATTATTAAATTTGCGTGCTTTGCTATAAAATCAATTTTAAAAATAAAAAATATGTTTGTGAATGGAATTTCTCTAAGAGTTAACTGAATAGATACAAGATAACAAAAAATTGAAAAATTGATAAACCACAAGTATCTAATTGAGAAGAAACAATATTTTATTGATCTATTTTTTGAGTTACAACAAAGTTCCTCTTTATAAACCCATGCATGGGCTTAGACCAAAAGAAACCTTTGAAGTATAGGATGCAATTTTGAATCATACAAAGAGAACTAGTGTCTAAAAGAAAAATGCCAATAATGAAATAAACTAGATCAATCCAATCTATACACTCATCATAGTCTTGACTTTGTGAAATATCCTTAATCAACATTGAAAATGAATTCATAAATTCTAATCAAAATAAAAAAACTACCAAGATAAATGAATAACCTTCTGAAGCATGTCAAAATTCAAAGCTTCTCAGTCCTTTCTTCTTTTCCATCTTTAGAGTAATCCAACTATAAACAAGAGGAATTATCTCTTATGAAACTCAGAAATGAAAGAATGAATATCATACATCTCACTTGAAACATGCAAAAAAGTAACATACCCAACGACCCACAGGCTAGCGTATGCTACCTTCAAGCCCACCCTTGGACTTCATACTCTTACCAATACCTTCTTTCTTTAATAAGGACACATAAGATAAAAGACTTAACAACATGCACAACAATATCCAACAAGCATGCATAATCTAATATTTAGTTAAACGATAATTAAAATACACAATGGAATACATTCATACACATATAATAATATCACAACAAAGAGCATTTATCTTTATAAAAAGGTGACACCAACTGGCTGCAGAACAAGGATGTTCCACCCAATCATAGACACCCCTACTCCAAATCTCAATAGCAGCATCACCCCCGAGCCAGGGATATGAATCCACACGGAAGGTTCCAGAGTGTACTTGGGTTCCAAAACCAGTCAAATTTCAAGATCTCATAGGTTTCCCAACACCTACAACATTCCAAGTACCCAACACTCTTCCTCCTAGCCTGTACCAACCAAGAGAATGAACCTCCACCCTTCTCTGCCATGCATTCCCTCACGTAGTCCATCTCCTTTTTCCAGATCCTCCAACACATCTGGTCCAGAATCTCAATGATGGAACTCTCAGGACTCGCAGTTGTGAGAAAAATAGGGCACATGCCAGTGCATCTCAGACATGTAGGCCCCAAGTCATGGCTAGATTTCACTAGCGACCATTACAACCAACTATCATGTGGCTAATATTCAGTAGTTCAATTTTCTTGCCCAAGCTAAGACGCGGATGAGGATGGATCAATGAATGGGTGAGTGAGTGCATGAAAGTGCATGAGGTAAATAAATGAATGTACATGAAAATCAACGAAAAAGCCATCAGTCAAACCCTCCCATCAGACCATAGGAGGGTTTAAGTAACTTTTTGGGGGAATCAAGAACCTCCTGGCCTTCCCCAAGAAGCTCGTGTAACCGATCCCCTCCCTTAGGAAAAAAGGGTAATTAACATAGGAATAAACACTTATCCCATCAAGCCCCCTCTCTTGTGGAATCATAGCCCCCTATAACTCTAGTCCTTGTTCGTATAGAAGTTAGCCATGTATTTATTATTAATAATGATATAAAAAATTACATGTCTTGGGAACACTAGCCTTTTAATAATTGTTTGGGCACCCTGTCCTCTCAGCATTGTAACGATACATTATTTTAAATGGGGGTTCAAAACCCGGGGTGTTACATCCCCTCCCCCTTATTTTATTCAAAAAGTTATGGGTACTCTGCCTGCATGGAATATTCATGCTCCCAGGTAGCATCTTCAGGAACATAGCAGGTCCACTAAACTTTTACCAGCTCTATAACTCGATTCTGGATCATTTTGACTTTTTTGTCCAATACCTGCACTGGCTGAACCTAAAAATCTCCCTCCGTCTCTACCTGAATCAGATGCCAATCAATAACATGATTAGAGTCATGTACATATTTATTTAGTAAAGATACATGAAATAAATTATGCACATTCATGGAAGCAAGAAATGCAAGCATGTATGCAACTAGCCCTATTATGTCCAATATTTCAAATGGAACATAGAATCTGGCTGCCAGCTTTGTACAATTACCCAATTTCAAAGAGATTTTCTTGGGCTTCACTTTCAAAATTACATGCTCCCCTACTTTAAATTATCTAGTTGTCCTATTCTTGTCTGCATAAACTTTTTGTCTATCCTGAGCTGCCTTTAAATTGTGCTTGATCTTAACCACCTGGTATTCCATATCCTTGAGCAAATTCAGCCCAATTACCAATCTATCTGTTGGGTTGTCCCAACTTACTGGAGTATCGCATTTCCTACCATACAAGGCTTCAAATGGGATCATTCTTAATGAAGCTTTATACCCATTATTGTATGCAAACTCAACCAAGTGTAAGTAATATTCCCACTTAGATGTCTTATCCATCACATACATTCTCAGCATATCTTCAATTATTCGATTGACTCTATCTATTTGCCCATCTATCTAGGGATGATATATTGTGCTAAAGTTTAGATTTCTGCCAAATCCTTTAAATAATCCCCTCCATAAATTGGAGGTAAACTTTATATATATGTCCAAGACAATTGTCCTAGGTATCCCATGCAACCTAGCAATTTCCTTCATGAAATTTTTTGCAATATTAGCCGATGTATGTGTTGTCTTCACAGGCACAAAATGAGTAGCCTTTGTTAATTTTTCAACCACCACCATGATTGAATCATGTTTCTTATTCATTCTGGGTAATCCTGTGATGAAATCCATGGTGATCACTTCCCATTTCTTCTTTGGGATTGGCAATGGTTGCAACAAACTCGTTGGGTGCCTATGCTCAGCCTTCACCTTCTGACATTCCATACATTGAGCGATGTAATCAACAACATACATCTTCATTCATGGCCAAAAGAACCGGCTTCTTACTGTTGTAATTGTTTTCTGGTAACCGAGATGTCTAGCATAAGGAACATCATGCATTTCCTTTAGTACCAAATTTCTCAGTTCTCCAGAGATAGGAATATAGATTCTATTTTTATGCATGAGTAATCCATCTTCCCTTATCTCATACTCCTTTATTTTCTGTTGTACATTTCCTTGTTGTAAGTTTTCATTTACTTGCAAGTAATGATGATCTATAACAAGACCATATAAAATTATGCTCTTCAAGTCTGACTGATGCATACTGACAGCAGTAGCATGCATGATAGGCACTCTTCTACTAAGCACATCTGTAACTTTATTCTCCTTTCCTTTGATATGCTTGATATCAAAGTCATATTCACTTAAAAATTCTAGCCATCTTGTTTGCCTGACATTTAAGGTTAGTTGTTCAAAAATATACTCCAAGCCAATGTGGTTTGTCCTTAATTCGAATTTCTTCCCCATGAGACAATACCTCCACATCCTCAAGGTGTGAACAATGGTAGCAAGTTCCAAGTCATGCGTGGCATAGTTTCTCTCATGTTGCTTAAGCTTTCTAGACTCATATCCAATTACATGTCCATTTTGCATGAGGACTCCCCAATTCCTTCCTTACATGAGTTTGTACATACCACAAAAATTTCATTTGGGTCAGCAATATTTAACACAGGTGCACTAGTAAGTCATTCGTTCAACAAATTAAAATTATTTTCACACTTGAGTGTCCATTCAAATTTAGTTCCCTTCTTTTGCAAAGAAGTGATGGGATGAGCAATCTTAGAGAACCCTACTATGAACCTTCTGTAGTAGCCAGCTAATCCTATAATCGATGTTGGCCATCCTATAATGGGTGTTGGCCACCCTTCTCTGCCATGCAGTCCCTCAAGTAGTCCGTCTCCTTTTTCCAGGGCCTCCAGCACAGCTAGTCCAGAATCTCAATGTTGGAACTCTCAGGAGTCACAGTTGTGAGCAAACCAGGGCACACGCCAACGCATCTCAGACATGCAGGCCCCAAGTCATGGCTAGATTGCACCAACGGCCATTACAACCAACCATCATGTATCTAATCTTCAGCAGTTCGGTTCCCTTTCCCAAGACAACACGCAAATGAGGATGGATCAATGAATGGGTGAGTGAGTGCATGAAAGTGCATGAGGGAAATGAATGAACGTACAAGAAAATTAGAAAACAAGCCATCAGTCAAACCCCCCCATCATACTAGAGGCAGGTTTAAGTAACTTTGTGGGGAATCAAGAACCTCCTGGCCTTCCCCAAGAAGCTCATGTAACTGATCCCCTCCATTAGAAAAAAAAGGGTAATTAACATAGGAATAAACACTCAACCCCTCAAGCCCCCTCTCTTGTGGAATCATAGCCCCCTATAACTCTAGTCATTATTCGTCTAGCAACCATCCATGTATTTGTTATTAATAATGATATAAAACATTACATGTCTTGGGCACACTGGCCTTTTAATAATTGTTTGGGCACCCTGGCCTCTCAACGTTGTAACAATACATTATTTAAAATGGGGGTTCAAAACCTGTGGTGTTACAAAAAACCATATTAGAAGTATCTATTTCTATTTTCTCATGTATTTACTTGTCCTTGTTCTCTTCCTTTTATTCCTCAAAAAGTGGTTCAAGTGGTTCAACTACTTTTTATTACTAAAGTTAAATAACTTTAATTAATAATAGGAAAAAAGTATTTATGATAAAGATAAATAATAATAATATGTAATATTTAATAGGTAGAGTCCCTATATGTCTTTATTTGTTTTATTTTCAACATACCCTTGTCCCTCCACATTTTATTCAAGATATCATGCATACATCATCATAAAACATATATCAAAAGAAACCCAAAGTAATCATGCCAGAATTATAAATACTTGTATCTCCCAAAACACTTTAAATGCATGGTATAAGTTTCTCAAAAAATAACAATTATGTCAGTTCCTCAAATGTCAAATTGATGTCATCATGAAAATAAAATAAAGTCAAAAGTAATATTTCCTATTTGAAGTAGAATCCTTATGTCTACTTCCTTCGGATAATGTTTCCCTATGTTTGAGTAAATATGTATTTTGAGGAACCCAAATAAAGAATATTATATCATTTTTTAAATATGATTTACAACCTCTTTTGGTGGATGACAATATATGTCAGTCAACTATTATTATCAAAGTGTTGTAAAGAGGTAGATCACAAAGTATCAAATGGATGATAGAGGATCAGACAGATCTTGTGAAAGATTCATCATACGAGCCAGTTGTATTCAAGTCAAAAAAAATACCTATTTCTATGCAAATTGTTTCCTATATTAAAGGACTCTAGTTGTAACTGTTTCCATTTATATGTATCACTAGATATGGGAAAAATTCACCCGCAGGGCCTGTAAGAGCTAGTTTTGAGATATCCCTAGATATTATAATGATCTTGAATGAATGAAATTAATGTAAAAACTCTATATATTTGATGAAGTAAAGGAAGAAAGGGTCGAATCCCCATTTTTGGCTTCATATTGCATATTTAAAGATTGTTTTGATCTATCTTTCCTATGTAAAGACTTCAGTTGCTAATGCAATTAATGGTTAGTCTGTAATCCTTCTATGTTTATCATCTTCACGATTTCTTGTAAAACACTTTGCTGATGTTATACGAGTTTATGACAAATGATTTTTTTGTTGAGAAGGTTTCTTTAACAGGTTTTAGTAATCTTTTCCACATTGGTGTTTTTCTCCTTAAATCTTATTTAGAATGAATTCTAGATAAGGGTTTATTCCTCTGTTGCATAAAGACATTAAAGACAAGTTTTGTTATTGGTGTATTTATCAGTTTTTTTTCTTCCCCTTTCTCTCAATCATATCACTTAAATCTTAAATCTCTAGCCATTAGTTTTGTTTACCTGACTTGTTGCACTTAGGTAAGTGGTCTTAACGGATCAGATCATTATTCCTTTCAAAACAAGCAAGGATTTATCCATATTAAAACCCCTATTGAACATTTTTGAAACAAGGTGTGCTAGGATTAACTCAATAGAAATCTTGAGTTGAATTGTAGTGCTAACATCTTTTGGTGTTGTTTCCGGGGAATGAAATGATGAAATTTTCCCTAGGTAGAATGACAGAAGTTTATAGATCTAGTTGTAGATGGTGAAACTATAACTCGGCACAAGTTGACTACAATATATTTTCACGTGGTGACTCCACATAAGACACTCTAGATACAAAGAGAAAGGGGACTAGATCCCATCTAGAATATCCAAATGTGTGTGTTGTTCCAAACCCTAAGAAGATCCTAAAAAATTCTAAATCTCTTAAAAAATTAGTGTCTAAGAAGTTGTTTCCTTTATCTCCTTCTGATGAATCCACCTCGGGGAAAGAGGAATTTTTTGAACCATAATCATTTTACACACCATATCCTGAGAGTAGATATAAATATGAGGAAAACCTTTAATTCCCTGAAGGAACATAGTACATTCCCTTATAAAATATACCAATCCTTGAACAAATTCAAGAAAAGAAACCCAATCTTAGCTTCCAAGTTAATATCCTTGCTGCTAAAAAACTTGTTGAAGAAATTCTCCAGTATTCTCCAAAAATTCAATTGGTGAACATCCCTAAGCCCTCATCACCACAGTCACCACATATAATCAACCTTTAGGTGTTCAAACCATGGCAGGTGAAACACCGCCCAATCCAATGGATTCTATTAGGGCTACAAGATATGCACCTTTAGTATTTCCAAATAATACTCATCCTCTCCTAGGAAATTATTACATGAAGTACCTTCCAAGATTTGATAATGAAGGGGAAACAACTGCAGAGGAACATTTGATAGCTTTTTATTCCTTTGCTGCCTATTTCCAAGTGGATTATGATGATGTCTGGATGAGGATTTTTATTCAAAGTTTAGATGGAGAAGTGAGGAATTGGTTCAAGAACCTAAGAGATAACTCTATTACTACCGTCACGGATCTTGATGCTACCTTCTTGAGAAAGTGGGGAGATAAGAAAGATGATTTGTATTACATGAAAGGATTAAGCAATCTTCGAAGAAAGAATGTTGAGTCTGTCTCTAAATTCTATCAAAGATTTAATCAGATGTACCAGAATATACCAAATGATATCATGCCAGTTGAAAGATTAACAAAGGTTACTTAAGCTAATTCCTTTGATGTTGATTTTTGTTTGCTACTAAGAGAAAGAAGACCAGCCACTCTGGCTGATATGAAAGATTCATCTCTTGAATTTGAATCCAACATTCTAGCATCAGAACACCTCAAGAAGAGATCAGATAATGGAAAGCTAAAGGAATAATATAAGTCTTCTTCATCAAATACCAAAAATCAGAAGATTTCCTTGGAGGAAATGGCGAGAAAGATGGAGGAAATGTCATATGAGGTGTCTAAACTCAGATTGTAAAAATAGAAATGGAATACACCTCAGGAAGGAAATCGAAATAAAAATCAATATAGAAGAACTTATAACCCTCATATCATGAAGAGGGACAAGAAGAATAATGATGATAAGAAAATCTAGACACCTCTACAGAATAATTATATTGAGGAAAATCAAGAAGCTGAAGAGGTAGATGATGATTTGGATATTCATTTGTTCAGAGATGAGATTGCTCTCAATCACCTAACACAGAATGTACATGAAGATTCATTAAATGCACAAGATGGGGAAGGTCTAGATAATATTATTTGCAACACAGATCAGTAAGGGTACAATCTTAGATCCAAGTCAGGGCCTGCTAAATCTACTCCTCAAAAAGACAAATGTGTTGCTACTAAACCTGCTCCTCAAAAATATAAACCTGTTGCCCCATCAGTACAGAAAAGTAACAAAAATCTTGAAAGAAAGAAAGTACATCCAGCTATGAAAATATCATCCTGAGAAGTAGACAAGTTCACATCTCCCTTCAGTCTAGAACATGAGATAAGTAAGATCAAAATTCTTATTCCTTTGACTAAATTGGTTAAAACTAATTCTTATAGGAGTCATATTTGGAAATGTGTTAACACATAAGATTGATCATGTAAAGGAGGATTTATGGTTTTCAGAGCCTACATTTAACCATATCTCCAAGTATTATTTTATACCATCAACTAAAAACCTCCTCGGATTGTGCAAGCTACATTTGAGTTGGCGCTACGAACTGGTGTTGCGAACTAGTTAAGGAAGAGGGTTGGAGGTTAGGCAACTTCCAGGCATATGAGTGCAAATATGAAATTACTAGCATCAACCTCATAGCCATCAGGTACTCCATGATATTTTTAGTATTTTTTGGAGGTCAGGAAAGGTTTGGCTACTTGATTTTCCTTTGGCACTGTGAATTTAGACAGGTTCTACGAAATGCGCTATAGAATTTCCTGTATCAGATGCTTTTATAGATTTTATCATAAATCCCAAATGGTGATCTGGGTTTCTCTAAAATGTTTTGTGGAGGATGATTATATCCTTGTTGACTTGCTGACCAAATTTCATCCTAACCAGGTTTGACATTTGAGAGAAACAATTAAAACACTAGTGCACTATGAAATGTGTTGTTGATTCTCTATTTTGCATAGTTGTTGGATATTCGCCTTGTTGGTAGGTTGCCACCTGTCAAGGAGGGTTCAAATGACTTCTCATGGATCAGTTAGATGTCAAGGTACACCTGCACCTAGTTTTTATCTCCATTAAATACCTCATGCAGTGAGTTGGAAACAATTTATTAATGACTTCCAACCATTTCCTGAAAATTAATAGTTTGTTGGATTTTTTCTCTTTGACTATTGCCACCTAGCTCCAAGGCCTAGAATCCAATGAAAGAGATGGGATTCGAACTCCTAAGGATATTTTTATGCTATTTTATATTTAAAAGAGGAGGGATACCTTTGCGAGGTTTTTGGATTCATGAGCCAAGAGGGCTAGAGAGAGTAGGAGTAGATGGTTTTCTTATGTGTGTTCATTTGTAACCCTGGGAGAATTTTATGATTGTAATCATTATTGCTTTTGAAGACTCATGAGAGCTGTGATTTTCAGATTGTTATTCTTGTGTTTTGTATATCTTATTATTTGAATATATTTCATGTTTGAGGATCAAAGGCTACCAATGATTTATGGATCCCAAAGTAGCAAAGGATCTGTTGTAATTTCCCATCAGTCATTGTTTTATTCAAGTATTTTTTTATTTATTAAACTAAGAGGATATTTGTTTAGTGAACATTCTATCTTATGTTTTCCTTCTTCATTATTCCATCTATTAGCATATAATGAGTAGAATGTTTATGACTCGATTTCCCATTGGTGTAGCCTACTGATTTGTAGTTTGATTCCCTCTCCCTTTCTTGCTTCATCAATGCATGGAGCAGTTGAAATTGCATTAGGAGGATGTCTTAATGAAAATGCTTATGTTCTCCATGAAGGATGATGTCAGAGACTAGAACTTTTCTCTCCCTACTACAAGCATATCCACCTTGAGAGAATTCCATGCTACTTTCAATTTTCACTGTAAAAGGTATTACTCCTCTGAGTTTCTTTTTCATGATTGTTGTGAGGAATATGAGAAAGGTGTTCAAGTTGCATTAAGTTTCTCTCCTGGCTATGAAGTTTAAGAAGATAACCTAGTCAAGGAAATAATTGAATCATCAACGCTTTTGTCTTCTTGTTCCTTTGTACTGGATGCATATTTAAATGATAGTTTTGATCATAAAAATACAGTAGACATTTCTCCTGACTATAAAGCTGAGATAAATGATAAGTTAGTTAAAAAAACTAGGGAAGTTTCCTCTTTGTTTTTTCCTAGATTTTCATAATTGAAGGCATATTTCATTTACTATTCTTATGAAGAAAATGCAGAGGATATTTTTGTTCTTGAAACAGATGTCTTTAGAAGCCATGCTTATGATGAAGAAGTTGTTTCAAATACTAACGAAGAACAACCTATTTTTGATGAATATACCAGTGATGGTGATGAACATAATTTTTCTATGTTTTCTTTGGAACCTCTTAGCATAATTCTTGTATATGATGATTATGAGTCTGATACTTGGGAATGCTACGGAGGTGTTGAAGGGTAATTATATACGCAACTGATATATTATCCATCACCAACAAATGAGTAGTCATGTTTTGATAAAAAACATATGTATGAGCAATAGATTGTTCTTACAGTACATGCAAAAATGATTAGCAGTCAACCCATGGATGGTTCTGAAGATGAGGAGCAACCATTCAACCAAAAAATGATTGCATCAGTACTTTATCCACCTGCACATGTTGAGAACATCAAACAACATGTGAGAAATGATGAAATAAAGGAGGTAACCTTTTACCAGTTTAGCATGCCTTGCCAGCAGTTTCATGACCCTGTCAATGAATACATGGAGTTACACTTTTCAAATGCTTTGGAGCCTACAAATTTTATCATTTTGTCAACATTTGGAGTTTATATTGGTGATCATAATAATTTATTTAGTTAGTTGTCACACTTTTCTTTATTCTTATGGATCATTTATAGTGAAGAGAATAATTATGTTACCAAACAGTTTGAGTGGTTATAGTGGAAGTTTGTTTTCACCTAAGCAAATTGTAAAATTCAGTTAGAGTAGGGTCATGTATATAAATAAGCTCGTGTTCAAGAATTTCAGTTTTTCAATTTTCTTTAGGTATTTGAATAAGACTCCACCAACCCAATTGATAAGGCACTAGACCTACATGATTCTTGGAGCCTCATAGGGAGGTCTCCATCCCCTGTGGAACCAGATGTTAACACATAATATTGATCATGTAAAGGAGGATTTATGGTTTTCAGAGCCTATATTTAAACATATCTCTAGGTATTATGTCATACCATCAACTAACAACCTCCTCAGAGTTTGAAATCTATATTTGAGTCGGCACTGTGAACTGGCACTATGAACTAGTTAAGGAAGAGGGTTGGAGGTTAGGTAGCTTGCATGCATTTAAACGAAAATATGAAATTACCAACATCAGGTACTCCATGAGATTTTTTCTATTGTTGGAGGTCAAGAAAGTTTTGGCTACTTGATTTTCCTTTGGCGCTGTGAACTGGCTCAGGCGCTAGGAAATGCACTACAGAATTTCCAGTAGCAACTGCTTTTACAGATTTGATCAAAAATACCAAACAATGATGTGGGTTTCTCTGAAATTTTTTGTGGAGGACAATGATATATTTGTTGAATTGTTGACCAAATTTCAGCCTGAAAAAGTATGGCATTTGAGAGAAACAATTAAAACACTAGTGTGCTACTAAATGTGTTGCAAATTCTTTGTTTTGCATAGTTGTTGGATGTTCACCTTTTTGGGAGGTTACCACCTGTCAAAGAGGGTTCGAATGACTTCTCATGGATCAGTTATATGTCAAGGGACACATGCACCTAAGTTTTAGCTCCATTAAATACCTCATGTAGTGAGTTGGAAACAATTTATTAATGACTTCCAACAATTTCCTGAAAATTAGCAGTTTGTTGGATTTTTGTCTCTTTGACTATTGCCACCTAGCTCCAAGGCCTAGAATCCAATGAAAGAGATGGATTCGAACTCCTAAGGATATTTTGATGATATTTTATATTTAAGAGAGGAGGGAGATCTTGGATAGGGGTTGGATTCATGAGCCAAAAGGGCTAGAGAGAGTATGAGTAGGCAATTTCCATGTGTGTGTTCATTTGTAAGCCCGGGGGCATTTTATGATTGTAATCATTACTCATTTTGAAGACTCATGAGAGTTGTGATTTTCAGATTGTTCTTATTGTGTTTTATATATATTCTTATTTGAATATATTGTAGATTTGAGTATCAAAGCCTGCCAATGATTTATGGATCCCTAAGCAGCAGAGGATATGTTGTAATTTTTCCCATCATTCATTGTTTATTCAAGTATTTGTTGATATATTAAACTCAAAGGAGATTTGTTTAGTGAACATTATATCTTATGTTTTCCTTCTTCATTCTTCCATCTATCAACATATAATCTTGTTTTATGTTGAGAAGCTTTAGTTCCTTTGATGAGTAGAAGGTTTATGACTCCATTGCCCATTGGTGTAGCCTACTGATATGCAGTTTGATTCCCTCTCCTTTTCTTGGTTCATCAATGCATGGAGAAGTTGATCTTGTATCAAGAGGATGTCTTAATGAAAATGTTTATGTTCTCCCTGAAGGATGATGCTAGAGACTGGTAATTTTCTCTCCCTACTAAAAGCATATCCACCTTGAGAGAAGTTCATGTTTCTTTCAATTATCACTATAAAAGGTATTACTCCTCTGAGTTTCTTTTTCATGATTTTTGTGAGGAATAGGAGAAAGGTGTTCAAGTTGCATTAAGTTTCTCTCATGACTATGAAGTTGAAGAAGATAACCTAGTCAAGGAAATTAGTGAAGGATCAATGCTTTATTCTTCTTGTTCCTATGTACTGGATGTAGATTTAAATGATAGTTTTGATCATAAAAATACAATAGACATTTCTCCTGACTATGAATCTAAGATAAATGATAAGTTAGTTAAAAAAACTAGGGAAGTTTCCTCTTTGATTTTTCCTATCTTTTCAGAATT
Organism: Picea engelmannii; assembly: GCA_009831015.1. NCBI lineage: Eukaryota > Viridiplantae > Streptophyta > Pinopsida > Pinales > Pinaceae > Picea > Picea engelmannii. The sequence continues at coordinate 1,353,617 of ML778525.1, forward strand.
GAAGGCATATTTTGTTTGTTGCTCTTATGAAGAAAATGCAGAGGATATTTATGTTATTGAAACATATGTGTTTAGCAGCCCTGCTTATGATGAAGAAGTTGTTTCAAATAATGACCAAGAAAAACCTATTTTTGATGAATATACTAGTGATGGTGGTGAACATATTTTTTCTATGTTTTCTTTGGAACCTCTTAGCACAATTCTTGTATATGATGATTATGAGTTTGATCCTTGGGAACGATATGGAGGTGTTGAAGGGGAATTACATATGTAGTTGATCTCTTATCCATCACCAAAAAGCGAGCATCTCTATTTTGATAAAAACCATGTGTATGAGCAACATATTGTTCTTACAGTACATGCAAAAATGATTAGCAATCAACCCACAGATGGTTGTGAAGATGAGGAGAAACTATTCAACAACCAAATGTTTTCATCAGTCCTTTATCCACTGTACATGCTGATAAAATCAAACAACATGTGACAAATGATGAGATAAAAGAGGTAACCTTTTACCAGTTTAGTATGCCTTGCCAACATTTTCATGGCCCTGTCAATGAATACATGGAGTTGCACTTTCCAAATTCTTTGGAACCTACAAATTTTATCATTTTTTCAACATTTGGAGTTTATATTGGTGATCCTAAGAATGTATTTAGTTAGTTGTCACACTTTTCTTTCTTCTTATGAATCATGTGTAGTGAAGAGAAGAATTTTGCTACCAAATCGTTTGAGTGGCTATGGTGGAAGTTTGTTTTCACCCAAGCAAATTGTAAAAGTCAGTTAGAGTAGGGTCGTGTATATAAATAAGCTCATGTTCAAGAATTTCGGTTTTCAATTTTCTTTAGGTATTTGAATAAGACTCCACCATCCCAATGGATAATGCATTGGAACTGCATGATTTTTGGAGCCTCACATGGAGGTCTCCATCCCATGTGGAGCCAGATGTTAACACATAAGATTGATCACGTAAAGGAGGATTTATGGTTTTCAGAGCCTAGATTTAACCATATCTCCAGGTATTATGTCATACCATCAACTAACAGCCTCCTCGGAGTGTGCAAGATATATTTGAGTTGGCGCTGCAAACTAGCATTGCGAACTAGTTAAGGAAGAGGGTTGGAGGTTAGGAAGCTTGCAGGCATCTAATTAAAAATATGAAATTATCAGCATCAACCACATAGCCATCAGGTACTCCATGAGATTTTTTGTCTTGTTTGGAGGTCAGGAAAGGCTTGTCTATTTGATTTCCTTTGGCGTTGCGAACTGGCTCAGGCGCTACGAAATGCGCTACAGAATTTTCTATAGTAGCTGCTTTTACAGATTTGATCATAAACCCCAAACGGTGATGTGGGTTTCTTTGAAATGTTTTGTGGAGGACGGTGATATATTTGTTGACTTGCTGACCAAATTTCATCCTGACCCAGTTTGGAATTTGAGAGAAACAATTAAAACACTAGTGCACTACGAAATGTGCTGCAAATTCTTTGTTTTGCATAGTTGTTGGATATTCACCTTGTTGGTAGGTTGTCACCTGTCAAGGAGGGTTCGAATGAATTCTCATGGATTAGTTATATATCAAGGGACACCTGCACCTAATTTTTATCTCCATTAAATACTTCATGCAGTGAGTTGGAAACAATTTACTAATGACTTCACACAATTTCCTGAAAATTAGCAATTTGTTGGATTTTTTTCTCTTTGACTATTGCCACCTAGCTCCAAGGCCTAGAATTCAATGAAAGCGATGGGATTCGAACTACTAAGGATATTTTGATTCTATTTTGTATTTAAGAGAGGAGGGAGATCTTGGAGAGGGGTTGGATTCATGAGCTAAGAGAGGCTACAGAGAGTAGGAGTAGGCATATTCCATGTGTGTATCCATTTGTAAGCCTGAGGGAATTTTATGATTGTAATCATTACTGCTATTGAAGACTCACGAGAGGTGTGATTTTCATATTTTTATTCTTGTGTTTTATATACCTTCCTATTTGAATATATTGTAGATTTGAGGATCAAAGGCTGCCAATGATTTATGGATCCCTAAGCAACAGAGGATCTGTTGTAATATTTCCCATGAGTCATTGTTTTATTCAAGTATTTGTTGATTTATTAAACTGAGAGGATATATTTTTAGTGAAAATTATATATTATGTTTTCCTTCTTCATTCTTCCATCTATCAGCATAGAATATTGTTTTTCGTTGAGCATCTTTAGTGCCTTCGATGAGTAGAATGATTATGACTCCATTTCTAATTGGTGTAGCCTATTGATCTGCAGTTTGTTTCCCTCTCCCTTTCTTTCTCCATCTTGTTGATCCACCTATTCAAACCAAAACTTATATTTTACATTATGATGGGTGATGAGATTACGCTTTAGCAGTCAAAGTGTGACTTTCAGTGCTAACATTCTTGGCCCCATTGTCGGGGACGAAGTTGAAGATCTTCTCTAGATTGTATGACAAAGATTAAAACCAGTTCTTGATGGTGAACAAGGATTGGAGACAAAAAATACTGCATCTTTCACTTGACGATTCCACTCCATGAAGAACCAAGATGTCAAAGGATATGGAGGCTATCTTGGCAAGGAGATTTTATCCTCTAAAATTTTTCAGCCATCTCTGGTTTTCCAAATCTAGTGCCTCATCTATTAGAATGGGGAGATTTATTGCCTATCTTCAGAGAAGAAAAGGATTTTGATCTTGTTTAACATCTCATTGATTTTCCTCAATGCATGGAGCAGCTGAACTTGCATCAGGAGGATGTCTTAATGAAAATGTTTTTGTTCACTCTGAAGGATGATGCCAGAGATTGGTACTTTTCTCTCCCTACTGCAAGCATATCCACCTTGAGATAATTCCATACTTCTTTCAATTTTCACTGTAAAAGCTATTACTCCTTTGAGTTTATTTTTCATGATTGTTGTGAGGAATATGAGAAAGTGTTCAAGATGCATTAAGTTTCTCTCCTGACTATGAAGTTGAAGAAGATAACCTAGTTAAGGAAATCAGTGAAGGATCAATGCTTTCTTCTTCTTGTTCCTTTGTACTGGATGCAGATTTAAATGATAGTTTTGATCATAAAAATAAAGTAGACATTTATCCTGACTATGAAGCTGAGATGAATGATAAGTTAGTTAAAAAAACTAGGGAAGTTTCATCTTTTTTTTTCCCAGATTTTCATAATTGAAGGAAAATTTTGTTTGTTGCTCTTATGAAGAAAATGTAGAGGATGTTTTTGTTCTTGAAACAGATGTATTTAGAAACACTGCTTATGATGAAGAAGTTGTTTCAAATACTGACCAAGAACAACCTATTTTTGATGAATATACCAATGATGGTCATGAACATAATTTTTCTATGTTTTCTTTGGAACCTCTTAGCACAATTCATGTATATGATGATTATGAGTTTGATCCTTGGGAATGCTATGGAGGTGTTGAAGGAGAATTACATATGCAATTGGTCTCTTATCCATCACCAACAAATGAGAAGCCCTATTTTGATAAAAACCATGTGTATGAGGAGCATATTGTTCTTACAGTACATGCAAAAATGATTAGCAGTCACTCCACGGATGGTTCTGAAGACGAGGAGAAACCAGTCAACCAACAAATGCTTTCATCAATCCTTTATCCACCTCTACATGTTGATAACATCAAACAACATGTGAAAAATGATGAAATAAAGTAGGTAACGTTTTACGATTTTAGTATGCCTTGCCAACAGTTTCACGACCCTGTCAATGAATACATGGAGTTGCACTTTTCAAATGCTTTGGAGCCTGCAAATTTTATCATTTTTTCATCATTTGGAGGTTATATTGGTGATCCTAAGAATGTATTTAGTAATGTGTCACACTTTTATTTCTTCTTATGGATCATTTGTAGTGAAGATAAGAATTATGTTACCAAACAGTTTGAGTGGCTATGGTGGAAGTTTGTTTTCACCTAAGCAAATTGTAAAAGTCAATTAGAGTAGGGTCATGTATATAAATAGGCTCATGTTCAATCATTTTAGTTTTTAGTTTTCTTTAGGTATTTGAATAAGACTCCATGATCCTAATGGATAAGGAACTAGAACTACATGATTCTTGGAGCCTCACAGGGAGGTCTCCATCCCCTGTGGAGCCAGATGTTAACACATAAGATTAATCATGTAAAGGAGGATTTATGGTTTTCAGAGCCTACATTTAACCATATCTCCAAGTATTATGTCATACCATCAACTAACAAACTCCTTAGAGTGTGCAAGCTATATTTGAGTTGGCATTGCGACCTAGTTAAGGAAGAGGGTTGGAAGTTAGGCAGCTTGTAGGCATATGAGTGAAAATCTGAAATTACCTGCATCAACCACATATCCATCAGGTACTCCATGAGATTTTTTTTCTTGTTTGGAGGTCAGCAAGGTTTTGACTACTTGATTTTACTTTGGCAATGTGAAATGGCTCAGGTGTTGCGAATTGAGACAGGCACTACGAAATGCGCTATGAAATTTCCTTTAGTAGTTGCTTTTACATATTTGATCATAAATCCAAAATAGTGATGTGGGTGTCTCTGAAATTTTGTGTGGAGGAAGATGATATCCTTGTTGACTTGCTGACCAAATTTCATCTTGGCCCAGTTTGGCATTTGAGAGAAAGGATTAAAACACCAGTGTGCTACAAAATGTGTTGCAAATTCTTTGTTTTGCATAGTTGTTGGATATTTGCCTTGTTGGGAGGTTTCCACCTGTTAAGGAGGGTTCAAATGACTTGTCATGGATCAGTTATATGTAAAGGGACACATGCACCTAAGTTTTATCTCTATTAAAGACATCATGCAATGAGTTGGAAACAATTTATTAATGACTTCCAAACATTTCTTGAAAATTAACAGTTTGTTGGATTTTTGTCTCTTTGACTATTGCCACCTAGCTCCAAGGCCTAGAATCCAATGAAAGAGATGGGATTCGACCTCCTAAGGATATTTTGATGTTATTTTCTATTTAAGATAGGAGGGATATCTTGGATAGGGGTTGGATTCATGAGCCAAGAGAGCCTAGAGAGAGTAGGAGTAGACAGTTTCCCTGTGTGTGTTCATTTGTAAGCATGAGGGCATTTTATTTTTGTAATCATTACTGCTATTGAAGAATCATGAGAGTTTTGATTTCAAGATTGTTATTATTGTGTTTTATATATCTTATTATTTGAATATATTTCATATTTGAGGATCAAAGGCTGCCAAATATTTATGGATCCCTAAGCAACAAAGGATCTATTGTAATTTTTCCCATCAGTCATTATTTTATTTAAGTATTTGTTTATTTATTAAACTGAGAGGATATTTGTTTAGTGAAAATTCTATCTTATGTTTTCCTTCTTCATTCTTCCATCTATCAGCATATAATCTTGTTTTCTGTTGAGCATCTTTAGTGCCTTCGATGAGTAGAATGTTCATGACTCCATTTCCCATTGGTGTAGCCTATTGATATGCAGTTTGCTTCCCTATCCCTTTATTTCTCCATCTTGTTGATCCACCTATTCAAACCAAAACTTATATTTTACATTATGATGGTTGTTGAGCTTACACTTTAGCAGTCAAAGTGTGACTTCCAGTGCTAAAAAAATGGTTACAACCTTCTTCTATCATAGATCCTGTTTCTAATGTGATAAATCTCCAAGATCAAAAACCCATTATTGTATTAGGGCCAATTGTAAAAGAGAGAGATGACTCCACTCCACCTTTCTGTCTCATTAATCATTCATGAAAAAATGCTTCATAACTTCCTGTTAGAATCTAGATCCTCCCATAATCTTATGCCAAAGGTTATCATGGAATAATTGGGATTAGAAATCAACAAAGCATACAATGATATCTTTTATTTTGATTCCAAAATATTCAAGTACTCGGTCACAGTGTGTTCAAAAATATCTTGTAAAGGATCCCAATATGTGAATAGATAAAATATAGTTTCTTATCCCTAAAACTTACCTTCTCCTTAGAGGATACCTATGACATAGTAACAACCTTGAAGATATATGGAAACAAGGACTTTAAAAATAATTTGAGGAGGAACTGAGGAGGGATCATAGTTTTGATCATCTATTTCCACCTCCGACACTCTTGGATGTGATCTAAAATATAATTGGATTTGTCTTACTTAAGCATAAATAGTAAATTAGTACCAACATCTTACCATAATAGAAGCTGGAAATGGTTTAGAAAAACCAAAGCCAAGTTATGAAAAGTGCGAAATGTCAAGCCCTAAAGTTCAATATACCATTTCACCGCAACTTCTGTGAGAGTGCACTGGAAGAGACATAGCCAAATTGATTCATCATTCAGAGAATTGGATAAACACCATAAATAAACATTTGTCACATAATCAGTCAGATCCTCCATGGATTTTCCCTCAAACTTCATAATGTTCGAGGGTAGTTTAATGGGGACCAAAGGCCAGTTCAGATCATGGAATATCAATTAATTCAAAAAAATTTGTAGGTCTGACAAGTTTAGCATTGTTATAAATGGAAGCCTCGATTCTGGCCTAGAATTCTAATTAGTGGGGTTGGAGCTCTCAGGTTGACTAGCAACCAAAAAAGGATACCCTTGATTATTACTGACACCATTTTTCCAGGAAGAGATTATTGATGGGCTAGGGTTTTGATTGAAACCTTGAAATCCCTGGTTAAAAGGAAAAAAACCTCCACCCATATAGTTTCCATAAGATAAATTAGGGTTTTTCCCTGCCAACATCCCTTTGTAATTCCCTTGCATCGGGTTGTTATGAATCAGGAAGGGGTTCCCCATGATGTAATTCCTTAAAAATGGTAGAAACCCTATGCTAAATTCCATTGACCTTAGAAGGGGTTTCCGTCAACTGACATTCCATTCAAAGGGAATGGATTTCTCCCGAACCCACCGAATAACATGAAAAGGTTAGAATATGAGGGCATGTCGGAGGATAAACACACTCCACCCATAGCATCGCCCCATCCAACGAAAGGATTAGGGACAATAAACATGAAATACCCACTCCCGTGTGAGTGGAATGATGGAGGGATGTGACCTCCACCCAAAGGAACAAATTGGATGGGAGGTGAAGAACTTTTTGCTTCAACATTAAGAATTTGAGGAATTGACTCTGAACTAGCCGATACTTTCTTCATGCCAATCAATGACATTACAAACAAGAAAGTGTTACAAGCAAAAGGTGACTAAGGAATTTCACTCAAATGTTGAGTGGACCCAAAAATCAGTTATGCAGAGCCACTAATCAATGCAACTATTGTGGTTTGAAACACATTAGTCATCTAGTTAGAAAAGGAAAGGAGGTATAATTCCTCCCCTAACTATAGTCGAAGTGGGGGTTGCAGGGATCCCCAACCTCGACACAACTAAAGTTCCTTTCATAATGGTTCCCCATTGAAGAGGGATATTGTTAGTGTTATCCAAACCATAAGTCGAAAGGCATAAAAGAATAGGGTCGTCTAATCCAGTCAATGGAGGGTTAAAGGGTCTAATGAAGCCTTCGACCTTCAAATTAGATATACATGTAACCTTTGATGCATAAGTGTTTGACTATGTGATTTCTATCTCAACAATGTCCATAGGACCAATTGGTCCAAAAGTGTTGGTTTGATCAAGTAGATTCCTCAGAGGAGGTCGTGGAGAATTCAACTCAACAGTTGAGAGGCCCTAAACCCTCTGAGATTGATTAAGAAATTTATCAACCACTTTAAATAATAAAATCAAGGTGGAAACCAACACATTCGTAAGGTCCTCTACACACAAAGATCACACCAATATAATAAGTCTAAGGGAAACAATAAATGAAAACAACTTCCAATACTACATCTCAGGTGGATTAGGTCCCAAGACCAAAGTAGTGATGAATTTAGGTAAAGGCCCTTTCGAACGATGACACGAGTTGATTAAGTCTTGTGAACCAAATAACAAAGGAGAGAGAAGCAGTTACCTCGACCTCTAATGACTAACCCTACCTGATGCAAGTACCCTCTCTAGACAAGGAACCCTCTAGGGGTACTAATAGAATGATACGACGTCTACCCTAGGTACTGCAAGAAACCCCCCGCAGTCACCTATGAGATACCTAGGAAATGAAAATAAGGATACCAAATCACAATCAATATCTAGGGGGTATAATGGATAGTTGGGATCGAGCGTATGGGTAAGGTAGAAAATCTAGAAGCTTTGAAAGAACCACCTCTCAAGAATGTATGGGTACTAGCAAAACCCATGTATACAATATCTCCACAATGTTTGGTCAATCCTTAGAAGGGTTATCTCCTTGAATCTTCCTCACGATACCTTTCATTTAGATCAAGTGTTAGAGGAGGCTCTCATATATACTTATATGAAAGTTGGGTTTTAACTCTTCCTATATTAGACTCCTAAGTTTGTTTTGAATTCCTTGGAGAGTTAACTCTCCAATCCTAGTCCAAGGTCCTACACCTACACTAGTTTGTTCACCCTACAAACAAAAAGTATAATTGATTTTAATTTATGCATTCATTTTAGGAGTTATTGTTTACTCTAAAGGTAGTGGACATGAAACTGAGTGGTGCTTTAGAGACTCAACAACAAAGTAAAACACTTTTAAGAACATTGTTATGAGATAAACGTATTCTTCAATGAAAGTAGTGTTAAGGAATGATTCAAATAAATGCAAACTCTTTATTCTTTTAATACCATGCAAGAAATGTTGATTTATGTTTAGATACAATGTAATACTAATGCGAATTTCCTTAATGCAATGCCACTATTTGAAAATGAGCAAAACTAAACTGTCCTTTTCACCAAAACTTGTCACTACCACTTGCGAAAATCAAAGTTTTTCAAGAATGAAAAGAGTATTATGGAATCAATAAGAACTAAGAAAAGAAATAAAAGCATACTCCATAAATAAATTTTCCTTTTCAAAAAAAATTGAAGGTAAAGACTGAAAAGAGAAGCAAAAAGAACGCCTTCTATATTGTTTTTGTTTTTGTTTTTTAAAGGAAAAGGAGAAAATAAAAAAACTTAAACTAATTTTTCTTTTCAAACCAAAACAAGAAAGATCCAAAAATAGAAGTAAAAATAACCACCCAAACTTTATTAGCACTGTAAGGATAGTAAACAAAATTGACCCAAAAACAAATTCTCGAGGAAAGAGTTCCCAAACCACTCAAACAAACTCGAAGCAAGAAAAAAAGGAATCACATATTTTTACTTTTGTTTATAAAATATATAACTTATGTACTTATGTACTTAACAACAGACAAACCAGAGCCAGTGAATTTCAAAAATATTCTAAGCACTATGGACAATACCCCAACAAACATAAAATATTGTAAAAACCCTTTCCTATGGTGATGTACACGATTTTCTCCAAGGAAGAGAACATATGTATGTGATTGTCTTAAATTAAACACACATATATATACATTATTAATATAAAGGAAAAGCGCATATGTGACTTAGAAAGTTCAAAAAAGAATTGAAACTAATGGCCAAGAAGCTAGATAAAGCATGAAAAGACTCGGGAAATTAAAGACTACTCAGCTAAGTTATAGAAAAAGTTAGAAACAAAGAAAACAAAGAAAACCCCTAGAGACTAACCCACTAAGGAGAGTCCCTTGTATGGTCTCTAGTTCTGTTGTAGGGAAATTCCCCTATGGTTATGGGTATACCATGACATATCAGTGACTGCTTAAAGACCATCAATTTCCAAGGAACATAAATAGAAAAGTATGTAACTTCTTTGATCAAAATAAATAGATATTGGAAAAGAAGGAAATAAGACTTACTTGGTGTCCAACAATTGATGTAGATCCTAAGGATGGAATATTTTATGCTCCTTCACAATTTCTCCTTCATGAACCTGCAATACTTTCAAATACAAGACTAGAAAGGAAGGTAGTTATCTTATAAGTAACTCTTATAAATTTGATCAAAAGTATAAATATTAACAACACCTAGTTCTAGATAACAAGATATTCAAATACAATGAATATGCATAAACAATAAAATAATTTGAAGGAAAGAGTATCTTTATTATTAAACAACAGATTTGAGGGGTAGTTGTTATCTACATCTACCATGGCACTGCTCCTTGAATGGACTCTAGGTCCCTACCCTAGCTGTTGTATATGTGTTGAACCTCTGACTCTGATGCACAAACAAACCCAAAGAGAATCTAGGGAGATTTAGTGGTGAGATAAGGAGATGCATCGAAATGGATGGAAATGAGGGTTTCCAAGTTCAAGGACAGGGGCTTGCATATCAGGCAGGATTTAGCCAGCATGAATTTTTTTCAAGGATGATTACCTTCTAGTCATGGATCATTCTCTATTTATATCATCTCCAAGAAGTTGTATATGGTTATTTATGTGTAAAAGGAGTTAGGAAGCTAACCGACCCTGTAACTTGATGCACAATTATGTGAAAATATTTTTTTTTGAGAATTTAATGACATGTACATGACTTTCCTTTGAGAAACTCGAGTACACATGTGTTGTATAACTATTAGGGTGCATACAAGTCCAAAAATATTGTTTTTTAGAGAATCTAGAGGAGGTATAGGGAAATAATGTTTGCAAGTAGGATAGAGACAAGACCAACAAAGTAATCAATGCATAAGTGGTGGAAATTGATGATATAACAAGAAGTGCATAGCTATAGGTAAGATAATGAAAGGATTATGAAATCTCAAGAAGAGATACTTTAGAGTCTGAATATGTTGCATAATAAATTTAACAAAGACTCTGGCACCAAGAAAGAAAATAGTGCTAGACAAGTGACAACATATAAATCCCAAAGTAGAAGGGATGATCATGGGAATGATAGACAGTAAAGAAGCATGAGTAGGCATCATCATTCTCCAATACAATCCAATAGAATAACTCATGTAAGTTTAGGACCAGTGAGCAGCCTAAGTGTGTTGTGTATTAGGAGGCAAAGAACGCCTGAGGCATACATCTTGCAAGGTGAACTCAGGAAAATCAAGTCACCAAATTTCAATAGTGAGCATAGGAAGGGAAAAGAGGCCAAGGCTTGGTTGTTTGAAAAACAAAATTGAGCTCCATCATTACCCCTCCAGGGTAGAAGCAAGAATTCCAACCTACCACTTGCAAGGAAAATAATTTGTGTGGTGGTATTATCTTAAGCAATACAAGCACCTTGATGAGAAGAGGATCTCATGGATGCAGTTCAATGGATATTTGCAAGAGAAATATTTGTTGGAGCATTATTATGAAAGGAATATGAAAGAGTTATTTGAACTCATATTGGGAAGCATGACAACATATGAATATGAGAAGAGGTTCTTTGAATTGTTGAAGTATGTTTACTTCATAAAGTATGAGAAGGTAAAAATATAAAGGTTTATGAGTGGGTTACCTTATTTTTATAGTGACAAGATACAATATGATAACCCCAATACTTTGGAGGAATCCATAAAGAGAGAAAATCATCCTTATGAGAAAAGAAGAAGAAGGCTAGTTTTCCAAAATGCTTGGAATGACAAGATGAAGGGAAAAAGGGATCAAAGATAGAAAGGCTTTAAGCCACCCTTTTTCAATAGAAGATCCCAAGAAAATCATCAAGTTCATCCAATCCAAAATGAGCACAAGACTACATATTCATTTGGGAAAAGGCCAAGGAAATAGCCTATACAATGTTGGGGATGCGAGGAAAATAACTTAACTAGGGACTTCCCTCACAAAGAAGAAAGAATGAATATTGTCCACAACATTTAGGAGATTGAAATAGTTGAATACATGGGAGGGAAAATGCCAAGGATTTATGTATCCTTGGACAACAAGCAAGAAAAATATCAATCCCCTGATTGAAGTGGATGGTAAGATTCATAACCATCCCACAGAAATTTTAATTGATTCCTGAGCTAGACATAGTTACATAAAATCATACATTGTTGAAATATTTCACTTGCAGAGTAAGAATAAGAAATCTGGGTTGGTTCATTTAGCCACAAGGGTTAAGAGGAAAATCAATAAGTAGTTAAAGAGTGTCCAATCGACATGAATGGATTCAACACAAAGGTATATGTGAATATCATACCATTGGGTTCATATGATTGTCTAATTGGCATGGATTGGTTGGAAAAACACAATGTTGTCCTATACTATTACAACAAGACAATCACATGTCTTGACTCTTGATGAAGAAGGGAAGCAAGGAAATGTTCATGGCATTCCAAGGGCTATAACTATTAGAGAAATTTCAGCTATGAAATTGAAAAAGAGCTTTAGGAAGGGATGTCATATTTTTGTAGCCCATATGGAAGATACAACTAGAGATAAAGTCGAAATAATTGAATATCATCCGTTATTGAGAGATTTTGAAGATGTTTTTGGAGAAATTCTAGGAATTCCACCAAAGAGAGACATTGATTTCTCTATCGATCTGGTACTAGGAGCTACCCCAGTTTCGAAGACACCTTACATAATGGGCACACCAGAGTTGAAAGAGTTGCAGATGAAACTCAAAGAGTTGTTAAGGGGTATGTTAGGGACCTAACCTCCCTAACCCCTCACATAGGTAGAATAATATAATTCCATGTAATAAAGGAAAATATTAGTAAGGCCTAGCAATAAGGATGAATAAGTCAAATGTAAGAAGACCTAATAGAAGCTTACGCTTCTAGAAGGATCTTCCTCTATATTATTCTTTTGGATAGATAGATTTAGTATAAATATAAGTAGAGGGTATGAGAAATCATGTCTTGAATATTATTGTAATAGAGCTCTG
>ML778525.1:1377758-1415575 GCA_009831015.1 Picea engelmannii
GGGTAAGTTGGTGCATCAACTTCCCGGGGTCGTAACTTTTGCATACGATCTCCGTTTTAGGCGTGTGATAGCTCGTTGGAAAGGTATCGTCGAGGATATTCATTTTGGGGGCTCAATCATGCCTTCGTCTATCATTGAGAACCTCAATCTCGAAAAAACTTCATTTAGGCCCTCAAAATGGCCCCGGAAATGAAAACCTGCTAAAAATAGTAAATTGCCAAAATGGCCAGAAAACTGTTTTGAGCCATTTGGAAAAGGCGGGTGGCCCCCGATATCCACCTGGATCATTGAACTTAACCACTTAATTTATTTGACTATGATCCAGGTGGAACATGAAGGGGATTTATGGGTTGAACTAATACACATCATAGATCGAAAATTAAAAGTTCTCAAGAACAAATCCATAGGGTTGGTAAATGTTCAATGGACTTTCTATGGTATTGAATACAAAACATGGGAACATGAAGAAACATGCGGGGGCGGTACCCACAATTTTTTTTTAATTTTGAAGAAAACAAAATATAAGAATACAAGACTCCATTTTGAGCAGCTAGAGTTTTGGAACCACATATTTGTGTCCTATACAACTTACGTTGGGGGCCCTAATAAAATTGATGTATAACTCGATGAACTGAGATCAATGAAATGGGTACATTCCTTGGGTCAATGGGTTAATAGGAATACAATATTTTGGTTGGAACTACTGTTGGAGTCATAAAATTGTTGAATTTTTATTTCTTAGTATTATGATGTAAATTTGTGCATGTATATTGACATAGTGTGCACCGAGGATAGTGCACAATTGTAAGGGAGGGGGAACATAACGTCCCAACTATAATCCCCACTTTAATTAATTCATAATGTAGATATGAAATGTGGCCACGACCAAGCGATGTATGTGCAAATTGTATTTATGAATTTTAATAATAAAATGTGATGTCATCTATTGGGGGACATGAATAGATATGGGGGATGATTAATCCACGTGAGAGGGGAGGGTCTAAGAGAATGTCTAATAGAGGGGTCCAAAGGAGAATTACCCATGCTTATTAATTCAACCCACTTCCTAAAACTATTGTTGGTATATGAACCTTCTATTTTATTGTTGAGTGTTTCAAAAGTAAATAATTGAATGCATGTAAGAGAGTGGGTGTGTGAAGTCATATTCCATAGTTATTGGGAGCATGGGAGCTGAGTACAATCATCTTGTAGAAGTGTGTAAGTCAAGAAAGTAATAAAAAAGAGGAAATTTGTATGGGTTGTTACAACAATTTTATACAATCAAGGTTTTTCATGAACATCAAATAGAGAAGAGAAAAATAAGAGATTTAGAGATGGAGCAACCATGGAGGGAAACTTTTAGAGCATATTTGGAGTACAAGACTGAATAGCTAGGTTGTCAGGCATGAAGAGTGAACTCCTTTGTGAGTTGCACTGTAACAACAAGTGATTGTTGTTATTTTCCTAGTAGTTTTCCTAGTACTGAGATACAATTACAATAGTTTTATACAGTCAAGGTTTTTCATGAACCTCAAACAGAGAAGAGGAAAATAACATATTTGGAGTTGGAGCAACCATGGAGGGTGAATTCTAGAGAATATTTGGAGTACAAGATTGAATAGCCAGGTTGTCACACCTGAAGAGTGCACTCCTTTGTGAGTTGCACTGTAACAACAAGTGATTGTTTTTTTTTCCCTGGTAGTTTTCCTAGCAGTGAGTTTCTTTGAGTTTTTTAGTAATGAGATTCCTGGTTACATGTGCTAGAGATTCCCTAATAAATTAATGGGACCCTTGATGGACTGAGAGCAGTGAAGGGGTAAATTCCTTGGGTTGGGTAGGTATAGAGTAATATAGCTAGTGGAAAATTGGGATAGTTGTAGGAGAATACCAGTGGGTTGTGGGATTTATGAGCTATGAGTGGACAACGAGAGACCACTTCTTTTTAAGATTGCTAGCCCCACCTCATGAGTGACTTTCTATTGATATTTGGAACAACAAGTCTATGGTTGGGTGGAACCTTCTTCCAAAGGAGTTGGTTGCACAACCATTTTTAAAAGATAAGTGTTTTATCTTGTCTCTATGTTGCATATTTAGTTTAATTGATGTGCATTAAATATGTATTTGAGAACGATTTATATGTTGTTGTATTTGAGTTTATTATCTGCATTTTATGTTCATTTTAGAATGTTGTAGATGCATCTAGTTCATGGTATCAAAATAGTTAAATGTGGTTGAAATTTGTAGCTAGTAAGTTACAAGAAATTAGTTTAGATTTAAATTTTCTAATTTTATGAGAATTTTGGCTAGGGAATGTTCCATGTTTTATTTTTTTGCAAAACCATTATTTTTGGCATGCTATTAATTGTCTTTCCATTTAACAAATCCCTACGCCATTGAGGAAGAGTCAATAATATCATTACCTTTTAGGATGTATGAAGTGAAGATGACAGAGTAATCTATATGTCATTCAAATCAATGATTATGTTGTGAGTGTTATCATTATTAATAATTGAGATTAGTGGCAAGAGGGGTACCAATGTACATTTGTGGAAAGCAAGTATAAAAAAATTGCAAATGGAGTTAATATTACCACCACTAGTTACCATTTCCTCTCTAGTTCCATGCATTTATTCTTAAAAATTAAATATTGATATATGAGAGTAAGTGACCTTCTATTGGATGTTATACTAATAATCCTTACTTTGGTGATTGATAAGTAATTTTTTTGTTTTAAATTTCTTTTATTTAGTGTTTAAATTTCCTTTGCAAAATAAATTATATAGTGCCCTTCTATGAAAGAAAGAATAATTCTTGAAGAACCATAAAGACTTCAAATTTGATCAATGTTCCACACATCATCCTCTTAGGATTTTTCATGGAAGTTGTCTCTACACTTCAAACTCCTCATGTGAACCTCTTTTCATGAAACTCCATCCCATCCTTTTAAGAGTTTGACATGGAAGTTGTTTTTCCATTTCTATGTCCACTTCAATTTCTCCGTCCAACCCTCTTTCCATGAAACATCTCATTTGTAGTAGTTATCTTGTCATGTTAAAATCCTAAAGAGAAGATAAACATCCATAGAAGGTTTAAGAAGATTTCATGCCTTGTTGTTTCTTCTTTCTTTTGAAAAACCATTAATTTCCACACACTAGTAATTGTTTTTTCCACTTCACAAATCTCTATTTCAATGATAAAAAGTTAATAATATCATTGCTTTCTAAGACATACAAGTGAGGGAGATTGAGTAATTCCTCTCTCATTGAAATCAATGATCATGTTGTCAATACTATCATAATTACCCATTGTAAATCCATTAAGCACTAGAAGTAATAAAAGAACAATTACGAATCATAAATTAAGATGAATGTATGATAGTGCTACATGGCACAAATAAATGAAACACATATCTTACATGGAATTAGTGGCCATAAAAGTATCAATATACATTAAGGAAAGTAAACATAAAACAATTACAAAAGGAGTTAACATAATCAGTCCTACTTGCCATTTCCTCCCTAATTCCACATGGTTATTCTCAAAATCTAAATTTTGACAAGTTACAAGAATGATTGTCTTTCAATTTCAATATGATAGGGAATAATCCTTGAGAATATTTTATTAATTTATTTTGTAAACAAAATGATTTAATTTACATCTATGAAGAGATCTATGGATCTTGAAAAACAATTAAAACTTTAAATTTGGTCCCTAGTTCAGATCCATCCATCTATGGATGAGGTTGATGGATCTTGAAAAACCATTAAAGCTTCAAATTTGGTCACTGGTTCAGATCCCATCCATCCAATGAATGAGGTTGATGGATCTTGAAAAACCATTAAAACTTCAAATTTGGTCCCTGGTTCAGATCCCATCCTTTTAAGAGTTGGAGATAGAAGTTATCTCTCTTTTCTAAGTCCACTTCAAATTCCCCATCCGAGCCTCTCTCCATGAAACTTCATCCCATCCTCTTAATAGTTGGACATGGAAGTTGCCTCTTTGTTTCGATGTACATCTCAAATTCCCCATCCCAGACTCTTTCCTTGAAACTTCCTCTTCTTAAACGGATCCACTCCAAGATCCACAACCCCATCGGACCCTTTTTCCATGAAGCTTCCTCCGACGTGGACGACTCATTTGTAGTAGTTATCCCGTCGTCAACCTCATAAATCCAGATCTGCAACGAGTGAATGAACGTAGCAGCTTGCATTCCACTTCCATCTGTGCATGTGAAACCGTCCACGTACCAAACAAGTGCAGCCGTCCCATCCTTTTTAAGAGTGGAAGTTGTGTGTCTATTTCGATTCTATCCGAGCCCCTTTCGATGAAGCTTCGTCCCCCTCCTACTGTTGCACGGATCCGTGGACTCTCTGTCAGTTAGGTCTCAACCACTGTTCGATAATAACTTCGTAACGGACGTGGATCTCTTCAACCTGCAAAATGGCGTGACCTAATTCGACTGTATATACTTATGCCAACATACATAATAAAACGTCAACGTATTTGACATTCTTATAAACGATTCAGGTTTTGGAATATTTGTGTATTGTCGCTACCTGGATACGAGAGACAGCAAGTATGTACGGTAGCATTTAGGCATTTATGTGAACGACAGTCCAACACATCTTCCTTTCGTTTGCACAGGAGACAAGCCAACATATCTTCCTTCCTTTCGTTTGCACAGGAGTAAATTGATTTTGTTAACAGTGCGTTGACAAAAACACTAGCAATACCTACAATAAAATTAGGGTTTGCTAAAGGATCCTTTTTTTTTTTGTTTTTTTTTTTAATTTGGCGATTTAAATCTGGATAAAATCTCTATTTTTTGTTGTTTAAATTGTATTTATGAATACATAAATGGATGGATTCAGCTTGCTGAAAACCCCTCGGACATGTCCATTATACAAACTTAATCACTGAAATCTTCAAATCCAACCATTCCTCACTTGATTTCTCACAAAATCACAAAAAAACAACCAAAAGGTAAAAAGTTTAGACTACTCTATAAAATTATCTATGCCAAGAGTCAAGAGTCAAACTCACAATCTAGTATCTAACTTGTCACTTTGAAAGTTAAAGCAAAGTTTCAATGATCTAACTGGTCACTTTGAAAGTTAAAGCAAAGTTTTAATGCCATTGCACTAACCAACTAATCCAATTTCAACATCTCCAAATTGGGTCTAATTTGAAAGGGTTGGTGATATTGACTGAGCTTTCCAAATAAAATATATATAAAATATCCATTCAATGTTTAGAGTTTAAAGTGGACACTCCACCTATTCAGGGGGACAAATAAAGTTGAAATTATAATAGAAAAGAGTGTTTGGTTGATATTTAAGTCAATTTCAACATTTCAAAACTGGGTTTAATTTGAAAGAGTTGGTGATGTTGTTTGAGCTTTTGAGATAAATTGTATATAAAATATTGAACTTTTAACATTTAAAGTGAACATTTCACCCATCATTAAGAACAAAAAAAACTAAAATAATAATAGAAAAGACTCTTTAGTTGAATATCTATATGATTAAAAATTAAAGTTAACTATTGTGAAAAAACATTTCAAATATTTAAAATAGTAAAATAACCAAAAGTAAAAATTAATAAGAGAATGAATAATATTAAAACACTAATAAAAAAAATTAAACTAAGAAAAATCAATAAAATAGAACCTTAATTAATTAAACTAAGAAAATTCAATAAAATGAGAACCTTGATTTTCCGATAAAAAATAGAAAACCCCATAATAGTTATTATCAATAAAATGCTCAACAAAAATCTGTGTAACGAAAGTATAAATATTTTTATAATAATATAAAAATTACTCATATATATATATATATATATATATATATATATATATATATATATATATATATATATAATTTCACATATACTATAATATAATATATAACAACGTCATCTTAAATGGTAAACTTAATATTTTTTTTTATGAAATTGATATTTTACTTATCTACAGTTTTTATATAATCATAATTATAAATAATATAATCAAATAAAGATTAAAATATTATTTAATTAATTTATTTTTTATTAATTTACACATTATGAATAGTCTACATATGCTTATGATTTAATTCCATAAAAAAAAATCCAAAACAGTGCAATATCATTGCAAATTTTAGTCAGATGGGAAATGTTTTAATCTATTTTTTAAAAATAGATATAAATTTATAATTTTTAGTATTTTCATTTCTTTTCTTTTTCAGTGTTAAAAACTTAAAAATTACAATGAAATGTTAGCTTACTTGATTAATGGCTTATGGCACAACCATTAAAACTTTTCTTTAACTTTCAAAGTCACAAATTTTATATTTTTTTATTAACCAAATATATATAAAATATACTTGATATTATTTATCTTTTTATCTTTCATGTCACTCTTTTTGGTACGGTCCCATTCCCATGCACAACATTTATATATTTTTAAAACAAAGTTATGTTCCTTTTCCTTTCATGACGAAATTGCTAGGAAGCTTCATGAAAATGAGATGATGTTAATAGCAACTTCATGAAAATGAGATGATGTTAGATTATGTTAATAGCAACTTCATGAAAATGAGATGATTTTAATATTTGAAAATAAATTTCTGTACTTTTGCTTTTATGAGGAAGTTGCAACGAAGCAAAGAATGCAGATACGTTTTTAAAAGAGTTATGTACCTTCTCCTAGGAAGTTGCAAGGAAACTTCTTGAAAATGAGATAATGTTATATTCATCTCAGTGTCTTGTATGATATGTGTCTATGTGCACATTGTTTTCCTTCAACGAACTTTATTCACACAAGTAGTATTTCGTCAATAATCGGGCACTGCACTTCAAATAACGATTAGGATGGTCGACATTGATTTCCTTATTCATTATCTTACCAATGAGGAATGAGGAATTCTTAAAGTTTAGAGATGCATTCATCACTCAATTTTATAAGGAATCCAAAATGTTAAAATGAATTAATATTATGGTAAATTTAGATTCATTTTGCATGGGATGGTACTTTTTAGGTTGGTGTTTTAATAGTGGTAAAATTTATCATAATTTAATGAGAGAAGAGTATTCAATTGAGTCACTATCACATGAAACTTCTTGTCCGATAAAGTTTACATCTATTAAATATTTATGGATCTTGGATCATTAACCTAATAAAACTAACATTTAACTATTTAAAAGATATTTTAATCTTTTAACTATAAAATATCAAGGTGTATTTTTTATAAACACTCTTCTTTAAAAAAAACCCAAATCTTTTATTTATTTTCTTTTTATTACTATAAGCTTATTAAATGAATATAAACATGTATAAAATATATCTTTGTTGTAAATCCATACGGTGGTGGTTAGTATTATCTATGTTGATGATATTATCTTTGTAGTGAGCTAATATTATGTATCTCTATAGTGGTGAATATTATCTCTAAGGTGAATTGATGCATTGAATATTATCTCTAGGGTGAATTGATGGTCTGATATATTTGGGATGAGTGAATATTATGTCTAAGGTGAATTGATGTGGTGAATGTATCTATGGGGTGAATACATTGTCATAGAATTAAAACAATAATAATATATCTTCGAGGTGAATCTTATATCTACCCTCAATAGGTGCACAAGTCTCTTATTTATTTATTTTTCTTTTCAATATGAGTAATTCACCATTGATACATAAATCTAACTCCTAACAATGTAACCTTGATAGTCTGCATGAATATATATAATCAATAGAAAAACAACTAGAGAAGAAAGAGAATCCAAACTTCAAAGCCAGTTAGTAGCAATGCTTCAAAGTGATTCAATAGCAATGCTTGATAATAAATTTAGATCCTTAGAAGATAATCTTTATAAACACATAGACAATAAACTATTAGGGTTTGAGATTCAACTCAAACTATTATGGTTTGAGATCCATCTCAAATGGAGGCTAGATTAGTCCCCGAGGTGTAGGACAGTCGGTGAAAAAGTGTATTGTTAAGGAATTTCGTGATGTTAAAGTCACTGATTCAAAACCTGCGAGGACACAAAATCCATCCATGTTAAGGGTTGGTGTGGTTGAGGTCGGGTGCGATCCTCGGGTGATTTTGACGGCTTAGATGCCTGTGATTCGGGGTTTCTTAGCCATAGGCTAGTCCCGCAAGTCACGACCAAACTAGAAAAAACAAATGGAGGCTAGATTACAAGAAATAGAAAAAAACAAAAACAATTAAGGCATGAAAGAGAGGTCCAAGAAAATAACAATCTTAGGGACAAGATCAAAGAGCTAGAAGAAAAGATAATTAGCAATTTAGCCCAAAATAGTGTGGAACACAAATTGGATATCAAAACCTATGAAAGAGGAAATGAATAATCTCATACAGTTAGACCATGAGTGTAACAAAAGATCCTTGAACCTCATAATTTTTGGATATCAAACCTATGAAAGAGGAAATGAATAATATCATAGAGTTAGACCATGAGCATAACAAAAGAGCCTTTAACATCATATTTTTTTGTATAAAAGAAGAAAAAGATGAGGACACATTAGCAATAGTTAAGGAGGAATTAAAAAATAAATCACAAATTGAAACAATGGACCTTATAGAAGAAAAAAGGCTAGGAAAATAATTGAACAGATAGGTTGCTTTGGGTTATGGTGAGCTTTAATGCCCATAAATATGTCATACTTAGTAAAAATGTGAGCTTAAAAGGGTCTAGAAGATTTATAAATGAAAACCTCATTCCAAAAGATCAAGCTAAATTAAGGAAGGAGGTTCAAAAGGTAAAGGAATGCAAAAAGGAAAGAAAATGGGAAATAATTAGGAATCAAAAAGCTATTATTAGGGATAGAGGATAAAATGATAACAATAAATAGCAATTTGAGACACTTTAAATCCTTTCTTGGAACTGTCGAGGGATTTTCTTAGAACAAACTGCCTATATCAAGTTGGATCCCAAGGAAAGTTGATATTATATTTTTAGTTGAAACTTGCGAGAATGAGCAATCTAAGGTCCCTAACATAGACCGATTTATGTTTTGGTCAACATGGATAAAGAATCTGTCCCGTAGAGGGATTGGAGGCATAGCTTGTTACATAAGAACACACATTTATCCTCACAGTTTTCTTCGTAAAAATGACCCTCTCAATCAATTCATTTGGATGGAAATTTCATATATCAATGCTAAGAATATGTGTATAGCGGTTTTTTATTTTGCGCCTATTAATTCTTCCTTTTATACAAAAAACAATCTAGATAAAATTTGTTCCTATAAAAGAACTAGATATTTATAGTCTTAGAAATCAAGGTAGTATCCTCATGCTAGAAGACTTTAATGCTAGAACAACAACTAATCAAGCTATTATTTTAAGCAACGATTCCAACCATAATTCTCTCTCGCTAGAAAAGGACCTTGTTTTATCTAATAGATACAGGAGAAATTTAGAAGAATTGACCGAGAATTTATATGGTATTGATCTAGTCAAGCTTTGTAGTTCTCAATATTTAATCATTTGTAATGGTCTAATGAAGTGGTTGAAATCTAGTCGAATGACTTGTATCCATGGGATAGGTAGTAGTGTTGCGGATTTTGTGATATTGGATATCCATGTTTACAACTAGATAGTAAATTTTGACCTTTTAAATGACCATGATATTGACTCTGATCATAGACCTTTAACCCTAACTCTAAATCTTATCATTCAAAAAAACCCCTTGAAGATAACTCTGGTAGCCAAAGGATTCTTCTTTTTGAAAAAAATAAAGCCGTTGTCTTTTTAAAGGAATTACACAATGAATTAAATATTCTACCATATAAGAAAATATTGAAGACATCTATCATAATTTTACAACAACCCTCTCTACCTCCATAAAAAATTATCTATTAATGTATTGTGTAAAAAGAATACTAGAATTGTCAACCCTTGGTATGATAATGAGTGTAAGCTTGCTATAAAATCCATTAGGGATGCCTCCAATGAGTCCTTTAAATATGACAAGATTAATAGATAAAAATCCCTAATTAAAAGGAAAAAAAATAAACTACATAAATAGAAAGCAAGAGAATATTTTGCACCTTTCTAAGGTAGATCTAAAGAAATTTTGGAGGCAAATTTTGACTCATGAAACTAAAGAAAATAATAGGATTCCCCTGAGAGACTGGAATTCCTACCTTAAAAATATTTATAAATCATGTAATTTCCTATACAAAATTCCAAACATTTCTAAAGAAGATGATGTTTTTTTCTATAAAACACATAATGTTTGGGGTTAAGCGACTCAGAAACAAGAAAGTTAAGGACATAGAGAGATATTGAGATGAAATGTTAAAAATTGGAGGGCTTATCCTGATCCCTCACATACGTAAGATCTTCAATTTAGCAGTCAAGCAGAGCTTCCCTGAACCTTGGACTCAAAGCCTCATTGTACCTATTTTTAGAAGTTGGGATAAAATAAATGCCTGTAATTATAGGACCATTATTATTAGCCCCATTTTATCCAAGCTATATGGATGCATTTTGGAAAACAAAATAAGAATATGGCTATAAGTCCACAAAAAAGGAGTTAAAGGTCAGACCCATTTTATAGGTTACCATTCAATTGTGGACCACCTTATCATGCTTAGGATCATTGCAATAGAGTGTTGCAACAATTAAACCAATCTCCTTTGTTGTTTCATTGACTTTAGGAAATATTTTGACATTGTTCCTATAACCAACCATTGGAGTAGGTTAGAAGAGATAAAAGTTCCCTCTAGGATGAGAGTTGTTGCAGTAAGGTTGTATGATAATGATATTGCCAAGTTTAGGCGAACTGAGGGTTGGTAAGAATAAATGAACTGCAATATAGGATTCAAGCAAGGTTGTCCCCTATCTCCTACCCTTTTTGGCATTTACATTAACAAGTTAGAATACAGTTTGGAAGGCGTAGGTTGTGTTGGACCAACTCTTGCTAGTATAGTCATCATCATTCTTCTCTGTACCGATAATATTTTTCTTATGCCAAGGAATCCCTATGAACTTAGTAAGTATCTTAGAATCCTCAAGGATTGCTGCTCTAGTACAGGAATGGCTGTAAACACTAAAAAAATGAAGGTTATGATCATTAAATCCAATGATATCACCTACGATATTTTTCTATATGACAACAATATATTGGAGAAAATGCCTTCGTACAAGTATCTTGGAATTGATATTCATCAGAAGCTCAATTTAAACTATAGCATTGAAAAAAGGATAAATGTAGGGTGGAAAGCTTAATATGGGCTTGAAAATAATTGTAGTTTAGCAGACCTTTGGCTATGGGATATAAGAAATGTATTCTCTTTGAGACTATTGTCACTAATGTGATCTTATATGGATGCGAAGTTTGGGGATGTAGTATCTCTCGAGTGCTAGCGGGAAAAAAAACCCCTTTAACTACACCAGGGTTCAAGATGTAGACAGAGCGAATAATCGTCTAAATGATAATCAATTCCCTATACTACCCCAAACATACCAAAACTAATGTAAAGAAAGAAAATGGAGAAGAGATTGGGTAACTATACCTTTGATCCCATGTCTAGTGATGATCTCCTCAAGCTTGGAAGTTCCACTAACTGCACGTCTCCTCCCAAGGTTGACATGCATCTAAAGATAGGCAAACAAAGAACTACAAGCATGCTATTATATCCATAAGTTAGGGTTAGATGTAAAATGTCAAGTATAAATCAATAAAAATACTCAAAGCGCCATCATTTGGGACAGGAAAATGTGATTCTTTTATTCATAATACAAAGATTATACCTTACAATCTAAGTTGGCCATCATTCTGTGAACCTGGTCCAAGCTCCTCTTTACCATGCTCCAAGTGCACCTTGAATGAGCTTCTTCTCTAAACCTTCTGATCACCTCTATTGAAGGGAATGGGCTGAATGGAGGAAGAAGGGGTTGATGAGGGTATGCTAAGGTAATATCTCACAAAAGACAGCAATATCTTGGGCAAGGAGGGGAAGTGAAATTGGGCAAAGTTTCACTGTTCTTATGCTTAGATTGGAAATGAGACCCCAACACTACCTTTTATATGGAAAAAGGATGGTTATTTGGTTAGGTGACGAGATATAGTAGGTGGATTAGTTGGAAAACCTCCAATAGCCCGTGAATTTCAACGAAATCCTTACAACTTTTGCAATCATATGTGGGTTGTAATGGTGAAAAATGCATATGTACGTGAGCTGTACTGGTGCAGGGTGCGTACATATTGCAAAAAATGGTTTTTTAAGAAGAGTTTCTTAGTAGTGCTTTGGAAAAATATGCAAGTAAGAGGGCCAAGGCCATGCATGCATGAATAGGGAATTTTAGGGCTATAACATATGCCCCCTAATGTGTGAGGTCAGAATAGAAATTGATCGTAGAAATGCATTACAATATCTTCACCAATATACGAGATCGAGTGAGCCTGAGACCAGAGATCGGGAGATGCCATATGCAAAGCAATAATTGTCTCTCTGAGGTGATCATACCCATGCTCGGGATGAAATAAATCATGGTTTCCAATCAAATACACTATATATCCATTTCATATAACTATATAAAGTATAGCTGCATGAAATACACAATAGATCTACATCTCAAAATCAATCAAAGATATACAAGTAGAGTATCCATATTCAAGAAGCTAGTGACACCTGATGGTTGGAGATGAGATCGTCAGAGCTTGAGAAACAAATTCAAGATATTCAAAAATCAGTTAGGAGTACAATGGGAATGTATAAATCACTACCCTGAGGTCTTCAACGACTCATCGAGAAAATACATGAGGATCTAGATGATCAGGAAGAGAACTTCGTCAATTTTGAATTAGGACTTGAATAGACTCTCGAGATGGCTGACTCAGGTTGGTTGAAACTTCCCTTGGACAAAAATCATGAAATATGAACAGACTCGGGCAGCATGACATTGACATAAGTTCATGATGTAGGAGGCAACGCAAACTCTCCCTGTGTTTGGAAGAGTAACCAAACGAAGGAGGACACAACTCTATGTAGTGAGAACAACTTCACAAGGTCATACTGGATCCAAATGCTTGATGAACAAACGAAAGGATGTTCTTTTTCCAAGGGCAACTCTTTGTGATACTAAAAAAAAAGAATACGTATTTCTCATTCCCTCTTTTTGGGATATTTGATTTTTTTGTCTTTTTCAGTTTTTTAAGAACTTGAAAAAGAATAAAAGAATGCTACATTACAAATGAGGAACGAGTGTCACAAGAAAGCATACTAGTTCCAAGCGCAAGGAACACACTAATGCTTAGAGAAAGGAGACATGTGTAGGAAAAGGACACTCGGGGAAAATTCCTCCATGGGTCAAGGTGTCAGGTCGCAGAGGCAAGAAGTTCTACAAGGCTTGCGTATAAGGCATGCTTCAAAGTTTTAGTTCAGAGCAACATGGAGTCGACATTAGGCCAAAGATGCAAAGATGCAGATGCGATTAAGAAATACACAATGAGACCCCTTCCATGCAATTTTTACAAGCCCAGAGAAGGTAAGCTCAGTATTTTTTTCAAATTTAGAGAGTCTGAAAAAAAAACATAAAAGGAGACTCTAGGGAATACCTTTTTCAGAGATAGTATAGTTGGTTCGAAAAAGGGGTAAACCGGCACCGAAAATACGTCTATTCAAAACCATTTTAATGGGTCTGAGAAAGAAAACATCACTCGACAATCTTTTCAATTTTAAGAAATCTGAAAAGAGCTTAACTCTGGACTCACAGCCTTTTTCTGAGTTTAGTCTCCTTAGCCCAAAAAAATATAAAATTTACCGAGGAGAACTCTCCCAACAAGACAAATCTCTTGAGGCGTACCTTTTTTCGCTCTAATCTACAAGCTGGAAAAAGGGTTAAACTCATGCCAGTAGATGTTCTTATGGACCAATTTAATGAGTGTGGAGGAACAAGGTCACTCAACGATCTTTTCAATTTTAGGGAGTCTGAAAAGAGATTAACTATGGAATCTATGGGGGTTCCTTTTTCGTAAGTAATCTCCAAAGCCCTAAAAAGGTGATAAACCAAAACCAAGGAGAATGTTCCCTTTTCAAAGATTTAGTCCCTCGAGCCCGAAAAAGGGTTAAACTTACTCCTAAGAATTCTCTTCTAGCGAACCGAAGTTCTTAGAGAATACCTTTTGTTATCGGATAAATCGATAGGTGCGGACACTAACAGATCTCCCTAGATCCACCTAGATCTAGAACAAAACACACCAGAACATGACACTTTCCTTAAGTTTTAAATATTGAATTTACTAACTAAAGAGGAATAGGTGACATACCGTTTAAATGTCGCTTCCTCTCACTATCACCATCCTAGCTCCGTTCCAACACTCATACAATGATGATCCTGCAAAAGAATGCAACCAACCAAAGTGATAGTAATAGCATAAACTCAATATAAACCTATGTATGTGATCAAGGAATTATACAATACAACACAACAAGCTTTATAGGAAAGAATCATATTATTGTATCATATTAAATGTGAAAGAGAGATTACAACCATGGCATTGATGTCAGAAGGTCCCTTCCAACTGTCCTTCATTCCCCACACACTTCCACTTCAAGAATTCTGAGAGCAGAGATCTGATAATACTCACAATCTATCTTGACAAAGGCAAAACTCAAAGACACTCCAACCAAGCTATTAATTCCAAGCCAAATCCAACTTAGCCCTTCTCCATGAGAGCTCCTCTCCTTTTATAAGTTGAAGAGGATAAGGTGAGGAGGTTGGGATGATCCCACTAAATTATGAAAGCGAGTAAGATCCAAACCATTCGGATTCCACCTCACCATGGAAGTTTCTCCTTCTAGAAGCATCAAGAAGACACTCGTTTTTCCCACGTGTAAGCATTCTCACACCCTGCCTATAGAGAAAACTGCGAACTCCTCGCAACCTAGCTATGATGAAGCCTGTGAGAATCAGGCATTCTCACACCCTGGCTATAATGCAGCCTGTGAACTTCCTTTTTTATAGGATGTTTACAAAGGAAAATGAAACTTCTTTTCTCAGGAAAAGTTCTTCTCCCTTCCTTCTTCAGGAACTCAGGCCACTGACCCCTTTGAAGGCAACAAATAGGTTTACATCATTAATGGTCATAGGTATGAAGAAAATAATGTGTAATAGAGAGCCCCCCAAAGTATGAAGTTAGAACAGAGTGATAGCTAAAATACTTTGTCTAGTGTGTGTAGGGAACAAGGAACAATCGGTCAGAAACCTGCCAACAGACAAGGAAATACAGTACAATAATATATCATCACTGAGGTAAGCATTCCCATACTTAGAATACAATTGACTCAAAGCATAAATGGAAACATAAAAAGATCCATGTCAAGTAAGACAAGGTCATGGCCACCAAACATACACTGTGGATCCATGCCATTATGAATAAAATCTGAACATAGCCACCAAAAATACACTGTGGATCTATGTGTTAAAGATTCAAATTTGAACATAGCCACAAGACATACAATGTGGATCTATGGAACAGTACAAATTGAATATACTCCAACGCAACCTGAATCTGTTAGGAAAGATTCAGGGTCTTCATCTCTATCACTCTATAGTACGAATCTAACCATGCGAATACATGTGCTGAAGTCAAACATGGTAGAAACCACTTGATTGCCGGTCATTAATGAATACCGCTAACAAGTGTGAGGGAAATCACCATTAATTTCAATGACTCCCAAGGTACTCTAGTACAATCCAATGAATGTGAATTAATGAGCTGAAGTCTAACACTCAGCGGAATCTCCTGATCAGGGGTCAATAATGAAAACCCACTATCGAAAGCTAGGAAGCCTGCCATTGAGGCATGCAAGTTCCAAGTTACCAATTAGTTTCTAATTCTAATTCCTGGATAATGAGTTGAAGTCGACAGGAAAAGACTCATCACAGGAGGGCCTTAATGTATCCCGCATCAATGACACGAAACGGGTAACAAGATTTGAAGTAGATCAGAGTAACAAGTGATTCAGGACAGACTCAGGGATGGTCGATGCAATAGAAGGATTGAGGATTGCAGAAATGGCCAATGCAATAGAAGGCTTTCCGGGTTGAACTTCTCTTTGAACATATTGATGATACGACAATTGTCCTGAGAAATACTAACTCAACAACAGGGATCATAGACCAATTTGTAATCTTATAAGGAGTATGATCAAGAGACAAGTGGATTTTCCAACCTAGACACAAAGCAAGTGAAAGGGTGTCATGTTCAAAAGTGACTCTTCCATGGAATACAAGTTTAGACACAATTCTTTCCAAATTTTTCCCCCACCATTTCTGACAAGTACCTCTTTATTTTTACACAAGCTTGAGGAGGATAACATATGCTTGAAATGTAAGCTCATCCTTCAGATGAGTCCCTCGAAGTATGTTTAACGAACCCTAAGAAGGAGTGGTTCGGTCCCATATGGGTCTTTTGATGTTTCTTTAACGAGACCAAAGATAGAAAACTCAGGGGTTTTTCATGTTTAGAGAGTCTGAAAAACACTTAAAGAGAACTCTCTCAGTTCCTTTTTCGTAAAGTATTCTTATGAGACCGAAAAAGAGATAAATTATCGCTCAACAAACGCTTTCTTCAAACACTTTAACGAGCGTGAAAAGATCAAGGTTGCTCGACAATCTTTTCATGTTTAGAGAGTCTAAAAAGAGCTTAAAGGGAACTCCAAGGGGTTCCTTTTTCGTATAACCTTTACGAGTCCGAAAAAGTGATAAAAGTAGACTCGGTTATATTCGCATTGATTCACAAGCATGAGAAAGAACAAAGACTAAGCTCGAGATTGTTTTCATTTTTACGCAAGATTTAAAACAAAACAAAACTATGCTTGGGATAGATTTTATTTTTACACAAGCTTAAAACTAAACAAAACTATGCTTGGACCTGGTTTCATTTTTACACAAGCTTGAACCAGAGTAAACTATGCTTGAGGTGGGTATTTTCATTTTTACACAAGCTTGAACCACAAAAAACTATGCTTGTGACTTCCCAACGCATAACACATGGAATGGTTGGTACTTAGCCCCCAACTTAAGAAACTAGCAGCTCTAAATTCAGCATGAAGTCCAGAGGCTGAAAGCATTGTCCCCCAAGCTTCAGTTTCATCCAACTGTGAAGGAGAATGAAATGAAGCTTCAAATACTATATGTAGGACTTGACCCAAACGGAGAGGGGGAAGTTGTTTCATTTTTAAATGAGCTTGACACAGGATAAGAACTATGCTCGAGAATCCAGGTTCAATCCCTAAACCTATGTTTCATTTTTTAACGAGGTTGCCTCAGAGACACAAAAACTATCCTCGTAACCTCTGTTTCATTTTTCAACGAGGTCTCTACAGAGACGCAAAACTATCCTCGTAAGTGGTTTCATTTTTTAACGAGCTTGAAATTAGAAAACCATGCTCAAGTCCGGTTTCATTTTTTAATGAGATTGAAATCAGAAAATCATGCTCATATACCTCTATTTCATTTTTTAATGAGGTTTCCACAGAGATGCAAAAAATATCCTCGATGTCTTCTTGATCATGGATTCCAAGAGAACAATGCTCCGAAAGGACACCATGTCAAGGGACAAAACTCGGTCATGGCTTCCAAGAGGTCTTCGCTGGAAGGAAGAAACACAATCTGGAAGGACACCATGTCGAGGGTCGCGATAGGAGTAAAGAGATCAGGCTCTAACAACCCTATCGAAGAGATAACCATGTCAACTACCATATCTAAGTCACCCGAAGTTGAAGCCATCAGAGACAACACTACATAATTTACCTGTGGTAGGGGCGATAATGTCGGCATATAAGAACCATTTAGGGAGGTAATCCAGTCAGGATTGATGAATGAAAGTTGATCAAAAGTCACAATTCTTCCATCGTGGGGGAAATATATCACACAAAAAAGAGTGGACACAATAGCTTTCATGGCATAGACATAATCCAACCCAAGGAGTAAAGAGAAATCCAAGGGGTCTTGGACTACCATGACATCAATAAAGACATTTTTCCTTCCCAAAGTTACAGGAAACCAAGGAAGGGTCCCTAAAGGTTGACTGGTTCTTCTATTAAAAGTTAACAGATTCTGTGTAACCGATGCAAGTGGAGGACAACCCAAAGCTTTCCAAGAAAAAGAGGACAAAATACTAATGAATGCACCTTCATCTATTATTTTATGAGGAACATCTCGACCACAAACCTATATTGCAATCTAGAAAGGAATGTGAGAGGGAAGACAAGGTCCAGTTAGCACACCCCAATCAAAATGGATTCCCTCATAACTTGGAGGGGGTTCCACGAGAGAAGGAGGAATAGCCCTCGACATGGTAGATTGTGTATCAACGAGAAAAAAATGGGCAGTATCAGGTTTACTGTCTAGCGAGAGAGTAGGATCAACCGATGGAGAGATCAGATCGACCATTTGGGTTTCATTCTCCAAGGGGAGAATGGGGTTGATAGGTGGAAACAGATTGACCACTTGGGTTTCACTCTCTAATAGGAGAGTGGGATCGATCGACGATGGGATTGGATCAACCACTTTGTTAACTGGTTCAATTAAGGACGTGACCAGATTGACCACTTGATCAACCGGACTGACCGACGGGGGAACCAGATTGATCATTCCATCAACTATAGGAGGGTCAAGAGTAAGCTTGGGATAAGCGGCTAGAAGTTGAGGCTGTGAAACAGGTATGTCTTCTAGGAATTTTGAGGCTTCTTCCATATGAGGGAAAAGGTGAGTTATATGACTCCCTTTGCATAACATACATGGGAACTTGACTCTACTTTTCTTCTTCTCAACGGTATCTTGATTAGTTGACGGCAGGTCATCAACATGTTGTTTAGAGGCTGATGACACAGGTTGGCGAGGGTGTCTAGACCAAGCTTCTATAACCTTGGATAGACCAGGGCAATCCTTAAGAAGATGGCTACCCTTACAAAGCCTTCAAGGGTACTTGGGCTTACGAGTTGTTTGGGTGATCTTGACATCATCAACACTCCCAACACAATTAACAGTAACTGGTTGTTTTCCAACATGTTTGACAGTGGTTGGAAGTTTGGATCCTTTCTTAATTTTCTTCTTCTTCTTATTCATCGGGTTACTAGCTTCAGAAATTTCACTTGATGAAGAAGATGAAACAGAAGGCGACCTTGCAAGCGAAGAAGGTGAGGAAGACCTTACTGGTGAAGAAGGTGAAAGATCAACATGAGGTTGATGCTCTTGGGGGGAAGTGCTTGTGACTGAAGCATTAACTGCATTCGGGATTACCTGAGTGGAAAATAACCATACTGGTAATCCAATAGTGAGACCTGGAAGGCTCAAAGTAGCGATGTGAGGAGGACCAATGTTTCCATAAGAAGGAAAAACAAAAGGTTCCCCGGGAGCAGGGGTTCCTTCATTGGTCATTCCGGGAACTGACACCATTAAATAAATATCCAATCTAGAGTCCTCTAGGAAAAAAAATAGCACACACTAAAAATCTAGTAAGCAAGAAAGCAAAAACCTTCTCACAATGAACACACTAGTTGGTGATGAAATCCAACGTCATGGGAACAAAGTAAGAAGGGGTTGAGATGGAGTGGGTGGAAAAATTACGTTGACAACCTACTTAATGGACTTACACCCTGGTGCAAGCTCCCACACATAATTATGGGTATACCCTCCAAGGAGCCCGAGTGAATCTAGCCAACGTCGATTCCAGGTACTGTGAAGACTTGCCCCTCCATAGTCACCTTGTGTAAAGACCCTAAAAATATAGGCCACTAAGGTTACCAATCACTACAACGATGCCTAGGGAAACAGTCGACAATCTGATACACATGCAAGGGCAGGGTATCTATCCCAAAATCAAATTGAAAGGCTTCCACTCATCATTGTGGGTATACCTCTCAAGAGACCCCCATAATATACATAATCTCTACACCAAGACCAACAAAGCAGGGTGAGTAACTCTGTCAGTCTTAATGCGACCTCGTGATTGACCCTTGCGTGAGAAGGGCTTCCCAGGACAAAATGTAGTAAGTGGAATTAACTCTCCCTATCACAAGATACCATGTTTGTTTTCATCTTTGGAAAGTTATCTTTCACACCTATTCCAAATCCCTACGACTAATCCAATGTAGGTTTGCTACCAAAAAAGATAAAAATGTCTAATCAATTTTTATAAGCGCTTTATTTTATGGTTGTTGTTACTCAAAAGGAAAATAACGTGGACAATATGGTGTTTCGACCAACTCGAAAGTTATGCAAAGAGATGAAGATACAATCTTTTCATTTCGATGAAAGCTATGCTATGAGAAGGAGAAAACATTTATCATTCCCAGATGCACAATGTCCCAAAATATTAAAACTCATCAATATCAATATTCTCAGGAAATGAGCAAAAACGACTATACACCAATGCACGATTCATGCAATTCTGCTACTTCAAATGCAAGGATTCCCCCAATCTAATATAAGGAAAGAAATTAAATCTTTTTGTTTCAAAAATTTCACGAAAAGCAATAATGAACTTTCTTACAACAAAGAAATTCAAACTAAAAGTTTTCTTTTAAAGCAAACTATTTAGAAGAAATATGATCTTTCCCTAAACAATTCTAAAGAAAACACACGCTTTGTAATTGAAAGATACTCAAAGCAAGAGACTAATCCTTCAAAACCAAACAAAGCCAACATGGCTAAAAGTAACTCAAAGAATCTCAAGAAGACTGTAAACAGATCAATATAGGCTCCAAAAGCTCAATCCAGCTGATAAAAGCAAAACTGGGTCATCAAAATATGACAAGACCCAATCCAAAAAAGTTTACAAACAAGTTCGCAGCCTAGCAATAGAGTACAACGCGAGAATTAGGTATCCTTGTAGGATAGACACTGGTAGGGTGTGAGAAGTTCGCACTGGATCTAACAGCAGGGTGCAAAAATAAATGGTTTTCGCAGGCTGTAGAGAGGTACAGTGCGAGAATGTCTGTAATCAAAGAAAATTTTGAAAAAGGATAGGGAATCTAAGTGAACTTCTAGACCCAGAGAGTCTGGATGGATGTTCCACAGACACAGAAACCAGAAAACAAGCAATCAAAGGAAGGGAAACTAGACTAACTAGGAAACAATCCATTCCCCAGTATGGTCGCCAATTTTGTTATCGAATAAATTGGTAGGTGCGGACACTAACAGATCTCCCTAGATCCACCTAGAACTAGAACAAAACACACCAGAACATGACGCTTTCCTTAAGTTTTAAATATTGAATTTACTAACTAAAGAGGGATAGGTGACATACCGTTTAAACAACACTTCCTCTCGCTATCGCCATCCTAGCTCCGTTCCAACACTCATATAATGATGATCCTACAAAATAATGCAACCAACCAAAGTGATAGTAATAGCATAAACTCAATATAAACCTATGTATGTGATCAAGGAATCATACAATAAAACACAACAAGCTTTATAAGAAAGAATCATATTATTGTATCATATTAAATGTGAAAGAGAGATTACAACCATGGCATTGATGTTGTAAGGTCCCTTCCAACTATCCTTCATTCCCCACACACTTCCACTTCAAGAATTCTGAGAGCAGATATCTGATAATACTCACAATCTATCTTGACAAAGGCAAAACTCAAAGACACTCCAACCAAGCTAATAATTCCAAGCCAAATCCAACTTAGCCCTTCTCCACGAGAGCTCCTCTCCTTTTATAAGATGAACAGGATAAGGTGAGTAGGTTAGGATGATCCCACTAAATCATGAAAGTGAGTAAGATCCAAACCATTCGGATGCCACCTCACCATGGAAGTTTCTCCTTCTAGAAGCATCGAGAAGACGCTCATTTTTTCCACCTGTAAGCATTCTCGCACCCTGCCTATAGAGAAGACTGTGAACTCCTCGCGACCTAGCTATGATGTAGCCTATGAGAATCAGGCATTCTCGCACCCTAGCTATAATGCAACCTACGAACTTCCTTTTTTATAGGGTTTTTACAAAGGAAAATGCAACTTCTTTTCTTAGGAAAAGTTCTTCTCCCTTCCTTATTCAGGAACTCAGGCCACTGACCCCTCTGAAGACAACAAATAGGTTTACATCATTAATGGTCATAGGGATGACGAAAATAATGTGTAACACCTTTATTTGTGAAATTGATCATTCAGACCGAACAAGGGGTAAAATATCGTCGGACAGACATGCCTTCAAGTTTGAGTTTGGTGAGTGTAAAGGGAAACAAGATCTCTCGACAATATTTTCACGTTTAGAGAGTCTAAAAAGGGCTTAAAGAAGACTCCAGGGGGCTACTTTTCTCATTTAAACTAGACAAGATCGAAAAGCATAAATACAATCTCGTCGGATGTTGGTTTCAAATTGTAAAGTGAGCTTGAAAGACAATAAAGCGTGCTCATTTTGGAATCTCGAGGGTAAGGCTAAGAATGATGATGCATCAAAGGGATGAGGCTTAATCTCATAACTATGACTAGACTAACAAGGAATCATGAGCGTATAGTCATTACTAACAGCATGGACGCCAAAATGCAACTAGGATCTACCCAGGGCATCCATGTATAGGTAGGCTCTACCACCTAATTACGACATTTCTAGAGCAACATTGAAGATTCTATGTCGCACTTCAGTGGGGTAGATCCTATGGCAAAGCAGAAAAGACAATGAGATGTAGAAAATGGAGATGAAATCCTATCTTACATGCAAAAGTTGGAAAAAATGACTTTTACCAAAGGATACCAAAAAGTGACCCATCCCTAAAAAATTACCAAACCAAAAGAAAAAGAGTACCATGACATCCAATAAGAAACTCAGAATTGGAATCAAGTGATCGCCAAGCTAGGAAAAAATGACAAAGGGGGTCAAAAAGTGGAAAAAAAGGCCAAAAGAGTCTATAAATAGAAGCTGACAACTCATTTTCACCATTGTAGTTTGAAAATTAACCAAAAGGGGAAAAACCCCTTTGTTAAAGAAGTTGATTCTCAGAGATTTAGTGAACGAAACAAACTTCTACTTGGACCAAGTAATTACAATTTCACCCCTCTTCCATTTCAATTACTCATTTATGCATTTAATTTGGTTTTTTAGGGGGCACGCTCTCCTAAAAAGAGTGGCCCTGTGTGTACGTGGGCTGTCCAAGGACAACCCGCATATGTACTCAGGCAGGAAACACTCTTCCCATGTACATACGCGACTGAGGCCAATACAACCCGCATACACCCTTGCAAGCTTGGAAAAAATAAAATGCAAGAGGTAACTTCCTCCATTTTTGTCATGGAACAGGATGTATGTCAATTGGAGGGAGAGGGAGAACAAGGATATAGATATATTGGTCGAAGAGGACCCTGCAACCATTTCCGCACTGAAACAGTGTGGGCTATGGAATTTCTTCCAGTGTCCTTTTATGAGGTCACAACCCAAGTACATCTTCCAAAAATCAATATTGCTCAAATAAGAACTAATTCTCATGAGTTGCATAGTGAAACGGGGCGTTAGGAAATCCCCAAGACACCATGGCATGAAAGAATCTGTCACATTTTTTACACCATGAAGGTTGAAGATGAAAATTACTTTCTCCTAGAGTGCCCTAAGTATACCCAAATTAGATCTCAATTTAAAAATATTTGTCACAATACTGATCATCCTAACCTTCTAAGTCATCAAAACTTTAGTGATCTTGGAATGCTTTTCTTAATTATTTTCAAGCATTGAAATAACATTTTAAAGAAATCCAAGTAATCTCTTACTTTTATTAGAATCCAATAGACCAATTTTGATCTCAATGGATGTTAACCATCACCATCATCATCATCAATAAAATGTATTAGATGAATAACAATAAAATTTAACCTTTTTATCCTCTTTGTGATAAATTAAAAAGAAAAATTATAATAACATTACTTTATTATTATAGCTTTTTACAATAATAAAAAATAGTTAACAAAACAACAAAAACCAATTTTTTTAATTTCTCTTTATATATAATAATATATATATATATATATATATATTAAAATTTATATATGCATTTAAGTATTTTTCTAGTGTACCATTTATTTATAGAGATTTAAGAATTGAGGTATCTTTTATTTATATATATATATATATATATATATATATATATATATATATATATATATATAAAAAGAAATTATATAGACTCTTACATAGTTGACCATATGTTTGATTTATTTTATTTTCTTCTTTTAAACTTAAGAAATATAATTTTTTAATTAAAATATATTTTAAATTTTTTGTTTCAAGTTTTATGAAAGATAAATCATTTAAATTAATCATTTAAATACTTTTTAAAGTAATTATTTCAAAATTTTAAGCAAAACATTGTGCTACATCCAAGGAGATGTGGGATACAACAAAATTCTCCATCAAAATTAGATTGAACTTTGAGATTCAATTTGTCTTGTTACTGGAGCATGCCAATAACTTTTCCTTATTGGTTCTTTACTAATTACATATATGAGATGAATTTAGGATGTTTTATTTTTGATATACAACTTATTGTAGCTTTAAGTTTGAAATTAAACCATAACAGGGATCTTGTAGTTACAATGACATCAACTTGAAGATGTAAAATCAAATTGGATCTCCTTTGTCTCCAATCTTTGTAAGAACATTTTTTTTCTACAAATATCTATATCCATCCAAATATCTTTATCCATCCATGATATGCACATATGATAACTTCACCTTTTTTTTACTAATTGTAGTATGAGTGAATAATTGTCCCAAGTGAGTGTCCCTAACTTGATATCACAATAGAAAATATTATTTTCTCTCTTGAGCACGAGATAGACCAAAGAAGGTTGTTCACCCCCACTTCTCCAAAATATGGATTTTCAATGGCGATATCTGTATTTCTTTGGTCATGATAGTAGACATGTATTTATTTGTTGCCTCTTTTGAAGATAGCATTAATAAATCTAACCTCTCCATCATTTCTTCGGTACAAAACAACTAAATTATTTTATGTTCTCTTTATTCCGTTCGCTTTTTTAGTGCTTCCTTAATTCCTTGCTCTTTTGTTATTACAACTTTCCCTTTTCCTGATGGTTATGCATAAAGCATACCAAGCAAAGGCCTAGCTTGTTCTCTTGTGAACATTTCAGCTAAACAATTTAAGTGGCCTCGCTTATATTCTATATCAAAGTCAAAATTATCAATCTATACTTCCAATATTTTAATTCTTGAATGGCTTTCAAAGATCTATGCTTACTAGTAAATGTATAGGCTTTAGATAATGTCTGAAATGTTGGATAGTCTTCTTTAATACCAACAACTCCTTGTGGCTATATGGATATTTCAATTCTTCTCCATGGAATGAACTAAAAGAATAGGAACAAATCTCTTCATGGACATCTATTTTTTTCAATAAGACACCTCCCTATGTCCCATTTGATGCACATGCCTCGATGATGTAGGACCCTTCATCTATAGGAAGTGAAAGCAATAGAATTTCTTTCACTTTTGTCTTAATTCTTTAGATCGCAGAAGTCATTTCCTCTAGCCAAGGTGGAAGAGATTTATTTATCCATTGTTTCTTTTTTTTTGACAAAAGAGGTTAATGGATTTTGATTAAAAGAAATAGTGGCAAAGCTACTGGTGCTGTTACAAGTATAATGAGCCATGCTCTACTAGTCGATTATAAACCTGGAGGTTATACTCTCCTTCTAGGGGAGGGATGCATTACAAATTTATTTACATCGGAGGCTTTTATACAAAACGCCTGCCTCGCTGAGGTGTTATAGAGCTCCCTTCCTAGCTTTGGGAAACTGAACAACTACATTGGGTCTTGCTTCCAATCCTTGTTCAACTGGGCCATTTTTCTCTCCAGTTGGCTTACTCTGGCCTCGAATTCTTGTTTGGGATCCTTGAGCTCTTTATGCAGATTTCCTAGCTACTCTGTGAGCTCAAATTTTGTTGTGGTGATGTCTCCTTCCAACATATCCAACCATATTCCTACATCTATATCCAAATTTTGCAGAAAATCCAGTTGGTGGATCAGCATTTGCTTGAGATTTTCCAGGGTGCCTTCCAGTGCATTCAACCTGTCTTCTGTAGTGGGTCTTCTGTAGTGGGATTTCTTCCTGAGTTGGTTGCCATCTCTGTCACCTTTTTCTCTTCACCTGGCATTCTTCTCCTACACGCAATCCCCTCGAAACTAGTCTCTGAACCTATGCGCGACTATTTTGGCTGCCTCCGCGTGCTTCTGGTATGGAGGGGAGCATCCCTGCTTCCCAATTTAAACTCAAAATCCTCCCATTTCATTTCCCCTAAATGATTCTCATGATCTGGGAGGCATGGGCGACATGTAGGCATGTCTCCTCTCCATAAAAGTTCAACGCTTGAATGATGAGTTCACTTGTCTCTTGTGACCACTTGCGCTGTCATGTAGCACCTTTGTCTTGTAGCGATTTGGGTTTGCTTGTTTCCTTCTATCATGCTGCTTTCCCCTTTCCATCTCGTGTCTATAACTTTTTTATGACTTTCTCCCCTAGAGTCAGGGTAGATCCATTTTGGATGTTGTTCCATTAAGATGTAAGATTCCAACATCCAGGAGGGTGCCTTTATTGGCCTCGACATTTGCTGGGAAATTTAGATTCCGTAATACATGATAAAGCTTATAAGATTGGAATTTTCCAAGGAGGAGATGGATTTTCTCTAGGAGGTGATGGAGTTTTTCATTTTTTATTTTTCTACGTTGGATTAATGCTTTGATTACTAATTGGGAGTCCCCTATTATTACCAGATCTTGGACGTCATGGTTGATTGCTTGGTTGATCCCTTGCCAGAGGGCTAGGGCTTCTGCTCTGTTGTTAGTTTCAGTTCCAATTCCCCAAGTGAAACTTATTTTCAGTGAGCCTGTGGGACTTAACAAGACCCCTCCTCCACTTGCCAAGCCTAGGTTCCCTTTGGAGGCCCCGTCGAAGGACAAAATATGGTTTTTTTCCTTTGTCTTCCATTCTTCGAAATCCTGTTTCTCCTTCCGAATTTCCTAGACTTTCTGGCATGAGTTATTATTTTTTTTTCCCCTCTGATATTGAAGTTTAAACTGAGCCATCGATTGTTCCTCTTCATGCTCCAGTGGTCTTGAGTTCTTTGCTTTGCAGAAGTAGGGAGAGATTTTTCCAAAATAGGCCTTTATATTGGTTGGAAGGTGAGCTGGGATACTTTTAACTTCCCTGAATGATCTATTATTTCGTTCCAGCCAAATTTTCCAAAGGATAAATTTTGAGAGGACTCGCCAAAGAGTGGATATTTGGCCCTTTTTTTTGGTCTGGAAGGGAGAGATGGAGCTCCAATTTTGGAGTTGGTTGCTTATTTCTTGGGTTATGACTAAGTCATTTTGCAATCCCAAAGCCAACTGCCAGACTTCTTTGGAATAGGTGCAGCTTAGTAGCAGATGGTCTGTGGTTTCCTCTTCTTGCAGACAGAGAGGACATCTGTGGGGGCCTTCCCATCCTCTTCTTCTTAGGTTTTCTCCAGTTAGTATGCTTCTATGTGCCATGGTCCAAACAAACATATCAATCTTTGGGATGGATTTGGAGGTCCAGATTGCTTTCCAAATAGTTCGATTTGAGGGAACATTGGGGAGGGAGGTTGTGAGTTGATACCCTGCTGCAATGGTGTAGATCCTAGAGCTCTCTCCCTATCCTCTTTTGTCCTTTTTCCTTTCTTTAAGTGGGGATTTCCCTTGGAGGCAGAGCTTCAGAGTGTTCTAGTCCTCTTCTAAATCAGGAGGTTTGTTATTAATCTCCCATCTTAGCCACAACTTGTGCTCATCATTTCCCAAGATTGAGATGTCCCAAAGAGTATATAAATTTTGAGTGTTCATCCACTGTTTAAGTCTTTCCAGATCCTGTCTCAATCCAAGGGGGGGTCTCCCATGATTGAGTCTTTCCAAATATTGATTTTTTTCCCATTTCTTGGTAGCCAAGTGAGATGAGGGATAAAGTGGGGCATTGCCTTCTGGTAGAGTGAGAAGATTGGGGATACTCTCGTCTCTAAAGCTGGGTGATCAAGGCATCTTTCCCTTATCCCACGAAAGTACTTTTTTCATAGCACTTTTTTACTCCAAGTTGAATTCCCAGTGATTAGATTCCAAAGAATCTTTGCCCCTAATGCCAGATTTTGAACATGAGTGTTTTTGAGATTGAGACCTCCTTCCGAGATTGGCTTAGAGATTTTTTCCCAGCTTATTAGATGCATATTTCTCCCTAATTTTTTTCCACCTTCACACAGGAATCTTCTAAGAAACTCTTCAATTTTCTATATTATGGAGGAAGGGGCCAAAAGCAGGGAGTTTTGATAGATCAGAATGTTGGCTAGAACAACCTTGATTAGGACCACTTTACCTGCCAAATTTAACCAGCTTGCTCCTAAGGAGTTTTTTTTTTTTTTTAACTTGTCGATCAGCAAATTCCAGTGTGAGGTTCTTGGGTTCGAGTTGGAAATTGGGACTCCCAGATAATTAAAGGCATCCCATTTGGTACATCCTTCCATTCCCAGTACCCTGGCTATCTCCAACATTTCATTTGGCGTTATATTCCAGCCGTAGATCTTTCTTTTGTTAAGGCTTATGATGCTGCCTAAGATTTATGTGTATGCAGCTAATTCATTTTTGAATTTCCTTGTTGTTTGTAAGCTCTCTCCTCCCATTAGCAATGTGTCATCCGCAAACTGGGCATGGTTTATGTCCTTTACCCCTGGCGCTATTCTCAAGCCATGGAGGTTGTTATGAGT
Source organism: Picea engelmannii (assembly GCA_009831015.1). Taxonomy (NCBI): domain Eukaryota; kingdom Viridiplantae; phylum Streptophyta; class Pinopsida; order Pinales; family Pinaceae; genus Picea; species Picea engelmannii. The sequence continues at coordinate 1,406,513 of ML778525.1, forward strand.
CTGGTAGTGGTCTAATTGGTAGCTCAACATTGAAGCTTGGATTGCATAGAGAAGGGGTGAGAGAGGGCAGCCTTGTCAGAGTCCTTTGGAAGCTTGAAAGAACTTAGTTGCCCTCCCATTCACTAGTGGGGCTATCCATGGGGACCCAATGCAAGATTTTATCCAATTCACAAAAGCTGGGGAAAAACCAAAATTTTCCATGACTTTAAATAAAAAAGTATTCCTTACTCTAGCAAACGCATTAGCAAGATCAAGTTTTATTATCATACCTTTGTATTTTCTCTAGATACTTGAGTACAGGGCCTCTTGTACTAGGATGATGTTGTCTACTATGTGTCTGCCTTTAATAAACCCTCCTTGATTTTCCCGGGTGATTATAAGGAGAATTTTTTTAATTCTGTTGGCTATAACTTTTGTGAGGATTTTGTAGCTTGTATTGCAAAGGGAGATTGGCCGAAACCTGTCAAAGTTGTTTGCTCCTTTTTTTTTCAAGATCAGTGCTAGGAAGGCTGAGTTTGTTCCACCTCCTAGTTTGTTGCAAGTCTGATATTTACGTGTCATCTTCGTTAGATCTGATTTTATTATATCTTAGTTTTGTTGGTAGACTCTAGTTGTGAATCCACATGGACCTGGAGCTTTGTTAGGGTTCATTTGGTTATGTGCTTCCTTTATTTCTTGTTGGGAAACTTCCTTTGTTAGACTGTATTTAAATCTTCCTGGATGAGCTTTGGGACAAGAGAGAGAGGATACTCTTTGGGGTATATATCAGTTCTTTATGGTTCTATGTAGAGATTTTTTAAGGCTTCAGTTGCAGCTTCTTTAATGCCTTCAGAGTCCGTGATTGTTTGATTCTGAATCTGAGTTTCAGTAACTTTCTTAAACTGCTTCCTTGCCTCAGCTTGTTTGTGGAAGTAGCTAGTGTTTCTATTTCATGCTTCCAACCAAAGGCTTCTAGATTTCTGTCTCCAGTAATTTTCCTCCTCTCGGCATGCTTGATGCCATTTCCTTTGAAGATTGGTTTCTCATTGCAAGCTTTCTTGGGTAATTTCCTGATTTTCCATTTCTAGTTGATGATTCCCTAGCTGCTTTTGTGCTTCTTGGCAAGTTTTAAGTGGATTTGATTGACCTTTTACCCAGGATTTTAGTGCAATCTTTAATCACCTAATTTTTTCTTCCCACACATAGAAGGTTGAGCCTCTTACTGTGTCATTCCAAACTTTGGTAACTAGCTTCAGGAAGCCTTCATCTTAGATCCAAATTGGGCTAAACTTGAAGGGAATAGGCCCAAGATTCATGTCACAAGATACTTCTAATAGGATTGGTTTGTGATCTGACGCGCTGTGCGGAAGGATCGAAGAAGTGGGAGTGAAGCCCATAAGTAAGAGGGATCTTTGGATGAGGAATCTATCTAGCCTTGCAGCTATATGCCCCGGTCCTATCCTCTTATTTGTCCACGTGTATTTTCCTTTAGTGGGTTTGATATCTTCTAGATCCCAATCTGACATTAAGTCTTCTACCCACTCTCCGGCTGGGTCTTACACAATGGAGCCACCTTTTTTTTTTTTTGAAGCTAGGGTCAAATTTAGGTCCCCCCCAATGATGATATTGTCAAGATCATTTTGCAATAAGTGGTCTTTTAGTGTCTTCCAACAATTTCTTTTTTCCACCAAAAGGACTAGTACATAGAGATTGAAGAGACTTACCAGTCGGCCTATTTCTTTGTGAAGGAGACTGGTGTGGATCCAGTGCGTGCTCGTCTCAAAGTTGATCAGTTCATACTTCATAGTGTTCCAAAGGGTTCTTATCCCGCCTGAGGCACCTCTTGCACTTTCTACTTTTCCTTGGCTTATTCTCCATAGAGAAGATGTTGCATTGAGAAAGTCTTGCTTGTCCATATTAGTCTCCTAGAGGAGAAGGATATCAGATTTTGAGGTTCTTATGATGTATTTAAGCGATTCTTCTTTCCTTTTGCTGCCGAATCCCTTGCAATTCCAGGAGGTTAGTTTCATGGATTGCCTTGGGGGGATGCGTGGCCTCCTTGAGAGGCCTTGGAGTGCTTCCTGGTCTATCTTACATTGATTAGTTTCCTAATTTTTGGTTGTGATCCTTTTATAGCGTCTTTGTAGGTTTCTTTGTCTCTTTTCCTCTTTCTTTGATTTTCGTCCTCTACCTGTTTTCATTGGTGTGACCAGGGCATCACTTGCACCTTCGTAATCACTATCTGAGGAGACCTCTCCTTCCTCTATGGTCAGGCTTGCATCCTTTCCTGGGGGGGATTTACCTTGCTCTTCTTCTCTTGTTGGAGTAGGGATCTCTCTGGTTTCAGGGTGCGATTTCTTAGGTATTTCTTCAGTTGGGGTTGCTTCCTGTGATTTTTCTTCTATTGTTTTCTCTGCATGTTCCTGATCCAATATTCTAAAAGTGTTCTCTACCACTGCTTCTGATTTATTTCCTAGTTCCTTGGCCTGTGGGGGGGATATATTTTCATTCCTTGGACCTTTAGCTTTGGAAGTGGTTTTCCCTTTTCTTGGCTATTGCCAGCCTTCTCCATTTTCTTTCTCCTTGTTTGGGTTTTTAGGGCAGTTTCTTTGGAAGTGACCATATTCATGGCATCCTCTGCATTTGAAAGGGAGTTGTTCGTAGTCAATCTTCTGGTAATGCTTCCATTCTCTGACCTTGAGTTTGATCGCTTCAGGGAGCCCCACCTCTAGGTCAACTTCCATGTAGATTCATGCACATGAGTATTGATCTTTAGGATCTCCTCTGTCAATGTATTGGCCCAACCCGTTTCCGATTGCCTAGAGTGAACAGGGATTCCAGCAGTGGATTGGTAGATTGGGTAGCCTAACCCAGACTGGAACATCCTTGGGTACTTCTATTGCAGGATCAAAACTCGAAGTCCAATGGTTCAGGTATAGCCCTTTAGTACCCATGAAATACGATCTGTTCTTGAAGATGAGATCTCTATCTTCCTGGGAGATGAATTCAAAGATGAAGAATCCTCTTCCCACCGCATAGCCGGTTATGTTGTTTTTTATCAGCGGTCTCCAATTCCTTTGGATCCAGTTGTTTGTAGTTCGGGTTGACGGATAGAGCCCCATGAATTGTGCTACCATTCTGTGATCTGAGAGGGAAATTGCTACCCTCATTGGGTGATCCAGGGGTAGTTCGATTTCTGGGATTGAGTCGAGCTTCTTAACGAAACTTGAAGGTTCAGCAGGAGGGAGCTTCTTGCTTTGGGAGGCCAGAAGCTTGTGAAAGGAAGTAGCAAGAGAAGGAGGGGGCGATGGCTCCCCTCCTCCGAGAGCGGCCATTGTAGGGGCAGCTAAGGCGATTAGAGTCGAAACCCTAGTCGTATCAGAGCGCTCGTTGTCATTTTTTCATGGAATTGTTAATGAATGGATAATTTGAAATTATTATGGAGAAATAAATAATTGTTTGATGTCTTATTTATCCATTGTTACAATACCAATATATCTTTTTCCTTTATAGAATGATCTTGTGTAGTTCAGGCTCCTTATGAATCTATGCAACTATTTTTTATCTATGATTATGTGAGGAAATTGATCAAATGAATTCAATATTTTCCCTTTAATATTTATCCAAGGAACTTCATGTCGGTCTTGTCGATTTCCATATTGGCCTTTGAGAGTAAAATACCATGTTTTGAAGACCAACTCATAGAACTATTTTAAGCTCTTTATATGTTCCTGTACATTTGTTGAACAAACAAGGATATCATCAATTAAATTATCAACCATGAATACTCCCTCAATATGTCTTCCATTCTTTTTTGAAACTTGATGGGTGAATTTTTAAGCCAAAATGAATTACCTTGCACTTGCACTGGCAATGGCCATGGGGCACCACAAAAGCAGTTTTGCGATGATCTTTAGGGACAATGCCAATTTGGTAAAATTTTGATTTCACATCAAATTTATGGAAAATGTTTTTTCCTTTAATTTTATGCAATAATGAACTTTTAATGGGCAGTGGATATTGATAGGATGTAGGACTTTATTCAATGACCTATAGCTCACTACTAACCTTGGCTTCCCTCGATTTTTCTTGGAGTTCTTATTTACATAGAATCATCTGCATGCCCAGACACTTTTGGAAGGTTCAATAAGTCCTTTCTTTAGTAGTTCATTAATTTTTTCTTGGCATATATGTATTTTTGAGGGACTCATGAATACAAAAGATTCCTTTTGAGGACTTACTTTAAATAATGGATTGTATGGAAATGATACAAATTATTTTTCCCTATACTAGAATGCATTAAGGGATTCTAAAGTGAAATCCTTAATCAATTGTTTTTAAATCTGGGCAAGTATATTTTCGCCATGCATTTGTGCATAGCATATGCTTCTCTCCTTTTTATTTAGGTCACTGGATGAAATCTAGAGACTAGATCACACTGGTATTTTTTCTTCTTTCTCTATGCTTTTACATTTTCCTTCGTGAAACAAAGGAATTTCTACTTCCTTCCCTTTTATTTTCATTTCATTTTTTTTTCTTTCTTATCGATAGTTATTGGATCTACCAACTCAAGAAATTTTATTTTTCACTTAGTATGCAGTCATATTTTATCTTATATACATAATGAAATGAGAGCTAGAATGGATGATTTCCTATTTCTAATGGGAGGTATTTTGTTCATCCAAGAATTTCAACTTATACTCCATTAATGGACTTTCAAACATATGTTGCTTTTTCCCAATAAAATACTGGGATGAGATTCTTTCGTATAAAATTCAACAACCTCCAAGCATGCCAATGTGGCCCCTTATGTGGCACACAATATAAGTCGATGGTTTCAAACTAGTGAATTCACATAACAAAGTGCCTTAACAATACACTCCATCACCGATTCTTCTAAACCTTGAGAGCTTGATATATTCCATTTTAAATTAATAAAATATTAAAATATTTTTTTAATTATTATTAAAAATTGAATTAAATATATATATAAAGAATCTTTATATAAATTAATATAAATATAAAATAAATTTTACAATATATTTTCTTTATAAAGTTGCATTCTTTCTTTGAATTTATAATATTATTAAGTTTAGATATGTGAATTTCCTTTTCAATATATTCATACATATATATTATTAATGAATATGATGTTGATGATGGTTAATATTCATTGGATTTGGTTTATCGAATCTTAGGACAAGTAAGGATTTACTTGGGTTTCTTTAAAACTTCATTTATGATCTTGAAAAACATTAAGAAAAGCCTTCCTATATGATTATAGTTATGAGTTTAAAAGTTAGGAAGGTCATTAATATGATAAATATTTTGAAATTGATATTTAATGTGGGTGTACTTAGGACATTTTAAGAGAAAGTGTTTTTGATCTTCAACCCTCTTAGTGTCAAAAAGATGGAAAATTCTTTTGATTCATGGTATTTTGGGAATTGTCCAACTTCATGTTTCACTATGGAGATCATGGGAGTTTGTTCTTATTTTAGCAAAGTTTATTTTCTTCTTTATGCTATTCAAAATAGAGAGATACTTTTGATATTCTAGATTAGGGTTGATCAGCTCTTTATAGTATCTTAAACTTGTTTTTATCCTATAATTCGCTATCACACCATAATTTCTCCTTAAATTTAGAAGTTAACAACCTAGATTCTTCTTAACTTTGGATCTTTCAAGTGCTGAAAGGGATCAAATCTCTCAAGGTGCAAACCTCATTTAGAGTGACAATATTGAGGAAAGGTTTGCACCCCGAGAGATTTGATCCCTCTCGATGTTTGATAGATCCATGGTTAAGATGGATCTAGGTTGGTTTTCAGCCATGGGAAGTCACACAAAATTTGTAGATCATCAACATTATGTATATGTATATGTCTAATATTAATTTGATCATTTCAATTTTTCTCACTTTCCTCATTTGGTTGAAAGTATATAGCATATTATTGAGAATGACCAATGCCAATATATCTTCTTTAATTTTTATTATGGTGACACAATTTGTAGATGATCAACATTATGTATATGTATATGTCTAGGATTAATTTGATCATTTGAAATTTACTCACTTTCCTCGATTGGTTGAAAGTATAGAGAGTATTATTCATAAGGTTCAATATCAATCTATCTTCTTCAATTTTTAGTATATTGATACAATTTGTAGAGGATCAAAATTATGTATATTTATATGTTTGAGATGTAGCGAGTTATTTTAAATTTAATTAGTTTCCTTGGTTTGTGGACAACATAGAGAGTATTATTCATAAGTATACTTCAAGAGTTACATCATGAATAAATTGAATAGAAATCGAGTAACAATGTTGAATAATGAAAATTGTGAATAATATTAATGTATTCAATTACACATATTTTACATTGTGATGAACCTCAATATAGTTTTTCTTTTCCTATAGTCACAACTGCTATTTTTTCTATCTTTTGATATCAATCATATGAAAAGGGAGGTTGAAATCATAGACTATTGACACCCAAGGTTTTGAAGAAGTTGTGTGCAATCCACAAATCAATATTGTGAACACACCCATGAAGATACATTGCACATCATCAGGGAGGATTAACATCAACACCAACAAAATAAATACCACGCGTGCCAACCCAATTTTGTATTGCATGCAAGGAATCAAGAAGAGACCACATGCAAACCAAATATGAACATTTCTTTGGGAATCTTTTGTAAATTATTTTGATAACAACCTGAATGTTCATGGACAAGGATATGGATGATATGGCAAGTTAGTTAGGATTTCCATAGTCTAGGAAAGATATGGGGGATGCATGCAAACAGGAAAAGTGTGTGGGAATTTTGTTCATTCTAGATAGTGGAGTAGAGGAGTGTAAAAGAGAGAGAGAGAGAGAGTTCAATATTGTAACAGAGATTTGACTGGAACAGAAAGAGAGAGTTTCACTTCCAATTTTATCCAAGTTCTTGCATGAGTTTGTAATGGAGAATAAACCTTTGTATGATTTAAAGAAATATACTATAGTGCATGGAACATATATTTGTTACGAATTTTGTATTTGAATTCCCTTGAACTAGTTAATGAATGAAATGTGAAGTCCTTTCTCTTTGCAATTCCTTGTGTCATGGTTTTAATATATGTTTGTTTAATTTCTGATGTATGGTAATTTGTTACTTAACTATGAATAGGTGAATGAGGCTTATTCCGAAGAATATTATTTTTATGTATTGTCCCTTCACATATGATACTCCATTAATGGTCTATGTGATTCTCATGGCATCTCAAGTGAGACCTTCTTTGGTCCTCGATTGATGATTGAATATGTCGATGCCATGGAGTTTTGTTGGTAAATATTGATGAACCATATATATTTAACCCCCCAACAAGAGGAAGAAGAGACAACATAGTAAATTCAAATATTTAACTCAAGATATTGCAGTAAATGTCATATGTTGTCTCTCTTTATTTCCAATATTAATAGTACCTTTCTACGATGGTAATCCTTGTGAGTTATGGATTGTTAAGCCCCAAGAAAGTTTAAAAGGAAGCCAATTTTTATTACTTATTTCAATAGATGTAATAGGAACTCTTTGATGGAATTATTCATTCTATGGAACTCCCACATAATTATCAAATCTTACTAAAACATGTGTTGATGGTTCTGGGGTAAAATTCTAGGGTTATACACAGTTTTTTCTACAACTCCAAGAGAACCATTGATGACTCCAGTATCATTCTATATGTTTGAAGTAAGCATCACCCTAGGTACAACAATGATAAGTAACTCAAGTTACAATTCTTCCTCATTCGTTTCAATATTGTAGTTACTTTTTTCTCTTGTAGCAACACTAGCTACAATGGGATAGTTTAGGTTTCTTAAACACCGCGTATTATATATGATTTTATACATCATCATTTGTTGCAAACAAATGTGTTTCCTTATCAAAAAAATCTCGTTTGAAATAACCAAAGGAAGTACATGTATGAGTCATAAGTAACTTTCAGTATTCTCTAGCATGCATTGCATCTTTAACATTAATCAACAAATGCCGAAAACATTATTTCTCATTGCTTTCTCCATCTTGTCGAAGCATGGTATCAAGGGTCACAATTGTTCTGAATGAGTTCCATAATTATTTTTCAAGACCTTAAATGAATACACAAGTTGATCAATAATAGGTGGAAACTATCCCAAATCACTGACCAGTATAACTAACCTCCCACCAAAAGGAATGTTAGCATTTTCTGGGAAAGCTTGGAAAAGTCTCAAACCAATTTTTGTTAACAGATTTCTTCTAATGAAAATCATTACATCTATTAGGATATATTTTATATGCTTCATATATTCTTGTAATGTAATTAAGCATGATCCTTGTATAGATGTTATCTCATTTATTGGTATTATAAGTGTACAATGAATTTTTGTTGTGGATATGTTCAAAGTTGCAACCCCTATAGGAGATAAAGAACTAATGGACTATTCTCAAGAAGAGACTCAGTTTCAAGGGAATTTTTAATATCTCCAATCAAATATGACTTTCTTGTATCATTAGTTCTTGGATTATCATACAGAGTGGATTAACCCCTATTCTATAATCGAAAAGGATAATATCAAATGTTCTTGTTTTCTTGACCCCCAAACTTTCAAATGAATAAGACATTACATTCAAGTTAGTAAGAATGGACTTCAACTTTTTCTTCTAAGATATTAAATGAAAGAAAGAAAATATTGAAATCAATGCAACACACACCAAATCTAATTTTGAAACACTAAAAGCAATGCAAGTACATGAAAATCAATGCATGTAGTTCATAAAAATACCACAATATACTATTAAAGTGAATCTAAAATTGGCATACATGGAAATCAATGCATCCCATTAATCTAATTACACTGAAATTAATGCATCTACTTCAACCTACATTAAGCTACATGATATGTCATCGTACTTTAGTCAATCAAATCTCTATTCAAGGATTAAAAATTGACATGTACACTAAAATCAATGCATCTAGTGGATATAATTACATGAAAACAACTTAAAATATTTTGCAATTTTCCTTATATGAAAGAAATGAAATATTAATATATTGTAGC
>ML778525.1:1419808-1430868 GCA_009831015.1 Picea engelmannii
GGTTTTGTTGTAGGTTGTATCCCTTCATTTGTTGGATAATAATAAAGGAAGGACCTGGCAATTTCTCTGGTGGACGTAGCCCACACTGGGTGAACCATGTAAATCTGTGTCTCTCTTGTATTGTGTGTCTTCTGTGTTTTGTTCCTGCATTTTTTTTATTTTATTGCTCCGAGGTCCTGTTTTTCTAGCACAAAATCATTAATGTCAAAATATTTTGTATATTGTGTAAATTTCACTATCATAAATTTTATGTTGATTATATCCAATCTTCAAGCTCCAACCATGACTAGTAGAAAACTTGGAAATCACACTCACAGACCAAAGTTGGATAATGAAGCGAAGAAGACCCAGGATCGAGCGTTGGAATTTGGAATTTGGGTGTCCATTTACTCCCTCAACTAACACTGTCTAGGTGTCATCAACCTACCTACCTACCTAGGTAGGTAGGCTCTACCCTAACCTATTTCCTTGAAGGTTGAAGCCATGAATTATAGTTATTAACCTAGGTCATATATACTTATAATTCTCTAACGTGTAAATACCTACAACAGATTTTGATGGGAAATCTATATAGTTAAACGTCAATTTGAATTTTTTGGTATATTGATGTCTATCAATAATGACATGTGGATTTCTTATCCACATGCCAAATATGGGTTCAAATAAAAAATATGTTCAATGGGACGCCAAATTCCATACCTGAACACCACATTATACAATTAAAGTGAATAAAAAATTGACATACACTGGTATCAATGTATCACATTGATCTAATTACACTGAAATCAATGCATGCAATTCATCTAAATAACACAATATGTAATTAAAGTCAATAAAAAATTGGCATGCACTAAAATCAATGCATCTCATTAATCTAATTACATCGAAATTAATGCATCTACTTTGACCTATATTAACCTACATTATATGTCACACTACTTTACTCAATCAAATTTCTATATATATATTAGAAATTAATATATACACTGAAATAAATGCATCTAGTTAATATAATTATACGGAAACAATTTCTGAAAATATTTTATAATATTTCAATATTTCCTTTATTCTTAACATTTTCTATCCTTGTTCTAAGATTTGTTTTTTTATCAAAATATATATATATAATTAAGTGGTTAACTTGTTGTTAATGTTATTTGGATTTTGGTTAATTCCATATCAAATAATGTTCTCTTAAAATTCCCTAGATTTAAATATGTCATTTGTAAATGTGAACAAACATTCTTTAAATTTTCTTTTGATTTTGTTTATAATTTACCATATTTCCCTATTTAGAAGATTGGTAACAAGGCCCAATTATAACTTGGGTGTTGTTTGATGATTTATTGAATGTAAATAGGGTTGGTATTTTTTATTGCAATTTTGTTTAGTGACTCTTCTCTCTAGAGTCATTAAAACATGACTCTAACCAAGGCACCCATGATCAGTAGGATCTAGCATGTAAATTAAAACACTTTTTGAAAGGCAATAAGGGCTTTGTCTTGCAACTCAATGGGGTCAATCTTAAGGCCAAAATGGAACAAGAAACTGATAATGCACAATGCAAGGCATAAAATCTAACCCATATCCATTACATATCACAATGGATAAATGTGGACCAATGTGATTAAAAATATCACTTAAGTCACCTTAGAACTTTGCCGTATATAAAAAATGCAAGTACAATCTGAAACGACCAGGTTAGGTATTAAATATGACAAACCAACTCAGAAAAATTATTAATAAGCATTTTGAACTTTACAAGAGTGGGTAAAAATTTAATATATAGATGAAAATTGAGTTTTTTACCAAATAATTTTGACATTTTAACCAAACCCTTTATTGCAGCTCAAAAATCCATGAACTTTAGGTAGAGATTATGGGAGCTTCCATCGTCCAAATTCAATTTTTCCAAATCCAAGTAACTCATCATCCCTTCCTCTTTGATTTCATCCATGAATTTTCATATTTCTTTGAACATTTGATTGATGGGGACCCCTTTGCATGAAGGGAAGGTACACTGTCTCCTTTCCTTCACACAGGCTATGAGAAGATGGCCCAACTCGAACTCTTGTTAAGTGAAAGGTGTGAGTGCTTGCACCTATTCTCATAGAATATAGTGATTGCCCACCCAAAGTTTCCAAAAAGATTATAAATTGGAAAGTTTCCTTTGTAATTTTCACATGGCTATAGTGTGGTTAGAAAGATATTATGAGTACATTGATAACCATTTTGTGGAATATCTAGAGGCCACAAATTCCTTTTATGATTGCAGTTTGCAAATTTTTCACCATTCCCAATTTACGAGCACAAAAAAAATTGCTACAAAAGCTGATAGGATACTTGGAACTAGAGAAAGAAGCATTAATCATAGATGATGAACTGCACGAGCTTGAGGTGGAAGAAATATATTTCAACATAGGTTCATCCTGGCATTGGGAAGTGGTAAAATTAAAAAGAGGTGGACATCACACATGTGTATTGACAATCCAAGGATATGTTAACATATATTGCTATGAAGGAACTTAAAAAATGACCAACCAAGTAATGTTTTTTTAAGCGAAATTTCGCCAATCTGGCTAAATTTCATTTTTTTGGAAGGAATTTAGGCTAAAAACTTTCATTTTTTCATTCAAAATGAAAAACTTGTAGCCTAATTTATGATTATAAATATGCATACACGTATATTTGTTTTCCTAAATATAAACAATTTCCATGAACTTACAATAGTTTTTCTTAATATTTTCGCCAAATCAATGATGTATCCCAATTTTTTGGGTATATTCACTGCATATGGATGATTAGTTAGTAGTAACTACTCTTGGGAAAACCATGAATTTTCAATTGAAGTCATGCAAATTTATATAGGACAAGAAAATGATTTTAATAATTTACTTCTATTATTTTTTTTCACTTCTTTCAACATGGAGGCGATATATCATGTTGTATATTAGTGTGTAGAATTTTTTCCATGTATTTTTAAAGATATTTTCCATTGCCATTTTTTTGGTGTTGTAAGTTCCCTCTAATTGATACGAAAGTTTTTTTTTTCTCTAAATATTCTTTCATAATATTTTTTTTGTTAATTATTGTCAATGATCCACATGTGACACAAATAGAATGGTTTTGTTGCCAAATTTTAAATGTAGTAACAAGAAATGAGTCATTTATTGCCTAAGATAAATTATGTAATTCTTTTACAAATATGGATTGATCACAAAATGGTTTGATAAGTTATGATTTATGTGTTTTGAAATAAAAACATTGCTCCGGAGTTCTGATAAACAAAATTGAAGACCTAAGTTTCCAGATAATTCTCCTAATGATTGTTAGTGTCTGGTTTTTCAACATCTCACCAAGCCTCACACCCATAGATGTACTATGGCGTAGAGTTCGTGCATATTACCATATTTGATTAGTGCATAGGGATCTTGACCAATATGAAGGACCATATGAAAAATTTTAAAATGGGGTGACAAAAGAACTTTGGCTATGGAAGTATATTATGCAAATTCTTCTTTGAGTGAGTTTCATCTATTCGCCCATTCATTATACTACCCTTACCTTGTTATCACCATTTATTAATAGAACTATTCCAAAAGGTTAAGCCTTACCAATATGCACCATCACAGTCCATGTATCACTTGTCATACACACTTCCACACCATTATTCCCTTGCATAACTTAGGAAAACCCATTTTTCTTAACTTATTTCACTTAATTAAACTCATAATTCCGTTTCAAGAATTTTCCCCTCTTCATTTTATTTAAATTAAAGGAAAAATTCAAATTAGTGTCCTCGGCCCACTTGGTGGAGTAATTGATAGCCACAATAATGTATCGGTTCCCCCAATCCAAAGTTGGGTGATAGGTCATGAAATCAACCCTCCACTTGGTGAAAGGGACAACATTGATGCTATGAAATAGTGGAGTTGTGTGTGCATGCATTTTCCTTATATAAACATGGCCCGAATGGAAAATTTTGACAATATTTAAAGATCAATGGCCAAAAATATATAGCAAATAACATGTTTTGGGTGGTTTCCAACCCAGATAGATGATCACAATAGGATCCTCCATGGAAATCATTCAAGACATTTTATATTTCCTCATGAGTCAAACAATGATGAAATATTTGATCCACCCCTCATCGATATAGAGTGTTTTTCATGATAAGGTAGTTCTCTGTGTGATTGTGAACATGAAGTTGTGTGTCACATGACAAGTTGAGTGGAGACCATTGAGTTTATGTATCTATACCAAGGTCACTTGAGGTGATGAGGAATAATGATCATCAAGAAATGATCTAGTTTTTATCTTTTCCTTGCCATCCTTGGGAAACTCCAACATCAATTCAACAAAAAACAAATATTTTTTTGACTTGGCCGATGCAAATTCTAGATCAAAATCTTGTAAAATCACAATCCACTTGTTATAATTATGTCTAATGACTCATTTGGTTAGGACAAACTAGAGAGGATTTGTATCCATGACTGCAGTGGTTTTCTGGAGAAGAATGCATTGCCACAATCAATATATAGCATGGACTACTACCAGAGCCAATTTCTCAACATGAGAAAACCTTAAATTAGGTATGGAAAGAATCCTACACAAGTAATACACCACGTGATCCTATTGCAAATCATCTTCCTGGAACAATACCATCTCAATGGCTGATTCAAATGTCACAAGGTATAACAAGAATTCTTTTTTATAGTCCAAAGGAATTAGCAGGGGGGTATACATAAGTGATTTTTTAAAAGCATTGAATATTCTTTGAGAAAGATCATCTTGTATAAATGGGACTCCCTTCTTCAACAAGTGTGTGAATCCTTTGGTGACCTCGACATAGTTTGTGATGAATCGTCATAAGAAGTTATCCTTTCCTTGTAGGATTTGTAATTGACGTATGTTACATGTGGGAGGAAATTAAAATATTGTCTCAACTTTGAGTGGATCAACCATGAACCTCTTGTTGGATGTGATTAAACCGGACAACATTCTCAACATGAAAAAAAAGATGCACTTTTGAGGATTCAAATGAATCTTGTAGTAATGGAATATATCGAACACTAGACAAGGTGCATGTGATGACCTCCCTCTTGCGATATCATGCGGCCAAATCATCAAGGTATTATTTAATAATGCATTTGATGTCATGAAAGGAATATGGGATAACCCATTGGAAGGTGGTCCCATCATTTTTAAGGACGAAAGGAATATTTTGGTAAGAAAAAGTTCCCCAAGGACAAATAAACATGGTCTTATGTTGATACTCAATTCGGATTTGGATCTAGTTATAGGAAGAAAATCCATCCATGACTGAGAATATTTCACTCCTAAAAAACTCATCGATAATATGATTGATGAAGGGAATTGGATAAATTCCCTTTAGACAATACTTATTTAGATCACAAAAATCTATGCATACATGTGTTTCTTATCAACAAGTGTGGGGTTGGACACCGACTTGGTTAACATAAATAGATAAATGAAGCCATTGTTTAGCATAGTGTCTTCTCATACCTTGATTGCAGTCACTTTTCTAGGGTTAACTGGTCACAATTTATGATGAACATGTTTTTCATTCTCATATATTTTAATCTCGTTCTCAACAATTCTTGAGTTAATGCCAAGCATTTATTCATAGGTCTAGGTGAATGTATTGCACAATTATTTGAATAGGGAAGTATAAGTATGAATCTCTTTTGGAGAGAAACCCTCCCTAGTAAAACATTTTCATGACATCGATATTTTTGGAGATGTGGATAAGGAAGGCATTTGATATGTTCACCATGTTCTCTTAATCATATACATTATGTGTTGCTAGGGGGTTCACACACCAATCATCATGTCCAAACATGGTGATATTGAAATCTCCATTCTACACTTTAATTAATTAGGGAATAAAATACCAACGATGATGCATATCTTCCCAAGGCTTGTCAGATCCATTCATGGCCTCAAGCATGGATTCATTAGTGGGAAAATTCATATTTGAGGAAATCTAAGGTAACCATGGTAAGAATATAGTTGGAGGCCGAAAAAAGGAAATGATATGATCTGATTCCTCCGATGAAGAAGAAATGAGATCAATGTTTGTTGAGTCCCTTTGAATGGAATGATAGGTAATTTATACGATCAATGTTCATTTCATCCATTTGAATAACAATTTTACAACCCATGTTACTTATTTATTCTTTAATTGTGTAAATTAGCTCCATTGATCCATCTCTCCAACATTGGTGATAGTGATCCCAAGTTTGTAACTCATTTATGACAATACATTTTCAAATTAGAAGGTTTCAATTACAATACGAGTACTACTTATAATTCTCAAATCTATGGAGGAATATATTCAAATGTAAACAAGGAATAAGCATGGTAAATGAACGAGGTCATTTCATCTGAAAAAAGTTTTTATAATATCACATATCACTTTGCCGCCAATATGACCCCTTTTATATAGAAATGAACCCCATAATATAAGGATCAAGTCATTCAAAATCTTAATGTCCCCATCACAATTAAAACTCTATAAGAAATTTAAAACATCTTCATCATCCTAAAAGACAATTTGTCCATGTTTTCAAATAAAAATGAAATAATAGGTTTACCAACACAACTTATAAAGACAATTTAATGTTGGAGATATGGTATTTGTCCTACTATAACCCTAAAAATAGCTAATCCTCTTGCACCAAGGCATGAATGGGCTTCAACCAAATTTTCATCACTCACATAGAATGTGAGAAAAGGTGGGTGAGGTAACTTATTCACTAGAAATAACCAACAAGGGAAGAATTCATGATGTATTCCACGTCTTTCATTTAAAAAATAAGTCAATTAGCGAAACATTTACTTTAAAAATACCTCACTTACAGATGAAGAGGAAAAGCTAATACTAGAGACTAAGGGCACCCTTGAGGGGACTGTGAAGAATATTTTTTAAGACAAAATTGCATATTAAAAGATTACATGGATGAGACTCTTATAAGAGGAATAAATTTGGAAGAGATAAATACTTTTTGTAAAGTAACCAATTTTTAGATTTTGTAAGCATACCACACTTATGAGGTAGACATCAACTTATGAAAGGCCCACTTTTTATTTTCATGTTTTAGACATTATAATATATTTAGTATAATTGGTTAAAATATTTATTTTTGGAATAAATTAGTTTGGGTTCAATATTTAAGTGATATTTTTTAAGTGACTGAATCACAAAGAGTATTCAAGTTGTTTGCAAACCTAGGGCCAAAAGTCGGGTTCTATTACCAAATTTAAGAAATTTGAGGTTTCCTCTATATATAGAGGAATGCGTTTTCATACTTTTGCATTATTATATGATATGCTATAGACTCATATCGAGGGAATATGCATATTTTTAATTCTTGTAATAAACTTACCTTTACTACTTTTTTCCCTCATCTTTAAAACATATGAGGGAAAACATTAGCTAAGGGGCAATTTTATGTACCTCGTCAAAACATATTTATTGAGCATTAAATTTTATGTAGCTATTTTGTATGTATGTTCTTAATTCTTTAATAATGTTTTTGTTTTATAGATTGGTTTTAGTATCATATTTCAATTTTGTAAAATATCATTTTTTTATGTAATAATGTAACTATTCATTTAGGTTTCTGTGGTGAGAACATTGTTCAGAAATTACCGGAGGAACCACAGTGCTAATGATAGTTTGTCGTCGACGTTTCGGATCCACAACAGGATCCATCATCAGGACAGAAAAAGCCCGAGGAAAAAATTAAGAGAGGAGCCTTAGTTAAATAGTGAAAAGTGAACCCTAGGTTTGGGGAGGTTTCTCAAATCAGGTATAATTAATTAATGAAACAAAATGGTAACCCGACGGTGTTTAATCAATTTATACGTTAAGGATGGGCTAAATTTTAGGGTTTACCCTATTATTAAACAATCTAATATTAATTTTGTGTTAATAAGGTTAAATTAAGGTTAATCTAGTTTTGGTAGTATTAATGTTATTAGTCCTAGGTTTAAAAATAGGCTAAAAATAGGTTAAGTTATTAATATTAAATTTTTATGATAAATGGTGTTAATATTAATTTAATGCTAAATATAGGTTATATTAAATTTTATGATAAATAAGGGSTAAAATTAATGCTGAATATAGGTTAAATTAAATTTTATGATAAATAAGGGCTAAAATTAATATAGGTTATATATCATAGTGTCAACCTTAATATAGGTTATATTAATATAACCTATATTAAGGTTGACACTATGATATATAACCTATATTAATTTTAGCCCTTATTTATCATAAAATTTAATTTAACCTATATTCAGCATTAATTATTACTGCTCTATTAGGAGTCGGCTAAGTGATACCTTAGTCTAAAGGAAGTTCAATTTTAGGTTAAATTAGGTTAAAATAAAAATAATAACATTAATACTACCAAAACTAGATTAACCTTAATTTAACCTTATTAACACAAAATTAATATTAGATTGTTTAATAATAGGGTAAACCCTAAAATTTAGCCTATCCTTAACGTATAATTTGATTAAACACCATCGGGTTATCATTTTGTTTCATTAATTAAATATACCTGTTTTGAGAAACCTCCCCAAACCTAGGGTTCACTTTTCACTATTTAATCAAGGCTCCTCTCTTAATTTTTTCCTCGGGCTTTTTCTGTCCTGATGATGGATCCTGTTGTGGATCCGAAACGTCGACGACAAACTATCATTAGCACTGTGGTTCCTCCGGCAATTTCTGAACAATGTAACTATTATTTTTATTAGTAATTTAAGACTTAAGTTGATTTTTACCCTTTTTGGTATAAATAGGGGTTTTCATTCTCATTTGTTTGTCTTAACATTTTTTTAATACATGAAACTAGTTTAATTGAAAATTTCTTCCTTCATTACTCAAAATTGAGGTCTATTCGAACTTTTAGTGTGTAGGTGTTCCTATTATTTTCTCTTATTTTAGCTATTTCATTTTTGTTGTTCTTAGTTTTTGTTTAATATACTTCAATAACATAAATATTAGTTTCATATTTTATATAGGAACAATTCAAGGGACTTTGTGACAAGGTTACCATTTAGTAGTGCTAAGAGTGTGTGATTAAGGGCCTTGTGGAAAGAAGGTTCCTCAACAATGCCAAAAGGTAAAGATAAAGGGTCATTATAAAGTGTAACCGCTCATTACTGCCAAGAAGTTGTAGTTGATGGTTGTTGTGAAGAGTGCCCCCTCATCCACCATGGCAATGTGGTTAAGAGACATAATAGGATTATGTCATGTTTTTGGGTTATTGCTATTGAGATAATATCAATCACAAAAATATACAATCACCTTGGATGGCATGAGATTATAATTTATGGTTGTTATGTTCATGTCCCCCAAGTCTCTCTATAGAAAGGTGACCATGTGAGATTTGTATAATAATAAAATAAGAATAATAAAAATCCATACACTAATATCAACAACAAGTGATAGATTTTGAGCACAAAATGAGCACGATCAAAATTTATCCATAAGGATAGGGTTTGGGAAAAACCCTAATAAAGAAATAATGGAATATCAAAAGTGAATAATAGAAATATGAGAAGAAAGGTAAATGCACAGACACAGACACACACATAAGTAGTTTAGAGTTTGTAATATTAAATTTAAGAGTAAGAGGACACCCTATCAAATCCTCTTCTTAGAGACTCAACTTCTTCCCATTGAGAGTAAGACTATGATTAGGTACTTTAATGTGCAAGTATAAGATAATAAACATGAATGATACAATTCTTTTTATCATTGCTTCGAGTTCTAGTAAAAGGCACTTGAAGCTTAAGAGAGTGTGGCATAAACATGTCGATCATTTGGATAAACTATTGAAGGATAAAGTGGGGGGCACTCTTCAAAATATCAATAATATTAAAATCAATATCACAACTAAATTTAAAGAGAAATTGTAATGCAATGAAAAATAGATAATAAGAGAAACTTATTATACTATAAAGAGATCATTAACCCCAACTTATAAGATCAAAATTATCTTTCTACTATAATTAGCTTAAAAGAGAAAATTAGCATTGATAAAACAAAAATGAAAACTTGTGTTTTTGATAGTAAAGCTCCATGTTGCACAAGACCTAAGATTCCATGGGATAAAAAGAATACATAATGTTTTTTATACTAAGAAAGTGGGGTTAAAAATCACTTTATCCAATAAAATGTCCAGGGTATTTTTACACTAGGTATCAATTTCACAATATTTGTAACAATACTTATCTACATAAACTGTTAAGTCATGAAAACCAAAGATAGATATCAAAGTTTCTCTCCAATCTTCATAAAACAAAAGATGAAAAAAAATCAAATAATTCCTCTTAATTTTTTTAAGATTAATAGACCAAAAGTAGTCTTCATAAGCAGATACCATTATTAACTTTTTAAAGATAAATCATGAGTGTTTGACTACCCTACTTTTCAAGAGTTAAAAAATTAAAAAATAAAATATTTGTTACCTTGAAAAATTTGGATCATAAAAATAAAAATATAGTCAAATTAACTAATTCCTTATCTTTTTTGAATGTCGAAAGTTAATTGCAAGGTAATCATCACCGTGAAGATAAATCATAAGTGTTTATTTCCATATGATTTTAGAGTTGAGATTTATAAGGTTGTGATCATGTTGTAAAAATGAATCCAAAGTTGTGATCATGTTGTTATTACCATTTATATGTTAATCTCCACCATTTAGTTTTGGTCAAAATGCATTAAATCCTCTTTTATACATGATCAAGTCCCAATATCTAATATCTAAAACATAACTAGTAAAAGTTATTTCTACGAAATATTCATAAAAGGTGGATACACATATAAATATATCATTAATATTTTGTTTATATCATTTTCGAGAGAAACTTAAAATCTATTCATTTTTTATGACGATATTCAAATGAGAAATGTTTGAGCATAGTAGTACCACCACTGATAAATAGCTTTAAGCACAAGTTCCTCTGACCGAAACAAATTTGAGTTGTAGTCTACCAACTAGAAGCAATTTAATCTTATGCAA
>ML778525.1:1437677-1460205 GCA_009831015.1 Picea engelmannii
AACAACCAAACACCAACGCACCATGTATGTGCCTTGAAAAAAAAAATGTATGTGTGTTGATTAAGGCGATTGAAGCTTAGGATTAAGTTTAGTCTAGATTATTAGTTTTTAATAAACTAGCACAGCCGCAAAGTGGCTGGCGGTTGGTTAACGCCGAAAGGTACATAGCGCTGGTGAACGTCGAAATGTGGCTAGCAGTTGTGGACAATTATTTAGATGCCACGGTTTAATCCTATTTAATCATTTAAACGTGGTAATTATATATCCTTACATCAATTTTTTTTAATGTGATTAGGTAAATGTTAAAAAGTAAACATGTTAACGGATGCCTTGATAAATGCAAGAAAGTTATGAACAATAAATCAGACCCATTAATTTTGGAGGACGACTAAGAATATCCCAGCATCTTCAATGCATAGCCATCAGATAAGGGTTTAAGGTTAAATAAGATTAAAAGATCATTAATTGTGCCCATTGTCAATAGGTGTACGCCTTTCGACGTAAATTAATAAACATAAGGTCGGAAGTCACTTTTAATCAAGTTGTAAGAGAAAAGTTAAAAGGGCTTAGACTAGGACCAGCGGGAAGGAGGCGACATATGCACTAGGAGAGTAAGCATAGGAAGTGGCGAGTATGGCACAAGACTAGTGTAGCTACAGGGAAAGGGAACCAATAGTTTTTTTTTTTTTCATAGGTGCGAAGAAATCAAGCTTAAACGCTTAATCCTAACCCTAACCTAGCCAATCCCCTAATGGAGTAATGTCTATTTACAGACAAGTAAAGAAAACTTATCCCTAACCCTATTTCTAAGTTTAAGTAGCACCAATTTGAAACATCCTTGAACTCACCCTGACAACTTTGGGGTGATGCAGGTTAAAGCATACAGGATGGTCATGCCTCGAAGGATTTGAGGCAGGGGAGAGTCGTCGCAAGCACCGCCAACACCACCAGCGCCACCACCACCATCGCCCGAACTAGCCCTCATACTGCGCTCGTTGGAAGCCATCAACGAGACTTTAAAGGGGTGACAACCCGTAGGGACTAAAGTGGAACCCCCACCATCTGGAATGGGTAATCCAGAAGCGTCAAGGGATTCAGGGGGAGGACCTCCACCAGAAGACATCACACAAGAATTGCAGAAGATCAAACTTCCGGAGTTTGTCGGGTTCGCTCCAGTGAATGCGTGGAAGCCTGGTTGGAAGGCATGACCAAGTGTTTTGCCTTAAGGGACTATGCATCCAACTCAAAGGAAAATATCGCCATTTTTTAGTTAAGAGATAGCGCCTTGAACTGGTGGGGCAACATGGAAAGACAATTGCACCTTACCCCAGACACAGTGTCTTGGGAACTTTTCGAGGAGAGGTTCCGAAGGAAATATCTACCAGCATACTATGAGGAACAACAGGTAGGGCCATTTCATGCCTTAGTACAGGGAAACAGAACTGTAGAAGAATATGAGATCAGATTTATGTAACTGGTCAAATATGATTCGTATATGGATAATGACCAAACAGGCAGAGTGCTTCGTCTATGGATTAAACCCTAAGATAAGAGCTATGGTGCGGATGTGGAAACTGTCTTCTGTAACGGAAGCGGTGGAAAATGCGCATTATGCGGAGGAACACATGAACTTAACCGAGGATACAAGACCGACATTTCCGCATCGCCCTGGATTCGTAGGGAAGGCCCCGAGGACATTTCCTAGGGGAGGGGGCTCAAGGCCACCGCCATATGGTAACAAAGTCGTGCTAAGGACAGTAGCTGTAGGGATTTCAATGGCAGCGAGTGCAGCATCTCATTCATCATTAAAGGTGCAGACAGGTCCACGACCATCTCAGGGAACAACGAGTAGGGGCAGGGGTTCCAGGGGAAGGAACTCATTTCAGAGACAGTCACATAACAGTGCAGAGGTTCAATCTCGTGTTACCTGTTGGGGGTGCGGAGCACCCCATTACCAGTGTGACTGCCTAGAGTTACAATCAGGGTTCGTGCATAGAGAAGGAAAGGCACCGATGGGGAGAGCAAGTAGTAGCCACCAGATTTACGTAGCAGTTAATAATCGCCAGGCCGAACATCAATCCACGGTGGTGGAGTCATCAGGTACGCTAAATCATATCAATGTTAAGATTTTGTTTGATTCTGGTGTGACAGATAGTTTCATTTCACCATCTGCATTAGAAAAGAGTGGGTTGGCAGCCTACGAGCACGATGACTTTAAACAAGTCGAGATGGCTTCGGGGGAAAAACAAGCGGCAGGACCTAGTGTTGATAATTGTATAGTAGACCTGGGAGTGTGTACTACCAGGTTGAAGGTATATGTCACTACTCTTGGGGCATATGACCTAATCATGGGAATGGATTGGTTAGCAGCTCATCGAGCTTTGCTAGATTCTTTCGCAAAGAGGGTGCTTTGTGTCGATGATGAAGGAAGACCAGTAGAGATCCAGGGTGTACAGAGAAAAGTGTCGTTACACTTTATATCCACTATGAAGGTTAAGCGATGCTTGAGACAAGGGTGTCGATTGTATGTAGTGGAAGCAGTGAATGAAAGGAAGGGACCCTCATTGGATCAGTACCCGGTATTGTCAGAATTTCAGGATGTTTTTCTGAATGAGCTACCAGGGTTACCTCCTGAGAGGGAGCTTGATTTTACTATTGAGCTAAAACCTGGTGCAGACCCAACTTCCAAAAATTCGTATCGGACGACAACACTAGAACTTTGTGAGTTGCAAATGCAGTTGAAAGAGTTAGTGGACTTAGGGCTAATAAGGCCCAGTGTCTCACCTTGGGGCGCACCGGTAATTTTTGTAAAGAAGAAGGATGGATCCTTACGACTGTGTATAGACTACAGGGACTTGAACCATGCTACAGTGAAAAATAGGTACCCGATGTCGTGAATAGATGACCTCTTCGATCAGATGAAAGGAGCAACGGTATTCTCAAAGATCAATTTGTGATCAGGGTATCATCAGTTAAGGATTAAGAAAGGTGATATCCCAAAAACTGCCTTTCGAACTTGGTTTGGACATTACGAGTTTGTTGTAGTACCTTTCGGATTGACCAATGCGCCAGCAGTATTCATGAGCCTCATGAATGACGTATTCCGGAAGTACTTAGATCGTTTTGTACAAGTCTTTTTAGATGACATCCTCATCTATTCCAAGAATGAAAAAGAACATGAGGAACACATGCGAATAGTGTTGTCCTGCCTTAGAGAGAAAAAATTGTATGGGAAGCTGTCGAAGTGTTCTTTCTTCCAGAAAGAGATCCACTATTTAGGTCATATCATTTTCGACGAAGGAATCTTTGTGGATCCATAAAAGGTAAAGGCCATTATGGAGTGGCCAGTGCCGAAAAATGCCCATGAGGTGAGAAGCTTCATGGGGCTAGCAGGTTATTACCGGAGATTTGTAGAAGGATTCTCAAAAATAGCGAAACTCGTCACCACTTTGCAACACAAGGGGGTCACGTATGAATGTATAGACGAATGTGATAGTGCATTCATTGAGCTTAAGAGGTTACTAACCAGTGCGCCAATTCTACGAGTGTCGGATATGGAAAAGGACTTCACAGTCTGCACGGATGCCTCGAAGCAAGGGTTGGGGGCCTTGCTAATGCAGGATGGAGGAGTGATATCCTATGCGTCAAGGAAGTTGAAGAAACAGAAAAGTTATACGTGACTCATGATTTAGAGTTGGGAGTTGTAATGCTAGCTATGAAACTTTGGAGGCACTATCTTGTGGGGAGAAACTTTGAGCTCAAAATGGACCATCAAAGTTTAAAACATCTCTTCACTCAAAGAGATCTGAATGCCAGGCAAAGGCGATGGAGTGAGTTTATGAGTGAGTACGATTTTGGTATTTTGTACATCAAGGGAAAGGAAAATGTGGTCGCAGATGCCTTGAATAGGAGGCCACATATCTTCTCCTTGGTAACCTTAAAGGTCAATTTGAGGGAACATGTGTTGACACAACTCCTAGGAGACAGTTGGTAGTTAAAGGTTACTTCAAACCTCCAGAGCAGGAGGCAGTTAGGTCCAAAGTATGAAGGATATAGTCTAGAAACAGACAGACTGTTAAGATATCGAGGAAGGATGTACATCCCTGAGAATGGAGATATTTGAAGCATCATACTAAAGGAAGCCCATAGAGCACTTTATTGTGTGCATCTGGGTGTGAAGCAGATGTACGCAGATATGAGGAATCTCTTCTTTTGAGTAGGCATGAAGCGCAATGTAGTCCATTTCGTCGCCAAATGCCTAGAGTGTCAACAAGTGAAAGTTGACCACCATCACCCGGCAGGCCTCCTACAACCACATGATGTTCCTATGTCCAAATGGGAAGTCATCTCTATGGATTTTTTTGTGGGGTTGCCGCTCACATCTCATAGACACAATGCCATTCTTGTGATAGTGGATAAGTTAACCAAGAGTGCTCATTTTATTCCGGTTAGAGACACTTACGATGTCACTGATGTGGCACGTGTGTTTGTAAGCGAGGTTATCCATTTACATGGGATACCTAAGAAGATCATTTCAGATAGGGATTCCAGATTCACTTCTAGGTTTTGGGCAAGTTTACAGTCAGCGTTGGGGACTCAATTGAACTTAAGCACAACTTATCATCCTAAAATAGATGGGCAAACTGAGAGAGTAAATCAAGTCAAGGAAGACATGCTTAGGATGTATGTAATGGATAATCAAACCCAATGGGAGAAGTACCTACCTTTGGTAGAGTTTGCCTACAATAACAGTTATCATAGCTCCATCGGAATGCCACCCAACGAAGCTTTGTATGGGAAGCCATGCAGAACGCCATTGAGTTGGGATAGACTAGAAGACCGAGTAACAGTTGGGCTAGAATTGATTCAAGAAATGGAGGAACAGGTGATTCAGATTAGGCAGAGACTAAAGGAAGCATTGGATAGGAAGAAAAGCTATGCGGATGCATACAGGACCGACCGAAGTTATGAAGTGGGAGACTAGGTTTTCATTCGTATCAGGTTTAATAAGAGTACCATACTCTTCGGGAAGGGGACAAAGTTGTCACCTCGGTTTATAGGACCATTCAGGATCCAAGAGAAAATTGGACCTGTTGCATATCGTCTCGTACTGCCACCCCACTTGCATAAAAATCATAATGTATTTCATGTATCTGTTTTACGTCATTATGTTGATGATGAATCACATAAACTAAATTGGAAGGAATTGCAGGTATCGGACGTGGGAACCCTCATGGTAGAACCGTTACGCATATTGGACCGTAGAGTCCGACAACTCAGGAATCGTCTAGTAGACCAAGTTAAGGTCCAGTGGGACAAGTATAGTCCAGGATCTGCTACTTGGGAAAATACTGAGACATTACGACGAGACTATCCTTCACTTTTTTGACCACCTCGAGAACATGTTTCTCGAAGGTTGGGTGTATGTAACGCCACCTTTTGACTTAAACAGCCAGGATTACCTGAGGCCTATATACTTTATTTTCTAGACACAATGAAACTATTAAGTGAAACACTTCAATTTTAAATGTATGAACTTTTATGAATGATTGAATGTTGTTAATGATGATGTATGTAATGCGATCTATTATGTGAATGTAAATTTTATGAATGTTTAAATGGTATTGATGATGATGTATATGATGCGACATATTGTGAGAATGTGAATTTAATTAATGTTTAAATGCTATTAGAATGATGTTGGATATGATGCAATCTATTTTGGGTAAATGATAATCTTATGAATGGGTGTCGAAATTGAATTATGTGATATTATGAAATCTATTCCTAACTGGAAAACTTTGATGTTAATTTATCGGTACCGGGAGACCAAATTGAAATGATGATAATATGCAATTACATGATGATAATGCATAGAAATGTATGAGTTTGTGTTACAGACTAATCTGCGGGTTATGGGCTATGAAATAGCCAAAGGATAAAGATGATGAAAGTGGATATTATGACCACTAGCCATGAAAAAGTATGGTATGAATATTTTATGTGAAGTTATATTGGTTTGGATGCATTGCTATGATATGTGGACCAGTGCATGATTTCAGGTGATGACACTGCCCAAAACCGAATAAACGATGACAAAACCTCCAGCGACACGGTGCCACTGTATATTCCATTGTAGGGTGTGGACCCTAGTCCTGTTAGGAGGGGTGGAGGCATTTCCCACTGTGTATCCTCCATTGTAGGGTGTGGACCCTAGTTATGATTAGGAGGGGTGGAGGCATTTCCCACCGTGCATCCTCCGAAACCTGAAGTCATGGGAGGACGGTGTTAGTTCACGCTCCCCAAGACGTGTGATGATGACTGTCATATGCCTGCTAGGGAAGCTTGGTCGAGATAGCGACACTTCCGCTTACGGGTTCTATTTGGAGTTAGGTCAATATAATTGACGCTCCAAGATAGTCTAGCAGATGAAGGATAGGAATGGAGATGGAAGTAGATTAGGGAGGAAGGATGAGTAGTAATAGTTAAGACGGTATGGAGATCTGTCTTGTGGTGGAATTTAATGTTTTCCCTTCAAAAAAAAAAGAAGAGAAATGTGTATATATGAATATTCATTATTATGTAACTAAACCACAGTTGTTTAAAATAAAATTGTTGAACCCGATAATTGTAATTAAAGAATTTCTCAAACAATTGATTGGTTTGATGTCTTTTATAAAAGATTAGTCTTGCTGACTGGATTGGATGCATACATAAATTACTAATGGATGATAGTTTTGATTATTAGTACATGCACAAGACTTGTATGTACTAGCTACACATGCATTTCTTGTACATATACACTAGTATGTATGAGTTTTCTTGACTTACTTACTGATAATGTCGATTACTTGTTATGAATGTGTGAACCATGTTTCTTGTCCTTTGTACCATAAGATACCTTAACTTCAAGACGAAGTTTCCTGATGGGTGGGTGTATGTAACAACCCTGCTTAAATAGATGTATAGGATTATTAATTATAATTAATTTAATAATCTAACTGTCATAAAAGTTAGCTAAACAATAATTATTTCTTAAATAGCATTAACTAATTAATTATTATTAATTACTTGATTCATGATTGTCAATGATTAATTAATTATTAATTGACTCATTAATTAACTAAGTAAAGAAATAAGGGGGTTAGTAAATTATATTGTTAAATTAAGCTTACTTATTCGGGAAGGGATAGGACATTAAATATAGGATAAAATAATAAATAAAGGGGATAAGGGGCATTAACTATGAAAGGATAAGATAAGGTAATAAATGGGTAGGTAGGAAAGTAAATGAGGGGGAAGTCGGTGAAGGAGGAATATGGAGGGGAAGGAGGTTTATGAGGGGATCATTCTACGGGATATTGGGGATTGATTTTTGGGGGCTCTTGGATTTGCAGAGAGGAGTTGAGTTTTGGATTCGGATTGGATCAGTACAGGCACCGGTTTGCTGGAGGTTTTGGGCACGGGGGCCAGGATATCCATATGATATCCTGGAGCTAGGTAGTTGTCCTAGTTGGCAGGGAGGATAGTAGGTTTGGGCAGTGTTGGTCAATGCATCAAGGAGCAGGAAGGAAAGCAACAAGAGGGCAGCAAGGTGAATTAGCATCAGAACCAGGTAATTTAAATTGTGTATTTGTTTTATTTTGCTATAAAATTTTATTATTGTTGATAAATTTATATGCGAATGTGTTCAATTAAAGAAATTTTTGAATTTTAATGTTATGTTGTAGAATTAATGGACGTTTAATTTATTTGGCTATTATAGCTGGAATTTGGGGATGTAAATTTGGACAAAATGACTATTTTTTGTTATTTAAATTGCATTTTTAATGCATCAATGGATTCACCAAGTTGAAAAAACCCTGAGACATTTAGATTATACAAACTTAGCCATTCAAATCTGCATATCCAACCATTCATCGGGATTTGGCTCAAAATCTAACTGAAAAAATTACATAAAACAACTAAAAATTAAACATTTAGACTACCACATATGAAACTTGGCAAGCAATGTATGTAATATCAAAAGAGGATAATTGAAAAATAATAGGAAAAGGCCAAAGTTTCAAAGAATTAAAATTTACAATCCTTGTGATGTTATAACCATCACCGATAACTTAAAAATTCATCAATCCGTAAGCAAAATTGTGGAGGGCAACATTTAAGAAACGATTCTTGACGCATGGAGCGATCCTTTGAGAGTAGCGCGGATAGAAACTTTCTAGAATTAAATGGCAAGGTAATTTTAGCTGAACAACTAGTCCTTCCGGCCATGGCTTTTAATAACAGACAGTGATACTTTCACTACGGAACAAAGCAAGAAGCATGTACTGCTGTAATACGCGATTATTTACCAGAAACTTCTCTTATAAAGAGATCCCTTCGCAATGTGCTCAGAACAAACAGTCTCAGCCGTTGGTGGAAGTATCAAATTAGTTAGGTTTGTGGAACTCTGTGAGTAACAGAAACACGATCGCGGGAATTGTTTGAGAGGATGTCGAAGCAAGAAGATCAGACTCCATGCCCCCTACCTTTACCTTTGTTATCTCTCAATCACGTTTCACTCCTTTGCAAATCTGTCAAGGTTTCCACGGAATTCTACGAGAATGTTCTTGGATTTCACCTTGTCAGGAGGCCATCTTCATTCGATTTTGTAGGAGCTTGGTAAGATATTTGCATCAACATAATCAATAAGCCAACACTACTATTTGCATATGAGGATCTAACATATTACTGTGATCCAGGTTATTCAATTACGGTGTGGGGATACATCTCTTGCAGTGCCAGTCTTTGGACGATCTCCCTAAGAAAACTGAGATCAATCCAAGAGATAACCATATCTCTTTTCAGGTTAACTTTAAAGTTCCTCAGTCTCCTTTGAGAGATTATTATTATTCTTTGCAGGATGTTCTTCATGTTATAGTTGTGCTTATTATTGTTGTTTTTTCCTTGCAGAGCCCATATATGTTTTTAGTGGAAAAGAGACTGCAAGAAATGGACATAAATTATAAAAAACGTATTGTGGAGGATGGCGGATTGTACGTGGACCAACTTTTCTTCCATGATCCTGATGGTTACATGATCGAGATCTGCAACTGCGAGAATCTTCCCGTTATTCCTGTCAGATCAACCCCTCTGCGGTTTTCTTCACCTCAATCTAACCCTAAATTGCAGCGAGAAGACAGCCGCTCAGAAATCGCTTTAGTTCCGATGACTGTCGATACAGAACAAATGGACTTCACTACTTTGAGTAAGCTAATCTCCTCAACGGTTAATATTAGAACAGGATAGTATAGTTTAATTTTATTTAGGGTACTTATTTCTAGCTTTTTCTTGATTCTAAAGCATTATAGAACTTCTTTTCGATCTAGTTTTTCCTCCTCTCTCGCTGTTTCTTCTAGATCTAATTTTTTCTCCTCTCTCGCTGTTTCTTTTCGATGAATATTGAATAACTTTGATCGTTGGATCTAGTAAACCTTACAGCTAAGTAGCTCATCCCTTCAACTGATTCTTACATTTACCTTCTTTGTTGATCTGTGCTGAACAGAAAAAGAGATCGAAGCCACAGTACCAGAGAGTCGCTACTCATCAGATGCACTTGATGATACAAAACCATTTTTTCTGGACATCATGAATTTTTATCTGTAATGGCCAGAGATATACCCTTGAATGCGAAGTAATATGAATGGTAGCTACTAAGAGGATATTTTGTAATCTTATGCTCATACTGTTCAAGAAAATTGGTGACTAATTAGCTAGAGCTTCCAGCTTCCAGAAATGGCTTGATATTGAGGGATCTAGGTGTAAGGCTAATGTATTCTATTAATCCATAGGACAGAATAATTGCCTATTGGGATTAGAGCTTTCTACTGTATATATTTTTCTGTCGCTTATTTGAAGCGAGCTGCTGTCCATAGAAAAGCAGAAATAGAAGAATCTCAGCCTTTCAAATTTCAATAATGTGGAGTTTCGGATCTCATTTATGAGATGAAAAATGTTAACGTCTAATAAGTGCCAACTTAACTCTGTAATTCTGGTCAGAATTATCACAGCATTGCATTTATTTTATTCGTACAGCCTGCTTGAGAGAAGGAAGTAGGCGAATGAAATATCTTCATTGCAACTTTACATCTGGCCGAAATTTCTTCTTCTAGTAGGATCAAATTTGAATTTTGAATGTTTGTACGAAGTTATTTTCTTTTTATATGAAATTTAAAATAAAAATTTGTTTTCTTAATCATAATATTTTATTCCTACTGTGTAACTGTGAAAACTGAAAAAAAAAACTTTTACATTAAGAAATTTCAAAATTCATAACATAATTTATATCCAAAAATCTTAACCAATATTAATTATATCCAAAAAAACCTTAATCAAAATTTATATAAAAACCTTAATCAATATTATGTCTAAGAGTAAAAATCTATACGCTCTCAATAAACTTTTTAAATTTTTTTACACTTTACATTCAAAAATATTAAGCAACCAGATTATTCTATGTTATTATTAATAAAATGCAATTTCTCATTCCTTCAATTTTAAAAATAAATTTCAAAATAATATAAAATAGCAATTATATATGAACTTGGTTGTTGGTAAGTGCTCTTGAGAGTATTAAATTTCTTTTACAACTTGTTATTCCTTCAATTTTAAAAATAAATTTCAAAATAATATAAAATAGCAATTATATATGAACTTGGTTGTTGGTAAGTGCTCTTGAGAGTATTAAATTTCTTTTACAACTTGTTATAATATATGTTGGTAAGTGTTGTTGAGAGTATTAAATTTCTTTTACAACTTGTTATGAATATATGTTTGTAAGTGTTGTTGAGAGTATTAAATTTCTTTTACAACTTGTTAAGAATATATGTTGATGTGCTTAACTTTAATTATTATAGTGAAAGCCATAGATATTATATTATTAATTGTAAAAATTGTTTAAAATGCTTTCTAATGTAGTTGGTTTTCGAGTAATTACAAAAGAATGATCTAGGGTTTAGTTCTCATGAGGTGGTTCAAATTTTATGGGAAGGGGTTGAGGCTTGGAGCCATTTGGGGGAATTAAATATTTATGGGCAGATTGTTCTTCCATCTAACATTGGAGCCCCACCTAAACTCAGGGTTTTCATGATGGTTATTCATACATAAATACAAGATGAAAATGACATCTCATCCACAACTTTTGATATTTTTCAGTAACTATAACTACTTTTTATGAAAACCTAGTCAATATCAAAATTTGATATTAAAACCTCATTAACTTCTTTTTTACTATTATCCCACTTCATAATGAGCTCAAATTGGAATATCTTGAACATAAAAGGACATGAATATGTAGTCCATATCCATTGTTGTCTGTAACATTTATTTAGGTGACAAAATGAAGAATATTTTATAGACTCTCAATGTTATATATTCTCAATGTTTTTCTACTCTATGTCTTAAGCACTCATGAGAAACAACAAATCCATGGTTGTTTATAACTTTTATTTAGGTGAGAAAATGAAGAATATTTCATAGATTTTAAGTACTATATAGATTCCTATTCTCAATGTTTTCAATTATGTGTCTTGAACTAAATCACACTAAAGTTCCAAATGAAACAACTACTTTGAAATTAAAGTGTGTACAACATGGTGAAATTTTGGCTTAATGAAATTATTTATTCTTGAGAAAAAAAAAAAGGCTAACATGGAAATCACAAAAATAAAGAAAATGAAGGGACAACACAATTTTGCAAAAATGGAAAACCTAAAATAAAATCAATCTTAGAGGTTTGAAAATAAAGAAAGGATACCTAGATAAACTTTGTTACATTGTACACCAAATTTGAGAACCATGTATAGATTTAAATGTTTTGTGCATCATTTTTTAGAAGATTAAGTTAACAAAACTATGATAACTAGAGTATTTTTAATTCTATTTTTAATCATGTTCTTCCTAGAATAATTTTTTTACTAGATCTTATTGTATTTTGGATGTCACTTCATTTTTTTTTAAATGATTCGTCTAAATTTTATAGAACAATTTTTATTTTTCCTAAGAAATAACCCAAATTTTATAGAAACTATATAAAATCCTTATAAATTTGAATATTTTTACAAAAGTATTGTCAAACATTTTATAGTTTTCATATTAAAAACTAATAAGATTTGCCAAGATTTTTACACTTGAGATAAATTTCCATCCTAAAAATTATGTTTGTATGTTGCACAATCTAAGAGAAACTATTGCTTAAGTTTTACCTCCTAATTTCCACACATTGGGCATAACCTTTTTCCCCATAACTCCTTTGAGGTGGTTTTTAGTTTTTCACTTTGATCTTCGATGTCTCTATTGAAATTCCCTATCTAGTATCATTGTTTACTTCTGACAAATTTTCTCCACTTTCCCTTCTTGTAAAATTACTATAAAAAAAATTCAATGGTTTTTTAATCTATTAGGCATCTTTTTCTTCTATATCTCAATCATCAAACTATTTTATGCACTATTATTTCATGTCTTCTTCCTACTTTTTAGATCATCTTATCTTATTTTAATTAGAAATTTCCCATTATCCCTAGTTGTCATCTTCTATGTACAAACATAATTTTCTCAGTGCCTCCAATTTTATTTGGTATAAACCTATTTGAAAGAGGGGTATCACTATGATATTGATTTTTTCTATTAAACAACTTATAATCAAGTGTTTTTGAAAATGCTTAATCTAGTTCCATACGTTTCTAGATAGACATGATCCCATACTTCACATGAAACTATAAAGGAATATTGGGGTTATGGGTGTTTGAAAAGGATAGTACAACATTTTATAGTGTTAAATATTAAGTGTAATGTATCTATTTTGCAACATTGAGAATACTCTCCACCCTCCTTGTATAATTTCCTCATGTATGTGTCCCACCTTAGCTTTTTGTTCAAATCTAGCCCTAAATATTTACAACTTTGGGTTAGCTCTAATGGTTGACCTAAGACGATTTGTGGTTTTTTTCTTATTACTTTAGTGAGAAGAATACTATATTAGTTTTTTTCATGTTCAAGTTCATCCCAACCTTTGTGCAAAATGGATTTGATCCTTTACATGACCATGTAGGTTGTGTAGTCTCATAGATGCTAGTGTCACATCATATATATAAATGACAATATATTTATAATCGCCACTATGTCTCCCCCTTGTAGACCTTTTATGT
Source organism: Picea engelmannii (assembly GCA_009831015.1). NCBI lineage: Eukaryota > Viridiplantae > Streptophyta > Pinopsida > Pinales > Pinaceae > Picea > Picea engelmannii. The sequence goes on from ML778525.1 coordinate 1,450,865, forward strand.
TTATGGAAATTCTTCAATCTTATCTATGTAAAGACTAAATAATGTTGGAGGAGAAGGGGCAACCTTATGTCACCCCAATGTTACTATCAAAGCTTTGGGAAAGACTCTCCACATCTTTATTTTAGCATTTACCTACTCATATAGCATGTGTATTATTTCCCTCCAATCATTTAGGGCCCTCATTTTCTCAATCTCTCCCATAGTTTCTTACTTTGTACGATGTTAAAAAAAAATTGAAATCAACATAAAAACAAAATAGTCCTTCATGTTTTATATACCTATTTTTTATTACATTCCTAAGTGAAATGGAATGATCAATTGTGGAGTGTTTTGGTCTAAAACCAAATTATAATTTGGCTTTGATATTTTCCTCTTCCTTTACCCATTTTCTCACTTTTTCCATAATACCTCATATAAGCTTAGAAAACACTAGGTTGATCATGATTGCTCTATATCTCCCCACATTGTTTGTTTTGTATCCCCATTTAAGTATGGAAAAAATGAGGCATTTTTCCCACTTACTTGGGAACCCCTTTTGACCATCTTATTGAGTAGTTTTGAGATGTATAATGAGGGAATTCTTTCCCCATTTTTTGTACTATTCTTGTAGACCTAGGATGCATTTTTCTTTTCTTGATGCCATATTTTATATAACCGTCTACACATCTTCTTTTTTGAATACGTCTTCCTCGACTATGTTGATTTTTGGTGGTTTCTTTCTCTACACTAGATTTTCATTCATATTTTTCACATGAGATGACAACTAGGTGGTTGTGATATCATTTTCTACCACCTGTTTTGTGGTTTTCCATTCCCTTCAAAAGGAGTTTTGGTTTCCCTTCACCATATTCAACATTTTGTGTTGTATTAACCTCATAAATTTACCTTTTATCTTTGTCAACATTACCTTACATAGTGTGATATTCTATTTTCTCTTGTCTCTATTCTATGTTGTTCTTTCCACCTTACAAGGTTTCATTGAACTTGCATGGCTTCACCAAGAAATTGTTTGACACTACCCTTCTTTTCCCTAGTTTTTTTTCTTTGCAACCTTCCAATGTTATTTAGATTGCCTCAAATACTTCCTTCCATATATCTATCATTTTTATTTTTTTTATAAACCCAATTGGGAGGTCAATCTTTTAATTTATTCTCTAAAGTTTATGCATTTTGTGTGGTAACAACGATTTTTTTTTGTAATACTTGTGTTCTAGTGTGATGTTTCCCTAAGCTCGTTTCCATATACCTAATCTCTACAAATAATGTTCAAGGTCTAAGGAGATCTCTTTGTAGAAATTGCATATCATAAAATCTCATATATTGTTTACTAGATGTTTCTTGAAATCATTATGTGATCCAGTAAACTTTCACCATTATGTATGTGGTATGTAGCCTCCACTTGACCCTTTTGACCACTCAAGGCCATTATATATAATGATTTCATGTATGTTTCACAAGTGTAGAATTTTTTCACCAAAGTGCATGACTTGTTAGCTACAATCTATTGATTCCCTTTTCCAATCCCCTAATATCCAATAAAAAAAATAAGGTGTATGTACTTTATATATAAATTTCCCTTTGGAGTGTCACTATTCTCTAATTAAAGTACCTTACTATCATTATGACCCATTTTTATTTAAAGTATTCTATTTCCTTAGTAGGTGGTGTTGTGACTCTTAACTATTTACTCCATCTTTTCTATCAATTTTGGATTTGTGGGGGCCAAAGTAGCATGCTACCAACAAGGATATAGTGTTTCCCTTTTTTATTTTGAGCCAAATATATTGGTTTTCCTTGTCAATTGTCTTGAAATTTATGTTGTCTCTCAACTCCCCCTTGATGATACATGGATTTTTCCGAAGTCCTTTGTGATGACTTGATATTGATTTTGAGCTAACCATCTTTTGTGTCCCTAAATTTCTTGAATTTTACAACCTTTATGTTCATGCATTTAGTACTATATTGTTTTATCCTTCTACTAGTGGACCTCAACTATGACCCTTACTCCAAGTGTATCCCTTGCAACTTCATACTATTACATTTAGTTTTCCTTGGGCCAAAAGGTTCATGTCTCCCTATTTTCATCTTATGCCTCTAAACTCTTCAATATTTGGTTTGCTACTCTAGAGGACGATCCACTTGCTTGTGTCCGTTTCTTTGTCCAATAAGGCCTACTCTTTCCTTCTTTCCTCTTGTTAAATGGGTGTCAAATCCTCATAGATGAACCATTCAAAACCCTTCAACATCCCTTTTTTATCATAGGATTGGAGCTATATATGTCCCACTCATTTTAAATTGTGATATTAAGGACATTTTTTTTCCTTCTCAACTTCATCATTTTCTCAATATTTCTATTGTTTGTATTAATCCTTCCTGCCCAATAATATCTCTTAAGAAGCCTACCATTATCGTGATTATATCTTCCTATTTTTTTCCTTTTCGTTTCTTTGATTATAATATTATTAGCTATGCTTTTTTTTCTCATGTTATTATAAGATAGTGGACCTAACCTCCTTAGATGTCACTATCTTTTCTTCCTCGACCTTGCCCCACTGATTACCTACTATATCTACTTACATTATTATTTAGTTGTTCTTTGACCTCACTTTTCGATTCTTTAGCATGAACCTACAATCCTTGAATTTCCTTGACTATTGTTTCATGTAGAATTATCACCTCCTTTAGGGATGCATCTCTCTCTTTTTGAGATCAATGTGTTGGATTTCTGGATCAATCTCTTCGAGGTGTATTTCCAAGGTTTGGATGGACTTGTCTTTTCCCTGGTCCCATGTTTTGAGTTATTAATGGTTTAAATATACATTTCCCGTGAATTGGGGGAGATTGAACTTCAATTTGAATGAAATCCATTCTTTTGAGATGTCTTGAAGTAGAAATAAAGGAAACAACAATCTTGTATGAAAAGAGTGGAAAAAATGTTTGATAAAATGATTGAAGTGTCAAAAAAGGATAATGCTAATAGTGAAATATTTTGAAATAATATAAATAAATTAGAACCAATTTAAAAAGATTTGAATACGATCACCACACATTCAGCCATGAGTAAAAAGAAACTATATAAACAATATGATTGGTAAATCCTTACCATTTTAATATTCTTTCTTATTTACATACATGTTCTTGAACTTATTAATTAAAATAATTTTTACGGAGATGTTAAAACTTCTCCCTCTATAGTCTAAATTAATTAACAATTAATGTCATTGGATAAAGATGTGATATCAAAATGTAGAGAATTGGCCCTACCTATCTACTTTAATTTCTATTCAGAGGTTAAAACTTCTCCATTTCTATAATCTAAATTAATTAACAATTAATATTAATTAAATTCATTACTAATTTCTATCTAGATGTTAAAACTTCTCCACTTCTATAATCTAAATTAATTAACAATTAATATTAACTAAAATCATTAGATAAATAGGTGATATCAAGATGTCGAGAATTGACCCTACTTATCTACTCTAATTTAACTAACAATATTTTTCACCCTAAAACACTATGCTATGATTCCATCCGATTCGGAAAATGTCTCATAAATCATTTGAGTTGGTTTATTCCCTGCTCCGACCATTAATACATTTCGCCCGCAAAATTTATGCAAAGAATGAAGATTGTTTGAAATGACCATGAAAGCATTTTTATATTAAAAAATCACCATTATTTTTAATTTTGCAGTTTTTTCATTGTGATAATATTTATATAATAATAATAATCTATTTTTAATCCGTTTTCCAGATTTGAACTTATAATTTTTTAGGAGGAAACATATGTTCTTAATCATTAACGTAGTCTCTTTCTCTCTCTCTCTTGGAAAGTGGAAAAAACCTATCATAACTTAGTTGTCAACTGGTAGTGAGGACAACTCACTATGTCCTATATCTCTCTTTTTATCTCTATATAGTACTTTAATTGATTTATTTTTAATACAAATTAGTGTACATTATCAAATCTCTCTATTTCATATATATAGAGATATTTTTATTTCTATATGTATCTATATTTAGCTAGCATATATTCTTACAATTATTATTTGTTAAATATGTATTATATTTTTTAAGCCAACATATGAAGACTTAAGCATTAGCCAAGTGACAACATCTCTATCATACTAGGTTGTATATGTACCTAGCTACTCTTAGTGCATTAAGGTATACTCCCTTTTGTGAAATGTTATGTTTATAGTTAAGTTTTAAAGGTTAAGGTTCTATCAATTTAGTTTAGGGCTATTGTCTAGGAAATATGCTTCAAGGTCTAGAGTTATGGGCTAATAATTAATTCATATGGTTTCATGTTTAGATTTTGGAGTTGTAGATTAAGGGTTGGGGATTATGAAATAGAGTTAATTCTTATGGGTTTAGGGCTTAGATTTTGGAGTTGTATATTAAGGGTTGCAGATTATGATCATAAAGTTAATAAATGGAAATTGAGGATTAATGCTTGATTATTAGGGAACCTAACTAATAGTTGATAGTTGAGATTATGGATTAAGGGTTGAGGGAGAAGGGTCTAGAATTTAAGAGTTGAGGAATAACATTATGATGGCTAGGATTAAGGTTAATGTTTAGGGTTAAGTTTTATATTTTAAGGGTTTATAGTGAAGGGATTTAGGCTTATAGGTTAATTAAAGTTTAAAGTATTTAAGGTTAAAAGATAAAAATTAAATTTTAGAGGTTTAGGGTTATTTATAATCAAGAAGATGTGAGGGTTAATCATTAGGAAAAGTGACACCTACAATTTGATTAAGGGATATTTTTTCAATCTTGGGACTGATTATATCCTGAGAACATGTGTTGGAAAAGATTAAATACATGACATCCTCCATTCATGTCTTGATGAGCCCTAGTAAATAGGACAACTTACAAAATACTGCAAGTTGGGTACTATTCACCTACCCTCCATAGATATCCTTAGCACTATGTATCTCACTGTGACGAATGCCAACGAATTGGAAAAACTACCAAAAGAGATGAAATGTCATTGCAACTTTATGTTTCATTGGAACCTTTTGACAAGTGGGGTGTATAATTTGTAGGGCCCATTGACCCTCATTCAAGACAAAATAATCATATCTTAATATGTATTGATTACTTGAAAAATGGGTAGAAGTGAAGGAAACGAGGAATGCAATTAAAGAAAGTGTAGTTCAATTTATATATGAAAATATCTTCTTAATATTTGAGGTCCCAATAGAGATAGTCATAGACCAAGGTCCATAGTTCACTTCAATTATGATTGAACATATCATGTAGTCGAACAAGATACACCATAGAAAGTATGATACATACCACCCTCAAGCAAATGGTACGGTAGAGGTGACCAAAAAAGAATTGGATAACATCCTCACTTAAAAAGTCAATGTGCATAAGAAATATTGGGAAAATAGGTTGATTTAAGTTGTATGGGTATATAACACTACTTGGAAGACCACCACAGGGTTCACCCCTATGAACAAATCTATGGAAAAAAGGTTATGTTCCCTATTGATTTTGAATTTTCCACACTAATAACAACTTCCAATATAAAACTAGACCTCTCATCAACACAAAAACAAATATTACAGCGATTGAATGCCTTGGGTGAGTACAGATAAAAAGCCTTGTTCCACACAAAGGTGGTGAAACTACAAAGAGAAATATGGCATGACAAGATAATCAACCTTACCAATTTCAAGGAAGGATATTGGGAACATCTATATGAGACTATGATTCAATATTAAATAGATTCAAAGGGAATCTAATAACTATATGGTTGGGCCCTTAGAATATTGAGACATGTTATGATAATTGCATAGTGAAAATTAGGACTTGTATAAATAAGGATAACATCCCCCTCCTTATAAATTTCTATAGGCTCAACATATAGAACAAGCCTATGTCAAAGGACGAATTCATAACCACGGTAAAATATCAACATATAGATGTGATTGACAGAAACAATGCCCTTAACTCATCTTGATGTCCAAAAAACAAAAAAGAAAGAGAAACAAGAGAAAAACAAAATAAAAAAATCTCTAAGGCACCTAGGATAGACCTTTGGTTGAAAACCTCCATGGGGGAAGCCTTATGTATATAATAAGGTATTCCTCACCATGAAAACCCTAAAATGTATGATGGGGTATGGAACTGATGAAAACTTGAAATTATACTAGAACTAGATAAGAAAAATAAAAAATAAAAAAATAACTAACATTTTTTCATAACTGTTTCAGATATAGATGTAGTGTACAAAAGTAGACATGGCCACAAACAATATATAGGATTAGACCAGAATGAGGAATAAAGAAATCCAAAATACCCTACAATATAAAAGCAACAAAAATGATTAGTATATAGCCATGGAAAAATAATCAAAATAAAGAAACATCATACATACTATTTTCAAGTCTCATCATACTCCATTTCATAACCCATCCATACTTCACACTTTCTTCATATCGTCCATTTAATATGTATCTTCATCATCATCATCATTACCCACCTCACAACTCCATTACACCCTTCCAAAATTTGAACCAACACCCAATGATCATATTCATTATCATCATACATCTTGCAAAACAACTCTTGTTGGAATAACAAAACAATGCATTTTGTTGTAGCCAAGCATAAATAATATAATGTATTTTTATTTTTGTCGAGGGTAGCAATACAACAATTTTCCTATGTTCAAAAGCAACATAGAATGTTTTTTTATCAACACTTTTTGAACTATATTATCCATTATTGAAAGGTCACGAGAGAGAATCATCAACAACATGCACATGTACATATAGTGAACTTTTTTCCACACTAGCAATATTTTGGGTATGTACATATGTTGTACAAAATTTGTACAAATGGTCCTCTTGACACAGTATGTGTGTCCTTGATCAACAACAAGAGTTACCCCTAGATAAAATTCCCAATTAGACCTTCCACCATTTGAAATAGGGAACCCATTTGAATTATGGCTCAATAACCATTACTAGTTTGGGGTTTATTGGTTGTGGCGTAGTCCACTGGTGATGGTTTCTAAGCTAAAGAGTGAAATGAAACTAAACTACAATGCATGCATCTGGAAAAATATATAGGTAACCATAAAGTAAGCACAAAACCATATATTTTCCTATCAATGGCCCAAGAAATAATTCACACAGAGAAAATACAAGAATATGAGTAAATAACTGCAAACCTGGAATAGTCTAACATTGAAACAATCATTTACAGTCCTATGTCCACAGATTCAAACAAATATTTCTTGAAGAAAAAAAATAAAAATGAAGCAGACACACATAAGAGTATTTATAAATTTAGATACATCCTTAAACAACCCCAATGTTGAGAAAAGGTAGTAGAACAATCCACAACAAGTGCAACACAAGAATCAGAGTTCTCCATAAAATAGCTTGACCAAACAAGGTTCTTCTCATTAAATTTTCAATAGTAGTTGTTCATGTTTGAATCTGTTAGGATTGAAACAACAACCTCACGAGTATATGAATATCCTCATGTGTTTTTATAGAAATGGTGCTCCTCTGTATATTCTTGAAAGATATATCTTGATATTTCTTGATTGTTGAGAGTGCTGACAACAAACTCGTAATATTTATTGTTGAAATAAATAAAAAATTATCAACATAAAAAAATATGAAATTCCTGAGAGATGGGCCATGAATATTTACTCACATAAACACACGCTTTTACAGAAACATAATATACAAATAGATATTTTATAGAAAACATAAAATAAACCTCACATCCATCATAGCTTTTAAATTTTTTATCACATTTCAAGGAAATAATAACAAATGGCCCACATATAAGAGAACTTTAAAAGAGTCTTTATCATTAAAATAAAAAATAGGATTTGATAGGTTAATTTCAAATACTTTTACTCAAATATGCAGAGTTTAAACAAACAATTAAAATTAACCCCAATATAATTCTCTAAGATCTTGTCAAAAATAATAAGATAGTATTTAATAGTCTTAAAGAACAAGATATTTTGTCCAAATGACTGGATTAAGGCTCCCACGAACGCTAAATTAAAATGAAAGAAAACAAATATGTTGAAAGGAATGGATTCGGGAATGAGTGGAGCAGAACCTGAAATGAAGATAAAGGAGCATTCAAGATTCAATTATATTCTTCTTTGCAAAGACAATATACAACTGGATGAATTCAGAAAGGGGAAATAATGAAAAGGTACTGTGATCAATTATGCCTTACTCTGATGGATTCTCTCTCTCTCTCTCTCTCTCTCTCTCTCTCTCTCTCTCTCTCTCTCTCTCCATTTGCTTGCTGATGCACCTTTTATATAATCTCTTGTTGTAGTTGCACGATCCGTTTCAACTGCTCCCAATTGATCTTCTTTAGTTATCTTCAATAAATATTGTTGTAACAAATCCTATATGTAATCCTTTATTGCTGCAACATTAATCTCATGTCATATTTTTATATCAAATAACATTCCTTCTAAATCTCTTAAATCAAATGAAAGTTGATGAAGTGAATTTTCAATATATTCATTTTTATTGGAATAACTCACTAATCAATTTTCAATTTCATTTTCATCATATTCTATTATGCTATTAAACTTTCAGTTGATACCCTCTTTAGAATTTCAACATGCTCTCCAAATTGTATCCTAGTCATAAAAATAGAATTTATTATCAACTTTAGATCATGTACCTCCCTTGTATTTCCTTCTAATTTTGTTTCAATTAATCAATGATATAACGCTTTCTTTTTTCTTACCACAACATCACAATCATGCAAGTTTTCTCTTTTAATTTTTATCTTTTTAATCCAATATGTCTTTAATTGTTTTACTTGACCAAGAGAAGGAAACATTTCTTCGTTTCTTTTTAAATCAGTCATAATTGCACTTGTCAAAATAAAAGTAGTGACAACATCCTTATAAACACTTCCTCATTTTTGAAATCACTTTGAAGGAAATCTCTGAAGCTATTTACCTTAGAACCAAAAGAAACGATATTGATTCCAATATCCCACTCTTCCAGGATAAGAGACATTCTAATTTTGATGGTTTTTTCAACAAATTTTCTGACTACAACCAATAAAATTGATATTCCTTTCAACTTTAAATCTGATGTTCTGGTTTGAATATTTTCCAGCGGGCTTGCAAGGATATGTGGTGGCATCAATGTATATTCTAACTCTTTAACCCTTTCTTTCAACTGTGTGTTTTATGATTCCATTTCATCAATTGATACATCTAGAGCATCATCAATGATTTTGTGAATTTTGGAAATCCTTGATGTTGGGACTTTATTTAAATCCATCTTTGAATATTTTGTTCTTTTTCCCTTTGAATCGACA
>ML778525.1:1474024-1510575 GCA_009831015.1 Picea engelmannii
GTGTCCTTCCAAAAGGACTTAGGATAAAAACATATGATGCACATATCTTTTGAAATAATATTAAAATATTATTTCCAGGTTTAAGCCCCCCCTAGGCTTAGCCCCTAGGCTCAACACTTAGCCCCTTTCCCACCTTCCAGCCCTTAAATCCTTGCCCACTATGTGGACGCTCAGTCCCCCTTCACTCATTCATCATGGTCGGTCTGCACCTGGCGGTGTTTATATTTTATTGATTATTCTGCATACATACAAGTACAACAACAGGCTCTTGGCCCTCAAACACTTAGGCTTCCTGGCCTAACAAACACATAAGACTTCCAGCTTATACAAAACTTGGCTCACCATCCTATAGAGCACATTTAAAATTCATTGCATATATCATGATCTGTAACGAGGCTCGGCCTTGGGGACACTGCAATCCCCCTCCCCTTATTTTTGCACTGTCCTTAGTGCAACTTTACATTGCATCTGCATGTTCTTCAAAATTTTCAAAAAGGTGCAGGTACTCTGCCCGCATAATATATGCATGCTCCCATGTCGCATCCTTAGGACCGTACTAGGTCCACTGGACCTTTACAAGTTCTATAGCTCGATTCCAGAGCTGTTTTCTTTTCCTGTCCAATATGCGCACAGGATGCACTTGCAGGACACCCTCTGGTTCCACCTGAATCACATTCCAATCGATCACATGATTAGCATCAGGTACATATTTCTTAAGCAGTGAAACATGAAACACATTATGTACAGTCATAGATGCAGGTAATGCAAGAATGTATGCAACTAGTCCAATCCTTTCCAAGATCTCAAATGGACCACAAAATCTTGCTGCCAACTTGGCGCAACTTCCCAGCTTCAGGGAACTCCTGTTAGTTTTCACTTTCAGGAAAACATGGTCACCCACTTTGAATTATCTATGGGTTCTGTTACTATTAGCGTAACTTTTCTGCCTGTCCTGGGCAGCTTTCAGATTCTGTTTGATTTTTATCATTTGATCTTCCATCTCTTTGAGTAGTTCAGGTCCAACTATTACTCTGTCAGCTGGATTATTGCAACTCACTAGAGTGTTGCACTTTCTTCCATAAAGTGCTTCGAATGGGATCATATTCAGAGATGTATGATACCCATTATTGTAGGTGAATTCTACCAAATGTAGGTAGTCTTCCCACCTTGATGGTTTATCCATCACATACATTCTCAGCATGTCTTCTATTACTCTATTTACTCTCTCCGTCTGTCCATCAGATTCAGGATGATACATTGTACTAAAGTTCAGATTCGTTCTGAATCCTTTGAACAGTCCTTTCCAGAAATTCGAAGTGAATTTTGGGTCCCTATCAGACACAATTGTCTTAGGAATTCCATGCAAGCGTGCAACTTCTTTTAAAAAGATATCAGCAACATCTGCTGCTCTGTGGGTGGTTTTCAATGGAATAAAATGGGCAACTTTAGTAAGCTTTTCCACCACCACCATGATTGAATCATATTGCTTGCTTGTTTTGGGCAATCCTGTGATAAAATCCATTGTTACCACATCCCATTTCCACTCAGGAATAGGTAAAGGCTGCAACAACCCTGCTGGGTGTCTATGCTCAGCCTTAACCTTTTGGAACTCCATACATCTGGCGATGTACTCAGCAATTTCTTTCTTCAAACTCGGCCAAAAATAATGGCTTTTGACTACTGCCACAGTCTTTTGATATCCAGGATGTCCACTATAAGTCACATTATGCATCTCTTTTAGAATTTCCAGCTTCAATTCTCGGACATTGGGTACATATACTCTGTTCTTATGCAGAAGTAAACCATCAGTTCCCAAGGTGTAACTTTCCTTGGTTTGTGGATTCTAATGATGTTGTAGCTTTGCTACAAGTCTTTTGTACTACAAATCAACATTTGCAGCTTCAAGAATTTTGTCTTTAATCTCAGTTCTGTACATGATAATGGTTGTAGCACGTAATTCGTGCACTTTTCTGCTGAGTGCATCAACCACCTTATTTTCTTTCCCTTTGATATGCTTGATATCAAAGTCATATTCACACAGAAATTCCAGCCATCTAATTTGCCTGGCATTTAAGTTTGGGTGATCAAATAAATATTTCAGACCGTTGTGGTCTGTTCTTAATTCGAATTTATTGCCCATGAGGTAATGTCTCCATTTCCTCAAGGCGTGGACAATTGCTGCCAACTCTAAATCATGAGTGGTGTAATTCTTCTCATGTTCCTTCAACTTCCGGGATTCATAGCAAACTACAAATCCTTCTTGGCTGAGAACTCCTCCCAGCCCCTCCTTACATGCATCTGTGCATATTACGTAATCCTTGTTTGGATCTGCAATCCTCAGGATTGGAGCACTAGTGAGCAGTTGCTTCAGTCGCTGGAAGCTTCTCTCACATTCATCAGTCCACTGAAATTTCTTCTCCTTCCTTTGTAAGGAAGTGATAGCATGCGCTATCCTTGAGAATCCGGCTATGAACCTCCTATAATAGCCTGCCAGACCCATAGAAGATCTAACTTCCGCCACATTTCTTTGCGCTGGCCATTCTCGAATGGCCTACACCTTCTCAGGATCCACAGTGATCCCCTCCTCTGATATAATGTGTCCCAAGTAATGGATCTGCTTTTGGTAAAATGAGCACTTGCTCAGTTTTGCGTACAGCTGGTCTTCTCTCAACACCTGCAACACCATTCTCAAGTGTTGTTCATGTTCTTCCTCTGTCTTGGAATACACCAAGATATTGTCCAAGAAGACTATGACAAACTTGTCCAACTAATTTCTGAACACTCTATTCATTAAGCACATAAAGACAACAGGCACGTTGGACAATCCAAACGACACCACTGTAAACTCATAATGACCGTACCTTGTTCTGAAGGCGGTCTTGCTGATGTCTTCATCTTTTATCCTCACTTGATGATATCCAGATCGAAGATCTATTTTCTAAAATACTTTCGCATCCTTCAACTAATCAAAAAGATCATCAATCCTTGGCAGAGGATATTTGTTCTTGATAGTGACTTTATTCAACTGTCAAAAGTCAATGCATAGCCTCATCGTCCCATCTTTCTTCTTCACAAATAGGACTGGAGCTCCCCACGGTGACACGCTAGGGTGAATGTAACCTTTCTTTAGTATCTCTTTGAGCTGCAGTTGCAACTCTTTCAACTCTGGTGTGCTCATTCTATAAGGAGCCTTTGAAATTGGAGCTGCTCCAGGCATCATATTTATAGAAAAATCGATGTCCCTCTTCTGAGGTAGTCTAGGCACCTCTTGAAACACGTCCTCAAACTCTTTGAGCACCCTATGGTCTTCCAGATTCGAGACCACATTTTGGAATACTTCTTCCACCCGGGCTGGAAATAATTGACATCCTTTCCGGTAACATTTCTTCAGTTGCATGGCTGAGATTTCTCTAACAACCACGGCTCTAGGAATTCCTTGGATTGTTACCTGATTTCCCTCCTCGTCCAGACATGTGAACCTCTTGTTACAATAATCTAGAAGGGCATGGTGCTGGTCCAACCAGTCCATCCCAATTAAGAAATCATATGATCCTAAAGGCAGAATGTTCAATTCAGCCTTAGTGCTCATTCCTTTCATGTCCACCCAACAGGACTTAACCAATTCAGTGACCTTCCTCTTCGTCCCTGTGGCTAACTGTACTAACCAAGACTTCTTATGTTTTCTCTTTGTTATATGCAAACTTTCCACCACTCTAGGATCTACATAACTATGGCTAGCCCCTAGATCAATCAAAATAACAAGTGGTTGGTTGTTGATCATACCTTCCACTTCAATCACGTGCGATTGAAATTCTACTTGCTTATTGTCTAGGGCTGCATAGATCCTTGGCATTCTGCTGCCCATATCCTCCATTGTTTCATCTTGTTGAACAGTATGGACAGTTCTTGATTTGTCTTTTCTGTGGGGGCAGTCTTTGTACCTATGATTCCCTTTACAGCCCCAACACTCCATGGGTGGAGGCCTTGGCATCTGTTCACTCCCTTCAACTTTCCTCGGCTCTTTAAAAGATGACTGTCCCCAAGGAATGTTTCTGAAAAAAGAAGGCTTGCTTCCCTTCTGCCTCTGTTCTTTCTTAAACCTCTTCTAGTCATCCCAAGCCTTCCGAAAGGTAAGCTTTTCTCTTTGTTGTTCGTATAGGCATTTCTCCCTTCTTATGGTTTCTTCCATGGTCTTAGGATCATCATATTGAATCTTGTCACCAATGGAAGGTGGCAGTCCACTCAGATACCTCTGAATTTTGACAGCCTCATCTTTGATGAATGGAACATACCTCAGTAGTTCTAGAAAACTTCGTTCATACTCATCAATGGTCATGTTCCTAACTTGAGTTCGAAGAACTCCTTCATATTTCTTTCATAGTATCTTTTAGTCAGGTATTTCTTCTCGAAATACCTCTTAAACTCCTTCCACATGACCTCTTTCTCTCTGATGTGCTGCACTAGCACAAACTGATCCCACCACATGGACGCTTTTCCTTTCAGCTGGTACATTGTAATTCTACCTTATGCACTGGCAGAATAATTCTGCAGTTGGAAGTATTTCTTCATGCCCAACAACCATGTCTCGGCATCTTCCTCCTTCTTATGTTCTCCATCAAATGTTGGAGGTTTAATTTTATTCATCTCTCCTTTCAATTCCTCCCTTCCAGATTTTTTATGTTTTCTAGTAGGGGACGGGCTTGAACTGTTGTGTGTCTCCCTGTCCGAATGTTTTTGGGAGAGACTGTGATGTCGGCTACCACTCATCGATCTACTTCTTCTCCCATGATTTCTGTGACTCTTTGTCATACATGAGTCTCTTCCCTTCTCAAGTTTCTTCTCTATTCTTTCCAGGCTCTTCAAGAATTTTAAGTTTAATTCCCCTTGCTGATCCCTGACTTTCATGAGATTTCGGCTATCAGCTCAATGCTCCTTGGCCTGTCTTTGCAGCCCTTCAATGATTTTCATCATATGTCCTTCCTTATCCATCTCTTTTCCATGCCCATTAGAGTTCGATCCTTTGACTCCCAGGTTAACATCCTCTCCTTCCCGTTCATCTTCTATTTCAGGGGTAAACTGCACTTTTCTCCACTCCATACTCGATGCTGTTTAACTGGGGTTATGGCCTTCGTTGAACTCTGCACACGCACTCTGTGCAATTAAATTTGAAAATTTTCAGGCCATTAAACCTTCACGAACAATCCACAATATTTATAAACCAGTTCGGACAAAATAAATCACATTTTGTTTTAAACAAGTTTCTTGAACTGGAAGTATTATGTATCTCTCCCATTTCTTTGCGTTTGAGGCAATTTCCAAACAGTTCTGGCAATCGTCAGTCTTTTGCAATATAACGCGCAGACGGCTCGAATTTGTCGAGCCTTCATTTTCTTGACAATTCCTCATCTTTTGTGACAATCGAGTTTAAGAAAGTGTTTTCAATTTCATGAATTTTCTGAGCTCTGTTCATCTCTATACTTTCTGGGTGTGCGAAACTTCAGTTTTTAGTATTTCGAAACTTTCGAAACCTTGAGTTTCGGGGTTTCGGAGTTTCGGTACTGGAGAACTCCCGTTTCACTCTCCTTCCCCATCCCCGACTTCCGAAATTTCGATTTACCTTATTCTATGGGTCTACAGCACAGTTGTCGCCCTCAACCGTAGTGGTACATGGTGTGTTTCGGAGGATCCTCGTCACCTTCGGTGACGTCATTAGGGTCCCACCACTGTTGTCTTGTATTCCCACTCGCTGGCACGTGGTAGTCTTCATGCGTCTACATGGCACATCTCCCGATTGAAGCTTCGGGTGTTGGGGTTTCGTGATCCCCGACGACATGAGTTTCTGTCCTCACGAACTCCCGATCCCCGATTTGTTGATGTGCCTTTGATTTAGCCCCCCGGCTATGCCGAAGTCCATGTGACCGCCTCTCACAAGACCACAGTATTTTATTCTTATCGAGGTTTCATACTTCCCAATGTCCAAAAGAACATGTCCTCAGGATTCGCGATTCTCCGAATCCCAACGCGTCCTTCACACGTTATCCCTCCGGGATTATCTCCTAGTCCACGTGACCTCTACCTTATGACCATAGTCAAACCTCTCGTCGGGGTTTCAGAGTTTCACAATGCATGGACTTCTTGTCCCTGCGATTCTCGATATCCCGAAATGGAAAATCTCACGACACGTGTCCTCCGTCTTTCAGATGGTCTAGATCTATTTCGGGCTTTTGCCTTTAATCACTGAGGTTTTAACCTTCAGACACCTCCTGACAGATCCAACAACTGTCAGGTTTTTTCGGCCGATATCTGACGGCTTAGATGGTTTCTAAATAATTCAGGATTTTGCGTATCACGATTTCCACACTCCTGTGCCATTTCCAAAGGAATTTTAATCCTTACGCACATTTTTCCAAATCCGACAGTCGCGAGGGCTCTCCTTCCCTCCCGAACGGATCCTAAGGTTCTAACACCATTGGTGTAGAGACCTGTCTCCCCGTGGCCATAGACCACACCAGCCTGCGGTTTCATAGCACCACTATACTTCCTGAGTTCTTAATAAAAACTCGCCAAGTGTCTCCTTGACACTTCGGAGCAACCCAGGGTCCGAAATTGGTCCTCCCAACTCAATTTCCCCTTGCATTCTCAATCCAAAGACCACTCCACTGGCACATCTAGGCTCAGTGTCGAAACCTTGGCTCTCATACAAAATTGTAGTGTCACTTTTCACTACCGAGGCTTTCAAACCTCTCGCTAACCAATCTGTACATGGACTTTTACATAAAACATATAGAATTGTATAATCACATGTGTAACAACAAAGAGATACATTTTAATTCTCAGAATAAACATATAGTTACTATTATAATTAGACAATCCATAGCTTTCAACAGTAATTCATTTACACAGCAGAAAACATGATAACAAATGCAGTACAGTCATGATAAAATGTGGTAAAATATATAATTAAACACTTATCTTGTGGTGGAGAAATCCACCAACCAAATGCAAGCCTTCCACGAACCTCCCAGCCATAGACCGCACTGCTCCTCAACTCAATAGTGGGTCACCCCCAAGTTGGGACTAAGCTCCACCCCAGGGCAAGGAATCTAGACTCAGGTTGAGGTTACAGGGAATTCAGTCACACACAACCACTAGGAAGAATGCTCTCCCAGGAATCTCCCATGCTCACTGCCCACAGTCCGTCATTCCCCACATGCCTATTCCACCCTAGGAGAGTGCACCTTCTCTGTCACCTGGACAGTCCTTTGGCTGCCAGTCTCCCTTACCTTGGGTTATAGGAACAGACCGGACCGGAAGTCTCCGGGTTCTGTGGCAGCTACAGGGTTCCTTCCAAGAGCTCTCTCCTTCCTCTACGCACTCTCTCACCTGGAGGGAGTCGCTCACAGGCCAACAAGCCTCACGCAGTCCAAAACTGCATGCCACAACAAACATAGGGAAAATGGACATAGGATTCCTCAAGAATCGGTTCAGCAGTCACAAGATGTTCTCACGGTCAAGATTTCAGAATAGGGCTCCATGCACAAGTTCGCTCAGCCTTTCCCGGGCAAACAAAGACTCTTCCCCAAAATTGACATGGACATTTCGTTCAGGGAACGCACACACTAGTTTTCTCTCACAGACAGAGTCCATGACTCTAAAAAACGGTAATCGCGCATTCTTCAGCACCCAACATAGGCTTCCTCTCTATAACAGACATACACCAGGTCTCTTGCCGACTGGCACATACCGCTCCTTCTCAAGGCAGTCGGGTCGAATGGAGGAGGAGGAACCCTTCTCACGGCTTGTCCCAGCCTTTTAGTGCATGCGCCAGGGTTGACACTTGTCACCCATGGGATTGCATGCATTCCACCAGCACATGTTCCTCCCACCACTTGGGAAATCACGTGTCCTTCCAAAAGGACTTAGGATAAAAACATATGATGCACATATCTTTTGAAATAATATTAAAATATTATTTCCAGGTTTAAGCCCCCCCTAGGCTTAGCCTCTAGGCTCAACACTTAGCCCCTTTCCCACCTTCCATCCCCTAATAACTTTCCCACTATGTGGACGCTCAGTCCCCCTTCACTCATTCATTGTGGTCGGTCTGCACCTTGCGGTGTTTATATTTTATTTATTATTCTACATACATACAAGTACAATAGCAGGCTCCTAACCCTCAAACGCTTAGGCTTCCTGGCCTAACAAACACATAATCCTTCCAACTTATACAAAACTTGGCTCACCAGCCTATAGAGCACATTTACAATTCATTGCATATATCATGATCTGTAACGAGGCTCGGCCTTGGGGACACTACACCATCTATCCTACCCTGCAATGGTTAGGACCTCCAAGACACATAAGCAACGCTCAAGCCCAGGTTCCCATCAATTTTAACCATTTAAGGTCTCAGGGCTGGTGACTGTTTTGAGGAACATGGAGGTGTCTACATCCCGCCCGACACAAGCAGACCAAGCAATAAATTGTTTACAACCAAGTACAACAAAAGTTAATGAATGACCACGTCCTCTATGGAAGGCGTAAGTTAGAAGGACATCGACAATAACCTACCATTAGTTAAGACTCAACATTACCTACGACTCAATTGGCAACAAGTACATATCAAACACTTTGATTAATTTTCGTTAGTCGGCGAGTTACCAACCCAACCTTAAAAATAGGTACATATAATTAATTGCTAATTTCCCCATTTACTAAATCATAATAATTTATTGTTCTTAGTTTCAAGGACCTTACCTTTTATGTGTTGTCAATATTAATAAAATTAAAATGCCCTTACAATAAATTAACCATATCATTACTTTTTATACTACAATAACATTGTAAATAAAATAACATTGATCTTACATTTCATATGTTATCAAATGTTAACATAGCATTTTTCCAAATTGCAAGGACATTACATTTACATGTTTCAAACAATAAATTACAATGACCTTACATTACAATAACATTGCAAATAAAATAACGATGATGAACATAATGAAATAAAATCATAATGAAAATCAGATTGTAAACCAGATTGTAAATAAAATTCCTTTTATTGTAAATCATATCCTTTATTTCAACTGAAAATCATATTCTTTTATTTGCACCTAAAAATCATCTTCTGTTCATCACCGTTATTTTTATTCTTTTTATGAAAAATAAAATCATAATGAAAATCATATTCCTTTCATTTCAACTGAAACTCGTGTTCTTTTAATTACACCTGAAAATCATATTATGTTCAACATCGTTATTTTTATTCTTTTTATGAAAATAAAATCATAATGAAAATCATATTCCTTTCATTTCAACTGAAACTCATGTTCTTTTAATTACACCTGAAAATCATATTTTGTTCAGGATCGTTATTTTTATTCTTTTTATGAAAATAAAATCATAATGAAAATCATATTCCTTTTTATTACACCTGAAAATGAAAATGATAAGGAAATGATGAGGTATGTGAAAGAAAAAGACTTGGCACCTGTGATGCGCCTAAGTTGACTGAAGGCTTAACTCATGCTGCGCGCTTGCACATAAATGGAACCCATTAATTTCAAGAATGCAATAGTTGTTCATAGGCTTAACGAAATGTAAAAGTTATTTAGGGTTAACCAACAAGATAATCAATAGATAAAGTTTAGGGTTGGATAATTGGACATCAAGAACCGTTAATTTAGTAATTTAAATAAACAGGAAAAGCTTACAAATCTGTTTATCCCAACAAGATGAAAAAATTGATCCATCTAAGGTTTAGAAGATTGAGCATAAATAAATCGCGCAATAGTTAATCCTCCTAAATGGCGTAAGTGAATCACTAACAAGAACTGATGAACCATCACACTCAAGAAATGTATTAAAAATAAGACTCCTTTTCCAGAAAATATTAAACTATGAGTTGTACAGTTCACAAGAGAATTCCGCGTAGAGTTAAATTCTCACAGGGTACCATCCCTGGATTTAAGCAATTAAAATAGAAAATGGCAAGACCTAAATAATGATTATCCACACCCGGTTACTTAGGAAATTCTGAATTCCCCAACACAGTTCCAACCTACACCACACAAAAATCACTGACCGCAGGTGTTGTCTCAGCATTGATGCTGGTCCAGGGCGATCTATACATCAAACACAAATCAACAGCTGGGGACGCAGCAAGAAAAAATAATGGTCATAAGGAATCACAAAGCGACGGGTCTTCCTTATAATAGGTATAAGAGATCAAGGAAACTTCATGCTTCAGTAATTAAATAACTGCAGACAATTGTATCACTTAAAGCGGATGAATGCGCGGATACAAGAAATCGGGAAGGACGCACAGATTTAAACGCTCAAGAAGTAGACGCTCCAGAAAAAGGGCCTACACTCAGGTAGGAAACACAGAGGTGAGGTATTTCCTCATAAATGGGAGCACCCATGTAGAATCGCCCGAGGGATTCACTCAAGAATTTTCTCAGGATAAAACTCAAACCTTAACCAAAGGATAATGGCAAAGAGAACGCCCTGGTAAACTAACCATTACCTCAGAAAAACTACAATGGAACTAAGGTGGAAGTGCAGAAGAATAAAAAGTTTAATAGTAGAAAGTAAGAATCGCCCTTGCACAATCGGGGATTAATGCAGGGTTTAAGGCCATTTCATTAACAAATTACCCACAAAAATTCCAGAAACATTTCTCAGTACTCCTTTTACAAAAACGAAATTGCCAGAAGGGAGTTTTCTTTAGTAACAGACTTACAAGGCAGAATGCCATAACCAAATTTTACAATGAAAATGCCAGTGATGAAATTCGGACAGAATGAAAATTTCAGAACCATTCGTACAAACGAAATGCCAAGGATGAAATTTGCCAGAACGAATTCACCATTTCACCATCAAGAACAAATTCAAAATTTTTCTTTATCTATTTAAACAACAGAGGTAAATAACTTTATTAACAGAGGTAAGTAACATCAGTAAAAATTTTCATCATCTCACAAATAACGGAGGTAAGTAACTTTATTAACAGAGGAAAGTAACAACGGTAAATTTTTTTATCATCATGAGGTTCTTCAATAACTTATTAGTTGTAATTCATACCCAAGAAACCTATAGAATATAAAACTGTACATGATTTGCAACAATAATGTTGTATCGCATGAGAAATATTAAATAAAAACTGCAGTTACAATGGTAATCGTCGAGTAAATAAATAAAAATAGATAAACAATCCATTTACCCCGATATACCGATCCCAGCATAAGTCATAATGCATTCTAATCTACTAAAAAAAAAATCATGTCGTTGCCTTATCGCCCGCCTCACATGACATCCGCGCGCTCCATGCCGCTCTCGCTCGCCGACCGTCGAGACTACACCGGTACCTCCTAGCCAACGCTAGGGTTACTCTGCTTCCCCCTTAGCCCCTTGAGCCACAAAGGGGCGACACACTATCCAGATGGTATGTCTAGCTTCCAGCTCGCCTCGCAAGGCCGAGCTACCACTCCTCTCCAAGCTGGGAAATCCCAACTCCCACAAGTAATCAGTCAAGTCACTAATCCGACAACGTAACGTTACGCTAACAGCCAATCCCCTTCTTCCTTCTCCTCCCTTTCTTTTATAGAGTTTTAGAACTTCCATTCTTTCCCTAAATCTCATTTAGTTTAAGTTTTAAATAAAAATTTCTAAAAATTCTCCTTCGTACAAGTGTCCTTCATCCCCCACTTTCCTCCAATAATTATTTTCTTTAATTTATTTATTGTCTCATTTCCCTCACCCACCTACAGTTACTCCTAAATTTACTCCTAGGTGTCCCTAGATTCCCTTACAGGTTTTAAAAGCTTTCCCTAAAAAGAAATTGCTAAATCAATTCAAAATTAGAAGTTTCTTAAAATTTATATTTCCTTCTTTCCCCTTTTTATTAGAGCCAAAATGGCAGTTACGCAATTTACCCTCTTTTCCTTTTATTATTAATTTAATATCTTTTTACACTTTCACAAGTTAAATAATTATTTTTTTCTTTACCTTTGATATCCACAGATTTTATTTAAGTTCTTACTTTCTTCATTTTACCCAAAAATTATGAAGTCCGCAATTATTGCTTAAGTGGTCTTTTTTTTTTTTAACTTTATCATTTTATATTTATAGAGATATTTTCTTAAGGATAGACAAAATTTTACCCCTAGAGAAGTTTTTGACTTGGAACTTAGATTTTGGATTGTGCGACACTTAATTAGGGAAGTTGTTTTAAAATTTTATAATGAGATATTTGTCTTAGCGCCATCTAGGTTCGTTCCTTTATCATCATCAATGCGACGTGCCCTTCAGGACGCACTACATGCTCCAAGAGTGCCACTCACCTCTATTGTTTCTTTTGCGCGACGTGCCCTTCAGGACGCACTACATGCTCCAAGGGTGTCACTCGCCTCTTGAATGATTGGTAGACATCAATAACCCCTGGAGTCAACACTCCGTCAGGTGAACTTGTGGGAGACTAAGGGATTCTAAGGAATAAGGCCCTCGCCTTATTGCACGCCCCTTAGAATCATCGTGACTGACTGTCACAGTCTTCCCTCACGGCATCGTGGGTCCTCTCGAACTAGGTAATTGTTAACCTACAGTTCAAGCCATGGTGGGAGTGCTAGTAGGTTGTGGCAGGGCTATTGTCCACACCTCTCCCTCAACCTCTCTGGTAGTTGTGTGTGGCCCCTTTACTCCATATGTGAGTCTGGTCGGCAATCTATTGTCGGCCTGCATCATCAACAATCATGTCATAACATGTCCACCTCATATCATCTAATCAAATGTACTAAAATCACAGTAAAACAATCAAACCCCAATAGCACACTCCCTGACTCGATCAAGAGTCCAAGGGGTTCCGTCGATGCCTCTGCATCCTCAAGGTCCAAAACCCTGCACACTCAGTAAAATCGAGTCAATAGCACCTGTCTATGTCAGTGCAGTAAAAGATCATGTCATCTACCATAACGCATCATAATCAAGGACAAATGTTTTAATATCATAATACTCTGGATCACTTGCGAGCAAGTGTCCTCAAAGAATAAGTTTTCTTAGTGCGTCAGAGCGGGATGTTACATACACCCCCTCTTGGTATAAAATTCATCCCGAAGTTTCTCAGTATCAATGTTGAAATAAGTGTAGCACAGTATCATATGTCTATCTATCAAACAACAATGGAAACTGCAGGCGCATATCATATGCGTCCTCCCAGGTCACCGAGTGCGGACTATAATTGTCCCACTGGACCTTGACCTGATCTACCATTCGACATCATCCAATAACTGCAAGGAACTCATGTCAATCACATGCGTAGGATCACTAATATAATGTCTCAAAACATATACATGAAAAACATCGTGCATACGCCTCAAGGAATCAGGCAAGGTGTAACATCCCCCTCTGGCGCACTGAGAAAACTTATTCTTTGAGGACACTTGCTCGCAAGTGATCTGGTCTATTATGATATTAAAACATTTGTCCTTGATTATGATGTGTTATGATAGATGAAATGATGTTTACTGCATTGACATAGACAGGTTCTATAGACTCGGTTTTATGGAGTGCGCATGTTTTTGGACCTTGAGGATGTAGAGGCATCGATGAAACCCTTGGACTCTGGATCGAGTCAAGGAGGGTGCTATTGGGGTTTGACTGTTTTACTGTGATTTTAGTACGTTTGATTAGATGATATGATGTGGACATGTTCTGACATGATTGTTGATGATACAGGCTGACGATATCTTCCCGACCAGACTCACATATGGAGTAAAGGGGCCACACACGATTACCAGAGAGGTTGAGGGAGAGGCATGGAAAGCAGCCCTGCCACAGCCTACTAGCACTCCCGCCATGTCTCGAACTGTAGGTTAACGATTACCTAGTTCGAGAGGACCCACGATGCCATGAGGGCAGACTGCGACAGTCGCTCACGATGATTCTAAGGGGCACGCAATAAGGCGAGGGCCTTATTCCTTAGAATCCCTTAGTCTCCCACAAGTTCACCTCGCAGAGTGTTGAATCCAGGGTTTATTGATGTCTACCAATCAGTCAAGAGGTGAGTGGCACCCTTGGAGCACGTGGTGCATCCTGAAGGGCACGTCGCGTAAAAGAAACACAAGAGGCGAGTGGCACCCTTGGAGCACGTGGTGCATCCTGAAGGGCACGTTGCGCAAAAGAAACACTAGAGGCGAGTGACACCCTTGGAGCACGTAGTGCGTCCTGAAGGGCACGTCGTGATGATGGGGATAGAGGAACAAACCTAGACGACCCTAAGAAAATTAACACATTAAGAATTAAAAAAAAAAAAACAACTTCCCTAAATAAATGTCGCCCAGTTCAGAATCTAAGTTCTAAGTCTAAAACTTCTCTAGGGGTAAAATTTTGTCTACCCTTAAGAAAAATACCTTATAAAAATAAAATAAGAAATTTTAAACTAAAAAAAAAATCCACTTAAGTAATAGTTGTGGACTTCATAAAATTTTTTGGGTAAAATGAAGAGAGTAAGAACTTAAATAAAATCTGTGGATATCAAAGGTAAAGAAGAAATAAATTATTTAACTTGTGAAAGTGTAAAAAAATATTAAATTAATAATAAAAGGAAAAGAGTAAATAGTGCAACTGCCATTTTGGCTCTAATAAAAAGGGGAAAGAAGGGAATAATAAAAATTATGAAACTAAGGAATGGATGAAACATAATAAGGGAAAGAGGGGAACTTATGGTAAAAAGAGAGGTCATCATAGTAAAGAATATGCAATTAAGAACCCTTTAAATTGAACTAAATTAGCAACTTCATTATAGGGAAAGTATTTAAACCTGTAAGGGAATCTAGGAACACCTAGGAGTAAATTTAGGAGCAACTCTAGGTGGGTGAGGGAAATGAAACAATTATTAATTTAAAGAAAATATTTATTGGAGGAAAGTGGGGGATGGATGCCACTTGTACGAAGGAGATTTTTGAAAGATTTTCATTAAAACTTAAATTAAAAGAGATTTAGGGAAAGTTTGGAAGTTCTAAAACTCTATAAAAGAGAGGAAGGTAGAGGAAGTAGGGGATCGAATGTTAGCGTAATGTTACACTACCAGATTATGACTTGACTGATTACTTGTGGGGATTTGGGATTTCCCAGCTCAGATAGGAGTGGTAGCTCGGCCTTGCGAAGCGAGCTAGGAGCTAGACGTACCATCTGGATAGTGTGTGGCGCCTTTGCGGCTCAGGGGGCTAAGGGGGAAGTAGAGTACCCCTAGCATTGGCTGGGAGGTACCGGTGAGGTCTCAACGGTCGGAAAGTAGGAGTTTCACAGAGCATGGATGCCAATCGGAGTGGGCGAATAGGCAACAATACGCCTTCTTAGTTTGAATGGTAGATGGTTGTAGGTTTTATGATTGGATCTGCATGTTGATTATGTATGTAGATTGGATGTTTAGATTCTTAGATGAATTTTTTCTTAGCCTAGATCATTGGTTTTCGTCTCTTATGGCCTTATGTTCTCGCATGTCTCTTCCATCCTATGGTGTCGATTGTGACCCTGAGGTTGTTTAGTCTTCATCCCTAGATCGTCAGTCCTCACCTAAGAAGTCGGCCAGGAGCCTGATCTACGGTCGTCGCCTTAGCGTTAACAGACCTATGGATCTCAACGCCCTGCTTTTCTGTGGGAGGATGATGAGGCAAAGAACGAACCTATCAGTTTCCTACTTTTGTTGTTGTCCTTGGCAATTTGATGTCTTGCGCCCTCTAGCCAAAGTACCTTTGCTTTTGGAATTCTTGCATTATGATGGTTTTCCCAACGATCATTTCAATAACCTATCCCACTGAATCCTCGTGTTCCCTTATTGTTGGTTGTTTTGGATTGGTATCCTGGTGATGAAAAGATTTAAATTCAGTCTGAAATTTTATTGGTGTCCTGACAGTGTAACATATCTAAATTCAGCCTGCAGTTTTATTGATATCCTCGTTATGAAAAGACTTGATCGCACTTTTCTTTTGTTTTTATTTTTATACATTGGTATCCTGAAACTTAATAGAGTTTAGTTCCATTATGCGTTTGGGCGTCAGAAGAAAAAGGAAATAAAAATAAAGGAGGACAAAATGCTTTAACTTCCAAAACTACATTTTATTTGAGTACACTGGGATTAGATACATTGGTGTCTAATCAGCTTGCACAGTGTTGGCATCTTGTTAGGGACAATGATTGAATCCTGTCTGTGTTGTTGCATTGATTGTTTTCACCATTCTTGACTGTCATGGATTCTATCGCACAAATTTTGTTTTATGTTTTTTTTTCATGACTTAAAATGCCCACATTTGACAGTTAACAGTTGACTAAGATTGTTGTGTTTTCCCACAAATTGCCATTATTTATGACCTGGGATTTTCCTCCAGGGTAAGATAGAGGGTAGACGTGGATCTTTGCCCATTTTTATTTGCTATTCTTGTTTAAACACATCCACCTCTGGCTTGACTGGACAATGGCTAATCCTTGCTTAGACGGTGTGTTGACCGCAGATTGACAGTGCGCTCAACAGAAGAGTGACCACAATTTGTGCTCTTTTCATTGGGTTGATTCTCGGGTTGCCTGTCGTACCCACGTCTGGCTGTAGCACCCTTCCTTGCATCCAGAAAAACCATTTACCCCTGTAGCGATTAGCTTAGAAATCGGTGACAGCAAGGCGTTATAATTGTTTTCCTATGTTACATACTATTTGTATAATAAAATGAGTTAATAACTCGACAAAGTTTTATTTTTCAGATTATTCTAATTCCTCTCTACCAAATTGATTTTATAATATAATTAGCATTTATGCATCTGAAATTAAAATAAATATATAATATTCTTCTAATTCCATGATACCTCCACTTCTAGGATAAAGGAAAAATATATTTTATGGTTGGCACGGTTGTTTCCGCAAAATAAAAAAATAGGTAAAAACTACAGAAACTTTGTTCGTATAGAGAAACTTTCGTTCTAATTATTAAATTATAGAAAGAGGAAGCGCTTCATCATCAGCCACTCACAATCAGGTCGTCCAATTCGAAGGATATGACCATGTGAATACCAAGATTCTGCCTTTAGGATGATTGTGATGCTTCCTGGAGGAACTCATACTGCCTTCGGGTGATGACTACATTTTTCCAGTCATTTCCCACACCCCAATCGCCTTTAATTGTGGACTATGATGCAGACAGTTGGCCACGAGTTTCCAAATTTGTTGACGGTTGTGCTATCGAATTACTCCTGATTTTATGGAAGGAACAAATGTAATTTTGTTGTTACGAGAAACTTCTAACTCAGAAATAAGTTAGTTAATTGTTTTCCAGTTTAAAATCTTGAATTACAACTCAGGCGCATTTATAACTTAGAAAAAAATTCAATGGTAATGATGTTTGGTTTAATTTATTTATGTTACGATCCTAAATTTGAATTTTAACTTCAGTGGTAGTTAGAAGTGAGTATATATTTTAGTTAAAGTTCTATTACAGTTTAGAATTTATTGCAGTTAACACCTTTTAAATTTTAATGGTAAAGGGATTGTATGTCCCAACTTGTTTATTATTAAGTTGTTTCTTTTAATTTATATGGATAAAGGGATTGATGTGAAATTATTGATTATTCGATTATAATTGTAAAGGGACTAGTTATTAAGTTGCTTCTTTTGTTGAACATGGAAGTAATGATAGGATAATGAGCTTGGTGAAATTCTCTAAGTTAGTGGAACAACCTTCAATTTATTTTTGAGAAATTAAAACACTTTTACCCCCTCTTAGAGTATTTGGTTGACCACTAGATATATTAGAACCTATATATATTATTCTATACAACATCTAATATATAATGGGAGCTTTAAGAAAATAAAGCACAAAGGATTTCATGTTTATTAATGATTCTCTTAGTGATCTACTGTATTGAGTGATAGGTATTTTTATAATAATGACTTAGTAAGTATTTCCTTTAATGATTACACATTTATTGAATTATTTTAATCATTCAAGAGAGTTTATAATGTGACTTGTGCATAATTAATAAATAAGAATTGGGTAGGTTACGCAACCCAAGGAAAAAGTAATAGATGTTTTCTTGTGGAAGAAGCTTATTTTTACCTCAGGTGAGTTCCTTATATTTATTCAAGTTAGGGTGAAGCATTATTAATTAGTTGACCTTGCGCCCTAAAATAATGTGGAATTATGATTATTGAGGAATTCTAACCTTTTATGCATTTATAACAAAATTGATTACCCTTGTGCCTTTAGAAGAATGTTGACATGTGAATAATTCAGTTCATGAAATCGATTGCACGCACTGACTTATAAAGTAATGTATGATGTTAGATAGTGGGATTCTTGCATGTATGGGAATTAATGTCATGATGATAGTCTTAGATAATATCCTTCTTGGGGAATGGGATTTCAATGTACTGCGTGATGGTTCTAGTTGTTTACTTCCTGTGCATTGACACTTTTGTAATTAATGATTGTTGATATTATATTTCTCGCTCGCCATGGAAGTTTATGTTACTCGCGTCGTCCTTCATTTTGATGTCGTCGAGTTGAGTTGTTGTGATTGTTTTATTGTCAGTACTCTCCTAGTGCAGTAAAAAAAATTATTTACTTTTTACCTATGTTGTCGTTTGTCATCGTAACAGCGAGGTCGTTACATATGGTATCAGAGTGGGTTCAACTCTACGACTGTGGATCGCCAGGATTTCCACTGCAATAAACCCGTGAGTCTTAACCATTTTGATACGTTAAAAACTTTAACATGTCCTCATGGAGATCACATTTAGAGGGCACCTCTGAGAGTCCCCAATGCACTATAGATAGTACCAGTAGCATCCTCCTCGATCTCAAGAGAGATGAGTTCCAGCGTCCATGAGTGTCACAGATGGTGGTGTCATCGAATCTTAGTTGTAGAGCAAGGCGTGTGCTTCACACTTCACGTTTACGACCTCCAGCATGAAGGTCCACAGGGCGGTCTTCAACCGAACGGGAGTGCTCTTTTATGGTGGAAGATGCTCCTACCCCTTTGAACCTGGTTGTCGGCAATGTTTCATGGGAATTGTTCAAGGGACGGTTCCAGGAGAGGTATGTTTCTGAGGAATTCTTTGAGTGTCATCTCAACAAGTTCGACGCCTTGCGAAGAGGTAGCGACATGGTGCTCGAGTACGAGGCCCATTTTGGGAGCTGCTTGATATGCTCTGCACCAAGTTACCCAAAAACGTAAGGTCGAGAAGTTCAAATTGGCCTTATTATTAGAATTCATCTTCAACTTTGGTAACTAGGAGTACTGGACCGAAGAAGGGGTGTTGGAAGTATGGGGGGCCACACTACCAGTGTGACTGCCCTGTGGAGAGGACCAGAGCATCCGGATCCATTGGCCCCACTACCATGGGAGATATGGGCAAGGCCCATCGGAAACATGTGGCGGTGAATAACCACCTGGTAGAGTATCAGTCGACTGTGCTTGAGAGGACATGTACCGTCGCTGACCAGACCCTTAGTATTTTGATAGATCCCATTGCTACCAAGAGTTTCATTTTTGGTGCAGTGCTAAAAAGGATTAAGGTAAAGGCATTTGAACAGGACAAGTTTAGCTTCATAGAGATGGATTCGGGAGCCAAGCAGAAGGTTGGAGGAAAGGTTACGAGATGCGCCCTTAACCTAGGAGAGTTTTTCACGAGGGTCAAATTGTACGTCACAATCTTAGGATCTTATGATGTCGTCATTGGTATGGATTGGTTGGAATCGCATGAGACGATACTCAACTGTAAGACAAAATGTTTGAGCTTGGTCGATGATGAGGGATAGAGGCATGTGATTGTAGGCCAGAACCAGGGAGTTCCCTAAGGTTCATCTCTTCCTTACAGCTACGAAAGAGTATGCGCAAGGGGTGCAAGATTTATGCGATCCTTGCGTTAAACAAGAAGGGAGTAGCGAAAGGAATAGAACACCTTTCGGTGGTGAAGGAGTTTGCGGACGTATTTCTAGAGGAGTTACCTGGGATGCCGCCAGAAAGGGAATTGGAGTTTACCATAGACCTGAAACCGGGGACCGAACCGATAGCAAGAATGCCTTATCGGATGTCGACCCCGGAGTTGCAAGAGTTGAAAATGCAAATGAAGGAGTTGTTGGACCTGGGACAGATACGTCCTAGTGTGTCACCGTGGGGTGCACCTGTTATTTTCATTCAGAAGAAGGACGGATCGTGAAGGCTTTGCATTGACTACCGTCAACTGAACAAGGCCACGATCAAGAATAAGTATCCATTACCAAGAATTGATGATCTGTTCGATCAAATGAAGGGTCCAACGGTGTTCTCTAAGATCAATTTACGATCGGGGTATCACCAGTTACGGATCAAGGAGGATGACATCCCTAAGAATGCCTTTAAGACGAGATTTGGACATTACGAGTTTATTGTTTTACCGTTTGGACTGACAAATGCCCCAGGGGTATTTATGAGTTTGATGAATGTGGTGTTCCGTGAATACTTGGAAAAGTTCATCCAAGTATTCATTGATGATATCTTGATTTACTCTCGTACGATTGAGGAGCATGACAAACACTTGCGCTTGGTACTACAGTGTCTGCGAGAGCACAAATTGTATGGGAAATTGTCCAAATGCTCTTTTTATTAATCGAGGATTCACTACTTAGGGCATGTCATGAATCCAGCCAAGGTCGAGGCTATTATGGAATGGCCTGCACTGACGAATGTCATTGAAGTGCGTAGCTTTATGGGTTTAGCAGGATACTATGGACAGTTTGTCCAGGGAATTTTGAAGATAGAAAATCTGATCACGGAATTGCAGAAGAAAAACAAGAAGTTTGTTTGGATTGCGAAATGTGTGGAAGCATTTCGGAGGCTCAAAGAATTGTTGACAACTGCACCGATACTAAATGTCCCTGACAGGGACGTAGACTTCTTGGTATGCACAGATGCATCCAAGGAAGTTTTAGGTGGATTCTTGATGCAAGAAGGACGACCGATTGCTTACATTTCGAGGAAACTAAGAAGGCATGAGGAGAACTATGCGACGCACAATTTGGAGTTATTAGCCATCGTATATGTTTTGAAGGTTTGGAGACACTACCTTGTTGGATGAAAATTTGAATTAAGGACTGATCATTGTGGACTACAACACATTTTTATGCAAAGCAACCTGAACGCGCGACAATGACGTTGGTTGGAATTGCTTAGCGAGTACGACTTTGAGATTACTTACATAAATGGAATAGTGAACAGAGTGGCGAATGCTTTGAGTCGGAGACCACCCATATTTTCGGTGTTACCTCTTCAGATGAATCTACATGAAAAGATTCTGACTTTACAGCGTGACAACGACTGGTACAAAGAGGTCGAGGGTTTTATTGGACAAAACACAATGATGGTACCACGATATGAGGGATTTTATTTTGATAGCGATGGATTATTGAGGTTTAAGTTTCATATTTACGTACCGCCAAATGACGAGTTGAGGATGTTGATCCTGAGAGAGGCTCATAGAGAAGTTTACATGGCTCACTCGGGGGTCACGAAGATGAGGGAAGATATTAAACCCCTATTCTTCTAGAGGGGAATGAAGGCCAACATAGTTAACTATGTGGCCAGGTGTCTGGAGTGTCAACAAGTAAAGGCTAAACATAGACACCCAGCAGGATTACTACAACCACATGCCATCCTGGAATCGAAATGGGAGGTTACTTCGATGGATTTTATTGTTGGATTGCCACTGACAACAAGGAGACATGAATCCATTTTCGTAGTAGTAGACACTCTGACGAAGAGTGCTCACTTTATTCCTGTGCGTACGGTGTATCAAGCACCTGACATTGCTAGATTTTTCATCAGTGAGATTGTGAGGTTTCATGGCATGCCTAAGAGGATTATCTCTGATCGAGGATCGGTGTTTATTGGACGATTTTGGACGAGTTTCCTAGAGGCCTTGGGAACCCAACTTAACTTTAGTACTGCGTATCACCCGGAGACTGACGGGTAGACTGAACGAACGAACCAAACCTTGGAGGACATGTTGCACATGTACGTGATGGACCAGCATAAGCGTTGGGAAGAATTCTTGCCACTAGTAGAGTTCGCTTACAACAACAATTTCCAGAGCACCATTAAGATGGTGCCTTTCGAGTTTCTTTATGGGCGACTGTGTCGGACGCCTTTGAGTTGGGATCGGCTTGAGGATAGGGTCCTGGTGGGACCAGAAGAGATCCAAGAAATGGAAGAGTAAATGCAAACCATAAGACAAAGGATTAAAGAAGTGCAGGATCGACAGAAGAGTTATGTTGATGCACACCGAGTCGACTGTAGTTACGAGGTCGGTGATCGAGTCTTCTTGCGGGTTAAACCGCATAAGAGTTCGATCAATTTTGGAAAGGGAGATAAAATCTCTCCTAGGTTCATGGGACCTTTCGAAGTTTTGGAGAGAAAGGGGCCCGTGGCCTATCGACTAGCCTTGCCTGATTCCTTGAGGCGTATAAACGATGTTTTTCATGTATCAGTTTTGAGACATTATGTTAGTGACCCTACACATGTTATTGACATGAGTTCCTTGCAGGTATCGGATGAGGGAGCACTCACGACTGAGCCGATCCGCATCTTAGATCATTGCATTCGAAAGTTACGACGTCGAACGGTAGATAAGGTCAAGGTCCCGTGGGACAACTATAGTCCGCACTTGGTGACCTGGGAGGACGCATATGATATGCGCCAGTAGTTTCCATTTTTGTTTGATAGATAGACATATGATACTGTGATACTCTTATTTCATCATTTATACTGTGAAACTTCGGGACAGAGTTTAGACCAAGAGGGTGTGTATGTAACATCCCGCTCTAGCGCACTGAGAAAACTTATTCTTTGAGGATGCTTGCTTGCAATTTTTCTGGTATGTTATGATATTAAAACATTTGTCCTTGATTATGATGCGTTATGATACATGACATGATGTTTACTGCATTGACATAGACAACTGCTATTGACTCGGTTTTACTGAGTGTGCAGGGTTTTGGACCTTGAGGATGCAGAGGCATCGAAGAAACCCTTGGACTCCGGATCGAGTCAGGGAGTGTGCTATTGGGGTTTGATTGTTTTACTATGATTTTAGTACGTTTGATTAGATGATATGATGTGGACATGTTCTGACATGATTGTTGATGATGTAGGCTGACGATAGCTTGTCAACCAGACTCACATATGGAGTAAAGGGGACACACACACGATTACCAGAGAGGTTGAGGGAGAGGTGTGGACAACAACCATGCCATAGCCTACTATCACTCCCGTTGTGGCTCGAACTGTAGGTTAAAGATTACCTAGTTAGAGAGGTCCCACGATGTTGTGAGGGCAGACTGCAGCAGTCACTCACGATGATTCTAAGGGGAACACAATAAGGTGGGGGGCTTATTCCTTAGAAGCCCTTAGTCTCCCACAAGTTCACCTGGCGGAGTGTTGACTCCAAGGGTTATTGATGTCTACCAATCAGTCAAGAGGCGAGTGGCACCCTTGGAGCATGTGGTGCATCCTGAAAGGCACGTCACGCAAAAGAAACAAAAGAGGCAAGTGGCACCCTTGGATCACGTGGTGCATCCTTAAGGGCACGTCATGCAAAAGAAACACTAGAGGCGAGTGGCACCCTTGGAGCACATAGTGCGTCTTGAAGGGCACATCGCGATGATGGGGATAGAGGAACAAACTTAGACAACCCTAAGAAAATTAACACGTTAAGAATTTAAAAAAAAAACAACTTCCCTAAATAAATGTCACCCAGTTCAGAATCTAAGCTCCAAGTCTAAAACTTCTCTAGGGGTAAAATTTTGTCTACCCTTGAGAAAAATACCTTATAAAAATAAAATAATAAATTTTAAACTAAAAAAAAAACCACTTAAGTAATAGTTGTGGACTTCATAAATTTTTTGGGGTAAAATGAAGAGAGTAAGAACTTAAATAAAATCTGTGGATATCAAAGGTAAAGAAGAAATGAATTATTTAACTTGTGAAAGTGTAAAAAGATATTAAATTAATAATAAAAGGAAAAGAGTAAATAATGCAACTGCCATTTTGGCTCTAATAAAAAAGGGAAAGAAGGGAATAATAAAAATTAGGAAACTAAGGAATGGAGGAAACATAATAAGGGAAAGAGGGGAACTTATGGTAAAAAGCGAGGTCAACATAGTAAAGAATCTGCAATTAAGAACCTTCTAAATTGAACTAAATTAGCAACTTCATTATAGGGAAAGTATTTAAACCTGTAAGGGAATCTAGGAAAACCTAGGAGTAAATTTAGGAGCAACTCTAGGTGGGTGAGGGAAATGAAACAATTATTAATTTAAATAAAATATTTATTGGAGGAAAGTGGGGGATGGATGCCACTTGTACGAAGGAGATTTTTGAAATATTTTCATTAAAACTTAAATTAAAAGAGATTTAGGGAAAGTTTGGAAGTTCTAAAACTCTATAAAAGAGAGGAAGGAGGAGGAAGTAGGGGATCGATTGTTAGCATAACGTTACGTTGTCGGATTGTGACTTGACTGATTACTTGTGGGGATTTGAGATTTCCCAACTTGGGTAGGAGTGGTAGCTCGGCCTTGCGAGGCGAGCTTGGAGCTAGACGTACCATCTGGATAGTGTGTGGCTCCTTTGCAGCTCCGGGGGCTAAGGGGGAAGTAGAGTACCCCTAGTGTTGGCTGGGAGGTACCGGTGAGGTCTCGATGGTCAGCGAGCGGGAGTTGCATGGAGCATGGATGCCAATCGTAGTGGGCGAACAGGCAACGATACGGCTTCTTAGTTTGAATTGTAGATGATTGTGACCCTGAGGTTGTTTAGTCTTCATCCCTAGCTTGTTAGTCCTCACCTAAGAAGTCGACTAGGAGAATGATCTACGCTCATCACCTTAGCATTAACAGACCTATTGACAGTTAACAGTTGACTGAGATTATTGTGTTTGCCCACGAATTGCCATTATTTATGACCTACGATTTTCCTCCAGGTTAAGACAGAGGGTAGACGTGGATCTTTGCCCATTTTTGTTTGCTATTCTTGTTTAAACACAGCCACCTCCAGCTTGACTGGACAACAGCTAATCCTTCCTTAGATGGCATGTTGACCGCAGATTCATAGTGCACTCAACAGATGAGTGACCACGATTTGTGCAGTTTTCATTGTGTTGATTCTTGGGTTGCCTGTCGTACCCACATCTGGTTGTAGCATCCTTCCTTGCATCCATAAAAACCATTTACCCCTACAATGATGAGCTTAGAAATCGGTGACAACAAGGCATTATAATTGTTTTCCTATGTTACATAATATTTGTATAATAAAATGAGTTAATAACTCCACAAAGTTTTATTTTTCCAGATTATTCTAATTCCTCTTTGCCAAATTGATTTTATAATATAATTAGTATTTATGCATCTGAAATTAAAATAAATATATAATATTCTTCTAATTCCATGATACCTCCACTTCTAGGATAAAGGAAAAATATATTTTATGGTTGGCACGATTGTTTCCGCAAAATAAAAAAATACGTAAAAACTACAGAAACTTCGTTCGTATAGAGATACTTTCGTTCTGATTATTAAATTATAGAAAGAGGAAGTGCTTCATCATCAGACGCTCACAATCAGGGCATCCAATTCGAAGGAGATGACCGTGCAAATACCAAGATTCTTCCTTTAGGATGACTGTGACGCTGCCTGGAGGACCTCATACTGCCTTCGGGTGATGACTGCGTTTTTCCAGTCATTTCCCACACCCCGATCGCCTTTAATTGTGCACTGTGATGCAGACAGTTGGCCACGAGTTTCCAATTTTGCTGACGGTTGTGCTATCGAATTACTCCTGATTTTATGGAAGGAACAAATGTAATTTTGTTGTTACAAGAAACTTCTAACTCAGAAATAATTTAGTTAATTGTTTTCTAGTTTAAAATCTTGAATTACAACTCAGGCGCATTTATAAGTTAGAAAACAATTCAATGGTAATGATGTTTGGTTTAATTTATTTATGTTACGATCCTAAATTTGAATTTTAACTTCAGTGGTACTTAGAAGTGAGTATATATTTTAGTTAAAGTTCTATTACAGTTTAGAATTTATTGCAGTTAACACCTTTTAAATTTTAATGGTAAAGGGATTGTATGTCCCAACTTGTTTATTATTAAGTTGTTTCTTTTAATTTATATGGATAAAGGGTTTGATGTGAAATTATTGATTATTCGATTATAATTGTAAATGGATTGGTTATTAAGTTGCTTCTTTTGTTGAACATGGAAGTAATGATAAGATAATGAGCTTGGTGAAATTCTTTAATTTAGTGGAACAACCTTCAATTTATTTTTGAGAAATTAAAACACTTTTACCCCCTCTTAGAGTATTTGGTTGACCACTAGATATATTAGAACTTATATATATTATTATATACAACATCTAATATATAATGGGAGCTTTAAGAAAATAAAGCACAAAGGATTTCATGTTTATTAATGATTCTCTTAGTGATCTACTATATTGAGTGATAGGTATTTTTATAATAATGACTTAGTAAGTATTTCCTTTAATGATTACACATTTATTGAATTATTTTAATCATTCAAGAGAGTTTATAATGTGACTTGTGCATGATTAATAAATAATAATTGAGTAGGTTACGCAACCCAAGGAAAAAGTAATAGATGTTTTCTTGTGGAAGAAGCTTATTTTTACCTCAAGTGAGTTCCTTATATTTATTCAAGTTAGGGTGAAGTGTTATTAATTAGTTGACCTTGCGCCCTAAAATAATGTGGAATTATGATTATTGAGGAATTCTAACCTTTTACGCATTTATAACAAAATTGATTACCCTTGTGCCTTTAGAAGAATGTTGACATGTGAATGATTCAGTTAATAAAATCGATTGCGTGCACTGACTTATAAAGTAATGTATGATGTTAGATAGTGGGATTCTCGCATGTATGGGAATTAATGTAATGATGATAGTCTTAGATAATATCCTTCTTGGGGAATGGGATTTCAATGTACTGCGTGATGGTTGTAGTTGTTTACTTCCTGCGCATTGACACTTTTGTAATTAATGATTGTTGATATTATATTTCTCGCTCACCATGGAATTTTATGTTACTTGAATCCTCCTTCATTTTGATGTCATTGAGTTGAGTTGTTGTGATTGTTTTATTGTCAGTACTTTCCTAGTGCATTAAAAAAAATTATTTACTTTTTACCTATGTTGTCACTTGTCATTGTAACGGTGGGGTCGTTACACAAGGCTAGTCGATAGTCCACGAGCCCATTTCTCTCCACAATCTTGAAATGTCCCACGAACCTAAGAGAGAGTTTAGCTCCCTTTCCAAACTTGATCGAACTCTTATGTGGTTTAACCTGCAAGAAGACTCGATCGTCGACCTCGTAACTATGGTCGACTGGGTGCGGATCGGCATAAATCTTCTATCGATCCTGCGCTTCTTTAATCCTTTGTCTTATGGTTTGCATTTTCTCTTCCATTTCTTGAATCACTTCTGGTCCCACCAGGACCCTATACTCAAGTCGATCCCAACTCAAAGGCTTCCTACATGATCGCCCGTAAAGAAACTCGAAAGGCGCCATCTTAATGGTGCTCTAGTAACTGTTGTTGTAAGCGAACTCTACTAGAGGCAAGAATTCTTCCCAACGCTTTTGTTGGTACATTACGTACATGTGCAACATGTCCTCCAAGGTTTGGTTGGTTTGTTCGGTCTATCCGTCAGTCTCTAGGTGATATGCAGTACTAAAGTTAAGTTGGGCTCCCAAGGCCTCTTGGAAACTCATCCAAAATCGTCCAGTAAACACTGATGTTCAATCGAATATAATATTTTTAGGCATGCCATGCAGCCTCAAAATATCACTGATGAAAACTCTAGCTATGTCAGGTGCCTGATACATCGTATGCACAGGAATAAAGTGAGCACTCTTCATCAGGCTGTCTACTACTACAAAAATCGAGTCATGTCTCCTTGCCGTCAGTGGTAATCCAACAATAAAATCCATCGAAATAACTTCCCATTTCGATTCTGGAATTGCATGTGGTTGTAGTAATCCTGCTAGGTGTCTATATTCAACCTTTACCTGCTGGCACTTCAGACATCTGGCCACATAGTTGACTATGTTGGCCTTCATTCCCTTCCAGAAGAATAAGGGTTTAAGGTCTACTCTCATCTTCATGACTCATGGGTGAGCCATGTAAACTGCTCTATGAGCCTCGCTTAGGATCAACATCCTCAACTCGTCATGTGGCGATACATAAATACGACTTTTAAACCTCAATAACCCATCGCTATCAAATGAAAATACATCATATCGTGGTATCATCATTGTGTTTTTTTCGATAAAACCCTTGACCACTTTATACCAGTCATCGTCACACTGTAAAGTGAGAATATTCTCACGTAGATTCGTCTGAAGAGGCAACAAAGAAAAGATGCGTGGTCTCCGACTCAAAGCATATGCCACTCGGTTCACTGTTCTCTTTATGTAAGTAATCTCAAAGTCGTACTCGCTAAGCAATTCCGATCAACGTCGTTGTCGCACTTTCAGGTCTCTTTGCATAAAAATGTGTTGTAGTCCACAATGATCAGTCTTTAGTTCAAATTTTCTTCCAACAAGGTAGTGTCTCCAAACCTTCAAGGTATATATGATGGCCCTAATAACTCCAAATCGTACATCGCCTAGTTCTCCTCATGCCTTCTCAGTTTCCTCGAAATGTAAGCGATTACTCGTCTGTCTTGCATCAAGACTCTGCCTAAGCCTTCCTTGGATGCATCTGTGCATACCAAGAAGTCTGTGTCCATGTCAGGGACCTTTAGTATCGGTGTTGTCGTCAACAACTCTTTAAGCCTCTGAAATGCTTCCGCACATTTCTCGGTCCAAACAAACTTCTTGTTTTTCTTCTGCAATTTCGTGATTGGATTTGCTATCTTTGAAAATCCCTCGACAAACCATCAATAGTATCCTTCTAAACCCATAAAGCTACGCACTTCTGTGACATTCGTCGGCGTA
Source organism: Picea engelmannii (assembly GCA_009831015.1). NCBI lineage: Eukaryota > Viridiplantae > Streptophyta > Pinopsida > Pinales > Pinaceae > Picea > Picea engelmannii. The sequence continues at coordinate 1,503,067 of ML778525.1, forward strand.
GGCCATTCCATAATAGCCTCAACCTTGGCTGGATCCATGGCGATACAGTCGTTGGAGATGACATGCCCTAAGTAGTGAATCCTCGATTGATAAAAAGAGCATTTGGACAACTTCGTATACAATTTGTGCTCTCGCAGACACTGTAATACCAAGCGCAAGTGTTCGTCATGCTCCTTCATCGTCCGAGAGTAGATCAAAATATCATTAATGAATACTTGGATGAACTAGTCCAAGTACTCGTGGAACACCCCATTCATCAAACTCATAAATACCCCTGTGGCGTTTGTCAGTCCAAATGGTAAAACAATAAACTCATAGTGTCCAAACCTTGTCTTAAAGGCGGTCTTAGGGACGTCATCCTCCTTGATCGCAAATCAATCTTGGAGAACACCGTCGCACCCTTCATTTGATCGAACAGATCATCAATTCTCGGCAAGGGATACTGATTCTTGATCGTGGCCTTGTTCAGTTGACGGTAGTCGATGCAAAGCCTCCACGATCCGTCCTTCTTTCGTATGAAAATAACCAGTGCACCCATGGTGACACACTAGGATGTATCAGTCCCAGGTCCAGCAACTCCTTCAGTTGCATTTTCAACTCTTGTAACTCCGGGGTTGACATCCGATAAGGCGTTCTTGCTATCGGTTCAGTCCCCAGTTTTAGGTCTATGGTAAAATCCAACTCCCTCTCCGGTGGCATCCCAAGTAACTCCTCCAAAAATACGTCCGCATACTCTCTCACCACCGGAAGGTGTTCTAGACCTTCGACTACTCCCTTCTCGTTTAACGCAAGGATCGCATAAATCTTGCACTCCTTGCGCATACTCTTCTGTAGCTGTAAGGAAGAGGTGAACCTTAGGGAAACTCCCTAGTTCCTTACTACAATCACACGTCTCTTCCCCTTGTCGTCGACCAAGCTCAACCATTTTGTCTTACATTTGAGTATCGCCTCATGTGATTCCAACCAATCCATACCAATAACGACATCATAAGATCCTAGGATTGTGACGTATAGGTTGTCCCTTATGACAAACTCTCCCAGGTTAAGGGCACAGCCCATAACCTTTCCTCCAACCTTCTGTTTGGCTCCCGAAGCCATATCTACGAAGCTAAACTCATCCTTTTCGACTGCCTTTACCTTAATCCTTTTTAGCACTACACCAAAAATGAAACTCTTGGTAGCACTGAGATCTATCAAAATACTAAGGGTCTGGTCAACAATGGTGCATGTCGTCTCGAGCACAGTCGACTGATGCTCATCCTGGTTGTTATTCACCGCTGCATGAATCCGATGGGCCTTGCCCATATCTCCCACGGTAGTGGGTCCTGCTGATCCGGATGCTTGGGTCCTCTCCACAGGACAGTCGCTGGTAGTGTGGCTCCCCACAGGTCCAACACCCCTTCTTCGGCCCAGTAGTCCTGGTACCCAAAGTAGAAGATGACAGCCCACCGACCTGGAACCCTGGTCTATTCTGCTGAACAGACCTAAATTGTTGTTGTTTTGGGCAACATTGTTGCTAATGTTTTGGTCCCCGATAAGGTGTCCTCTAGTCAAGCGTCGGTCATCGGAGTGTAGTGAAAGTGGATCCCCTCTGGAAGCCACGATATCTCGATGTATGTCTCATTGGTGTCTGGTGTTGTTGTGTTCCCGATGAACCTTGCCCTCCTAGTCTCGCTGGAGTCCTAGTATGACTCCCACTGATAAGCTCCTCCTCTGCTATGAGGGCTTTCTGGATGACATCATGCAAGGTTTGGGGCATCAAAATCCTAACCTTTGCACATAGGCTTCCATTAAGGTCGAACACGAACCTGTTAAACTTAAGTTTCTCTATGTTAAGGTGCGGAGCATACCAGAGCAGCTCCATAAAATGGGCCTCGTACCCGGGCACCATACGACCTTCCTATCGTAAGGCGTTGAACCCATTGAGCTGACGCTCAATGAATTCCTCTGAAAGGTACCTCTCTCGAAATAGTTCCTCGAATAATTCCCATGACATGTCTTCGACAACCATGTTCAGCTGTGGTAGGAGCGTCTTCCACCATAGAAGAGTACTCCCCTTCAGTTGAAATACCGCCATGAGGAACTTCATGTTGAAGGTATAATCACAAAGTACGAAGCACATCGCCATGTTCTCCAACCATGCCTTGGCGGCTGCGCCATCCAAGGCACCAAAGAACTTGGGAAATTTGACCTTCTTGAGTTCACGGTGAATGCTACCAGTAACGGTTGGTGCACGTGGTGGAACCTCAGTGGGTGTCAGTGCTCCAGCCTCATCTCTTTTAAAACAACTTATCAGTGCCTCGGACATGCACTGAAAGGATCTCATTATTCCGATTACATCGCCAACTTCTATCTACTCCTGCTCGATAACCTGCTCGTTTCCCTGGGGTTTAGACCCCTCCAGTGTGGATGCTACTGGAGGCGTCACAACTCCTCCCCTAGCACTTCGTCGTCTGCCTCCGTGGCATCCTCTAACCATGATTACCTGCACACACACAATCAACTCTATTAGCAACAGTATAATCCAATCATGTCAACGAAAGTCGTAGCGATCCCAAGTCATGGGTCGAACCCACTATGATACCATATGTAACAATCCTCCTCGTTACGACGATGATCCTCATATAACAAGTGTAATTTTTTATTTTTTTTATGTTGTGTGTGCATGTGTGTACAAGGGTAATAAACACATTTGACTCTGCTTCACCACCCGATGACGAACAAGACGCATACAACGACAACACAACACGATAACCTAAGACTCACATCAAGTATCTGCATGCATTAAATGACAATCAATCGACTATAATTAAGACTGACTACCCATCCATCCTACCCTGCAATGGTTAGGACCTCCAAGACACATAAGCAACGCTCAAGCCCAGGTTCCCATCGATTTTAACCATTTAAGGTCTCAGGGTTGGCGACTGTTCTGAGGAACATGGAGGTGTCTACATCCCGCCCGACACAAGCAGACCAAGCAATAAATTGTTTAAAACCAAGTACAACAAAATTTAATGAACGACCACGTCCTCTACGGAAGGTGCAAGTCAGAAGGACACCAATAATAACCTACCATTAGTTAAAACTTAGCATTACCTACAACTCAATTGGAAACAAGTATAGATCAAACACTTCGTTTAATTTCTGTTAGTCGACAAGTTACCAACCCAACCTTAAAAATAAGTACATATAATTAATTGCTAATTTCCCCATTTACTAAATCATAATAATTTATTGTTCTTAGTTTCAAGTACCTCACCTTTTATGTGTTGTCAATATTAATAAAATTAAAATGTCCTTACAATAAATTAACCATATCATTACTTTTTATACTACAATAACATTGTAAATAAAAAAACAATGATCTTACATTTCATATGTTATCAAATGTTAACATAGCATTTTTCCAAATTGCAAGGACATTACATTTACATGTTTCAAACGATAAATTACAATGACCTTACATTACAATAACATTGCAAATAAAATATAGATGATGAACATAATGGAATAAAATCATAATGAAAATCAGATTGTAAATAAAATTCCTTTTATTGTAAATCATATCCTTTATTTCAATTGAAAATCATATTCTTTTATTTACACCAGAAAATCGTCTTCTGTTCATCACCATTATTTTTATTCTTTTTATGAAAAATAAAATCATAATGAAAATCATATTCCTTTCATTTCAACTGAAACTCATGTTCTTTTAATTACACTTGAAAATCATATTATGTTCAACATCGTTATTTTTATTCTTTTTATGAAAATAAAATCATAATGAAAATCATATTCCTTTCATTTCAACTGAAACTCATGTTCTTTTAATTACACCTGAAAATCATATTTTGTTTAGGATCGTTATTTTTATTCTTTTTATGAAAATAAAATCATAATGAAAATCATATTCCTTTTTATTACACCTGAAAATGAAAATGATAAGGAAATGATAAGAAAAAGACTTGGCACCTGCGATGGGCCTGAGTTGACTGAAGGCTTAACTCGTGTTGCACGCTTGCACATAAATGGAACCCATTAATTTCAAGAATGCAACAGTTGTTCATAGGCTTAACGAAATGTAAAAGTTATTTAAGGTTAACCAACAAGATAATCAATAGATAAAGTTTAGGGTTGGATAATTGGACATCGAGAACTGTTAATTCAGTAATTTAAATAAACATGAAAAGGTTACAAATTGGTTTATCCCAACAAGATGACAAAATCGATCCATCTAAGGTTTAGAAGATTGAGCATAAATAAATCGTGCAACAGTTACTCCTCATGAACGGCGTAAGTGAATCACTAACAAGAACTGATGAACCATCACATTCAAGCAATGCATTAAAAATTACATGCCTTCGCCAGAAAATATTAAACTATGAGTTGTACAGTGCACAAGAGAATTCCGTGCAGAGTTAAATTCTCATAGGGTACCATCCCTGGATTTAAGCAATTAAAATAGAAAACGCCAGGACCTGAATAATGATTATCCACACTTAGTTACTCAGGAAATTCCGAATTCAACAACACAGTTCCAACCTACAACACACAAAAATCGTTGACCGCAGGTGTTGTCTCAGCATTGACGTCGGTCCAGGGTAGTCTATACATCAAACGCAAATCAACAGTTGGGGACACAGCAAGAGAAAATCATGGTCATAAGGAATTACAAAGCGACAGGTCTTCCTTATAACACATATAAGAGATCAAGGAAACTTCACGCTTCAATAATTAAATAAGTGAAGACGATCATATCACTTAAAGCAGATGAACGCGCGGATACAAGAAATCGGGAAGGATGCACAGATTTAAATGCTCAAGAAGCAGATGCTCTAGAAAAAGGGCTTACGCTCAGGTAGGAAATGCATAGGTGAGGTATTTCCTCATAAATGGGAGCGCCCATGTAGAATCGCCCCAGGGATTCGCTCAAGAATTTGCTCAGGATAAAACTCAAACCTAACTAAAGGATAATGGCAAAGAGAATGCCCTAGTAACCTAACCGTTACCTCAAAAAAACTACAATGGAACTAAGGTGGTAGTGTAGAAGAATAAAAAGTTTAATAACAGAAATCAAGAATCGCCCTTGCACAATCGGGGATTAATGCAGGGTTTAAGGCCATTTCATTAACAAATTACCCACAAAATTTCCAGAAACATTTTTCAGTACCCCTTTTACAAAAATGAAATTCCTAGAAGGGATTTTTCTTCAGTAACAGAATTACAAGCCAGAATGCCAGAACAAAATTTTACAACGACATTGCCAGTGATGAAATTGGGACAGAACAAAAATTTCAGAACCATTCGTACAAACAAAATGCCAAGGATGAAATTTTCCAGAACGAATTCGCTATTTCACCATCAAGAGCGAATTCAAAATTTTTCTTTATCTATTTAAATAACAAAGGTAAATAACTTTATTAACAGAGGTAAGTAACAACAGTAAAAATTTTCATCATCTTGCAAATAACGGAGGTAAGTAACTTTATTAATAGAGGTAAGTAACAGCGGTAAATTTTTTTATTATCATGAGGTTCTTCAATAACTTATTAGTTGTAATTCATACCCAAGAAACCTATAGAATATAAAACTGTACATGATTTGCAACAATAATGTTGTATCACATGAGAAATTTTAAATAAAAACCGCAGTTACATCAGTTACAATTGTAATCGCCGAGTAAATAAATAAAAATAGCCAAACAATCCATTAACCCTGATATACTGATCCCAGCATAAGTCGTAATGCATTCTAATCTACTAAAATACAAATCATATCATTGCCTTATCGCCCGCCTCGAATGACGTCCGTGCACTTTCTGTCGTTCCTGCTCGTCGACCGTTGAGACTACACTGGTACCTCCCAACCAACGCTAGGGGTACTCTGCTTCCCCCTTATCCCCCTGAGTCGCAAAGGGGCCACACACTATCCAGATGGTATGTCTAGCTAACAGCTCGTCTCGCAAGGACGAGCTACAACTCCTCTCCGAGCTGGGAAATCCCAACTCCCACAAGTAATCAGTCAAATCACTATTCTGGCAACGTAACATTATGCTAATAGCCGAACCCCTTCTTCCTTCTCCTCCCTTTCTTTTATAGAGTTTTAGATCTTCCATTCTTTCCCTAAATCCCATTTAGTTTAAGTTTTAAATAAAAACTTCTAAAAGTTCTCCTTCGTACAAGTGTCCTTCATCCCCCACTTTCCTCCAGTAATTATTTTCTTTAATTTATTTATTGTCTCATTTCCCTCACCCGCCTAGAGTTACTCCTAAATTTACTCCTAGGTGTCCCTAGATTCCTTACAGGTTTTAAAAGCTTTCCCTAAAAAAAAATTGCTAAATCAGTTCAAAATTAGAAGTTTCTTAAATTTTATATTTCCTTCTTTCCCCTTTTTATTAGAGCCAAAATGGAAGTTGTGCAATTTACCCTCTTTTCCTTTTGTTATTAATTTAATATATTTTTACACTTTCACAAGTTAAATAATTAATTTCTTCTTTACCTTTGATATCCACAAATTTTATTTAAGTTCTTACTTTCTTCATTTTACCCAAAAATTATGAAATCCACAATTATTGCTTAAGTGGTTTTTTTTTTTTGTTAAACTTTATCATTTTATCTTTATAGAGATATTTTCTTAAGGATAGACAAAATTTTACCCCTAGAGAAGTTTTTGACTTGGAACTTAGATTCTAGACTGGGCGACACTTAATTAGGGAAGTTGTTTTAAAATTTCGTAATGAGATATTTGTCTTAGGGCCATCTAGGTTTGTTCCTTTATCATCATCAATGCGACATGCCCTTCAGGATGCACTATGTGCTCCAAGGGTGCCACTCGCCTCTATTGTTTCTTTTGAGTGACATGCCCTTCAGGACACACTACGTGCTCCAAGGGTGCCACTCGCCTCTTGACTGATTGGTAGACATCAATAACCCCTGGAGTCAACAATCCGCTAGGTGAACTTGTGGGAGACTAAGGGATTCTAAGGAATAAGGCCCCCGCCTTATTGCACGCCCCTTAGAATCATCGTGAGCAACTGTCGCAGTCTTCCCTCATGGCATCGTGGGTCCTCTTGAACTAGGTAATCGTTAACCTACAGTTGGAGCCATGGTGGGAGTGCTAGTAGGCTGTGGCAGGGATGCTATCCACACCTCTCCCTCAACCTCTCTGGTAGTCATGTGTGGCCCCTTTACTCCATATGTGAGTCTGGTCAGCAAGCTATCACCAGCCTGCATGTAATGATCCTAAGCCAAATTCTTTCTTGGAATCACTAACTATTACTAATTTATTGAGTTTTTAAGTGTATACAAGATTCATCAACACATGGAGATCACAATATATTCAAGATGTAGAAGCACAAGCAAAGATATGACCTTTTTATTATGAGCAATGTAAGATCAATACAATAGATGGTCGATCTAGCATAAACCTCAGATGGTCGTACAAGCAATAGATATGAGCTGCTACAAAATGCTCCCGACAATACAAAATGATCCTCCAAAGGCTGGA
>ML778525.1:1517647-1557068 GCA_009831015.1 Picea engelmannii
TTGACTTTCCCCCCCTTCAGTGTGAGACTATGACCTAGTGGGGGTGCCCAGGCCACTGAGTCTCCTCCTCACCTCTCTAAGAGGTGGGGGACATTACACTGCATCATCAACAATCATGTCAAAACATGTCCACCTCATATCATCTAATCAAATGTACTAAAATCACAATAAAACAATCAAACCCCAATAGCACACTCCCTGACTCGATCCGGAGTCCAAGGGGTTTCGTCGATGCCTTTGCATCCTCAAGGTCCAAAACCATGCACACTCAGTAAAACCGAGTCAATAGCACTTGTTTATGTCAGTGTAGTAAAACATCATGTCATCTACCATAATGCATCATAATCAAGGACAAATGTTTTAATATCATAATAGTCTAGATCACTTGCGAGCAAGTGTCCTCAAAGAATAAGTTTTCTTAGTGCGCCAGAGCGGGATGTTACAGGTAACACATCCTTACCACCATTTTAGCTTTAATGATTTTTTTTATCTTCTTCAACCTTGAATATTGACATCGGATTTGGAAACTTAAGCATCTAGTTGAAAGTCGGTGGTGCAGGAGAGATTGGTGAGTGTCCTTTCATTTTGATAATTCTTTGATCCTTTTCAAAATTAATGATCCTTTAGGAATGCATCATGCTCGAACTATCCCATATGTCCAGATATTATTAATATTTCTTTCTTCCAGTGGTAATGAAGCATAAGACCTAAAATTTGTTTACCAGTGATTATGTGTGTCTTCTCACACAAAGGTATTCAGTGTGTCACCACAAAATGTCTCCCTTATTCTCACCGTATTTTCTTTAAATTTTCTCGTTAAGGTATGCAAAGTGCTTCTGCAATTACAAAATAATTTTTGCTTTTTAGTATTAACACTGAAGATTTTGTTTCGAGAGAATCGTTAGGCGAATTTAGTTTTGAAATTAAGAGGTTAGTCTCAAAGAAAACATCATTTAATAACAATCCTTCAAATATTTAATTTGCATACGCTATGCATTAAATCATTTCTTGATTATTGTGACACAAGAAAGAGCTTAGGCTGATCAGAGAAAGACATGTATAAAAAATAGGATGGAAGAGAATCTCGCTTCAATGGTTGTAAAATAGTTTTGAAATAAGATTAAGTATTGAATATTGGCGGACGGAGAAAAAAATACTTTTCGACATTATGAATGGAGTCTCGCTTCCATGGTTGCAAAATAAGACTAAGTATGGAGTAATGGACGAGTGGAGAAAAAAGAAAGGAAACTTTGAGGATGTGTTTGAACTCTTCTTCCGTAGCTCTTGAAATATGACTAAGTATGAGACCATGGGTAGATGGATTTATGAATATAATTTGAAACAAATTGCATCCCCGTGATCCCTTCGTTCCATGGAATATATGAAAAATGGTTAATTATTGGTGGGGTGTTTCACCATAGATCAAAACTTTTATAAGTATAGAAAATAAAGGGAATAAAATGTAAAATAATTAGAGAAAAATAAGTTGAACAATTGCCTCCAGTGGTGGGATAGAAACCCCCTGAGGGTTACTAATAATCCCAAATCTCTCCAATTGGGAATGGAGTCAGAAATTAAATGAGAATGTACAACACAAGAAAATAAAACTATGTACATATGGAAAGAAAATTGATCATGCAAAAAAACTCTTGAGATGTTGGGCATTGACTTGAAAAATTTGTACTGTCCCCTTCATGTATTTGGTCAGATAATAATTAAAGACAACAATTTTTTCAATGACATAAGGTCCAATCCATAGTGCTTCAAACTTTGTATGCAAATAAGGGTTATCTTTCGCTTTGTTCCACAATAACACTAATTCCTCTTTTTAAAAAATTTCTTTGTTTCTCCTTGATTGAAGTATTTCTTGACAATCTACTATCTATGATTCATTTTATTTAATGCTTCAATTCTTTGTTCCTCCAATTTAAGCAATTGATTGTACCTTCTATGTAGTCAAGAAATTTATTCAACCTCTTCAATATTTAAAGCACTTGTCAAAGCATTTAGTTCTAGACTAATTGACATTTTGGCTTCTTTTCCACAAACCAACACATATGGAGATATCTCAGTACTATATTTTGGTGTCAATCTATTTTCCCATAATGCATCTATCAATTTTAAATGACAATTCATTTGATTTAGATCAATTGTCTTTTTAATAATTTGGATCAAAGTTTTTCAGTAGATTCATCTAAACCATTTCCTTGAGGATAATAGTTTGATGACTATTCCATTATGATACAAAATTCCCCACAAAATTTGGTAAATTTTGATCCAATGAATATTGATCCATTATCTATGACAAATTTTTTTGGAACTCCAAATCTTGATAAAGTATTGTCTTTAAGTAATTTTATGAGTTCTTTTGAGTCAGGTTTTTCTAATGCTATGACCTCTTGCCATTTTTTGAAATAATGTGTACTTGTGATAATATATGAATGACCTCTGCTTTATTTTGGATTAATTTTGCTGATTAGATCAAGTACCCATTGTGCAAATGGTTCTTCTATCAATATTGGTTGCAAAGGTATTGCAACCTTCTTTATTTTTCTTGAAAATTTCTTACAGGAAATCCGTTTTATTATCATTGCATATGAACTTTTGAAAAATTTGAGCCAATAATAACCACCTCTCATTGTTATGTGTGCAGTAGCAGTGGGTGAAAAGTTTCCACCCAAGACTCCTTCATGAAAATCCTTCAATAAATTGTGATCCCTTTTTTCATCAACACATCTTAACAATATTCCATCAAAATTCCTTTGGAACAAAATTTTTGCAACTAATACATACTGATTTCATTTCATTTTCAATGTTCTTCTTTATTTGGGACTAATTCCATTTGGAAACTGGCCAGAATTTAAATGTAATTTTTTTTAAGTAAGAAGTATTATATATTAAAAGTCTTCCAGAACCAAAGTGGATTTTCAAAATATAGAAATAGTCATACTGTAATTATTGGACTGCCCCAACAGAGGGGAAACCAGTCCAGTCAGCAGAGTCGTCAGCATAAGTAGTGTGATCAACTAAGAAAAATAGTCTTAGACAGGCTGGTCATCGGTTAAAACTAAAAGAAGCTAACAAGACCTAAATGACACTATAGGCCTAGACATATGGCATATAACCTGGCCAGGTGGCATGGAAGTCCTCAGTCCAAGGTTCCTCCTCGACATACGTCACCTGGTCCGCCCATTGCACTTCGATTTTCACATTTCTCGCGGTTCCATCGACACCTATCGTGGTATTCTACAGCGGTCGCTTTGCTAAGTCCACCTCCACAGCCATGGTCTCGTGCCCGGCCTGCTCCAGCCCATACTCTGTTGAGTGCTGCATCTTGACGTTTCCTTCACCGGTAGCTGCACAGGGTTCCTCCACTAAAGTCGCTCCTGTCGGGTCCGAGTGGAAAGCCTCGTGCATGGAGGAGAGAAGCTGAAGAAGGACCGCAACCTTTTGATCTGTAGCTTGTAGGCGAAATTGAAGGTCCTCCATCCCCTGGCGGAGTTCAAAGACCAAACCGTAAAGGATGGCTAGGCTTTCTTTGAGCTGCGCACCATTGAAGGAGTCTGAGGATGGGTACCTAGTGTTCCCAGGCTTACGCAGAGGAGGAGGCTCACCTCCTGAGTTCCTTAGAGAGTCAAAGACTGGTATAGGGGCCGGCTCAACCATAGGAGGGGTGAGAAGGAGACACGAGGAGGAGCTCAGTTTCTGAGGGATGATTGCTAGATAGTTGAACTGCGAAACCGGCGGAGTGGAAGTGGGGGAAATGATAGGCTCGGGCTGGAGGGGAGGGGATGAGAAGATGGAGGGTGAGTCGGGAGGCGAGACCGAAGGTCGACGAGGTTTCCAGGGAGAACCCCTCCACGGCCTCCCCCTTGGATGCGGCATAAGGTGGTTCTTGTAACTGGCCGAAGAGAGTAGGTGCACCAGGCAGAGGTAGAAATCCTGGAGGCGAGTAGGGGCTGCAGAGAGCCAGAAAATTCGAACAGGATCAGGCCATAGCAGCGAAGGGAGGAGCCCTTCGAAACGCAAGTAGGGACGAGGGACACACATCAGTAGCCAAGCCATGCGAAGACGCGCATAAGGAGAGGGAGACTGCATAAATGCGCTTTCACGTTGTAGTAAGAGATATTTAATGCTGGAGGAGGGTGGCGGGCGGTGGCACGAGCCCGTCACATGGATCCATGCCCCGGTGGCTAGTGCCTGCCTCCGTTGTATGCCAAGTGTTCCGCACTAACACCCCATCCGGGGGTCCAGAATTTAAATATAAATAAATATCCTTATACCACTCAAAAGTTTATGTAAATGATCCTGCTGAAATTGATATAACCCCATTTAATGAATCATTTCTTGTAATGAGTTTTCATATCCCTTTTCCTTTGAATTCCTTTAATGGTTTGATTTCAATATCATATTATTATATTTTTTCTAACCAATTCACCCATTTACCTTCTCTCAGTTGTTGATTGAGAAGTGTTTTTACTGGAGAAGAAGGAACATATGTTATGACATTAGAAGATAAAATGTAAGTTGTAAAATGATCCACTAACTTTAATAAGGAAAGTGCTTGATTCTCTATATTTGAATATTTCAACTCATAATCATGTAAGGTTTTATTCATAAAGCTTATTGGTAGTTCTTATACTTTATGATTTCTCTGTGTTAAAATTGAATCAAGAGTTTCTTCTGAGGAAAATGAGTAAATAATAAAATCTTTGTTAAAATATGGGCTTATCAATATTGGGGTAGTTGTAATTGCATTTTTGATATCATTGAAAGCTCTTTGAATATCTTGATTCCATTAAAATGTTTGGTCCTTTTTAAGCAACAAATTTATTGGTTTGACAGTTTTTGCATAGACTAGTACAATTCTTATCACAAAATTTATTTTTCCAAAGAATGATTGAACTCCCTTTTTTTATGTTGGTGGATTTAATTCATTAATAGCCTTTACTATTTTAGGATCAATATAAATTCCTTCCTTGTTGACTATGTGTCCCAGTAATTTCCATTTAAAGATTGCAAATAAACACTTCTTGGGATTAAGAGAAATTCCATATAATCTACATCGTTCAAATACTTCTCTTAGATGGCCGATATGTTTTTATTTTATTTTGGAATAGATAGTGAGATCATATTAGTAATCATCCATGAATTTCCCAATTATATCTTTGAAGGCGTGCTCCATAGGCCTCTAAAAGGTTGCTCCAACATTTTTCAAACCAAATGGCATGCACACACATGCATATGTCTCCCATGGTGTGATGAAAGCAATTTTCAACATGTCTTCTTCTGCAACAAGGACCTAATTATATCCTAAGAAACCATCTAACATGGACATGAGAGTTGAATAAGTAACTTGTTGGAGTAACGTTTCCATGTTTGGCATAGAATAATTATATTTTATACTTTCTTTGTTTAAATCTTGAAAATTAACACATAAGTGAATTTCCCCACTTTTCTTCCTTACAATCATTGGATTGGAGAGCCATTCCGAATGTTTGATTGGGAAAATCATTCCATATTTTCTCGAATTTTCAAGTTCTTATATCACCAAGGGCCTCAATTTGGGGTTTATTATTTTCAACTTCTGTTTAAATCGCTTGGTCACTTCTTTTAGTAGTATGATATGTTGGAATAGTGATTTGTCATAAGATTTAATATCATCATAGCTCCATGCAAAAAAAAATCAAAATATTATTTAAACAAAGGAGTATATTGATCAACTTCTTTTGGTGTGCAATCAATCCCACGATTCACATATTTTGGAGAGATTTAAGTTCTGATGTTTATCTTTTGAGTTTGTTGTAACTTTCATGTATATTCTTCTTCTTTCGAATCTTTGGTCATATCATCTCCTGTGAAAAGAGATTCATATTTGAAACAACTTTTTTAAATCAATGCATTGCTTTCTTCAGGTTCACCCGCATTGGTAATAAAATCATTTAATTGTTCATCATTCTCAAATACTTGAAGATATTCCTATTTTTCAGAAATTGATGGTCTGAATATTCTTTCCACTTGAAAAGTATTCTTGTTTTGAAGATAATCAAGATTAAATAATGATCTAGAAAGTGATAAAGAATCTTCTTTTTGATTCCTTTCTCTAGGGATGAAAGATACATTAAATGAACTAAATGAATCCATTAGTTCATTTACTCTTTTTCATACAATTTTAATCTTTCTTTTTTGATCTTATATTTTTGAGTAATGTGATTTATAACTAGCTCAAATTCACCAATTATAATCAAATTTTAAATGTTCATTTACAATGCCAAAATCATCCCTTGGATCATTGCCTCATATTCTGCTTCATTATTCATACAAGGAAATTCCAATCTGATCGTGTGTGGATGTATTATTGAATCGGGACCTTTAAGAACAATCCCAACACCACTTCCTTAACTGCAACATGCACCACTAAAATAAATTCTCCAAAATCCTTTGAAATAACTTTCTTCTTTTTGTTTGGGAATAACTGTTTGTTTTGAGTCCATCACGACATAATTCCCTATATCAAAATCGACATAACCTTGCATTGATTCATTATCTTTTTATTAAAAGAGAATGGTTTTCTTGGTTCATGTGGAACCCTAAACATTGCTCCATATTTATTGGGTAACATCATGCAACCCCCATCATTCATGATATACCCTCTGATTAATGCATACCAATCTCTACCAAGGACCACTCCATAAGCCAGAGGAAGATCAACCATTGTAATTGTGAATACAATTGTAATATGTGGGGAAGTAGTTATCCAAGAATAAAAATATTTAATTTATCCATATGTCGTAACTTTTATTGAATCAAAGTATAAATACTCTCGTCGATTTCATAGTATTTGGTACAACCCATACCAAGTGCTTCCGTGAATGATAATGGAATGATAGTGTTTGTATATCTTGTATCAATCATGCGATTATGAAGGACAACATCATGATTTTCTATTGTGATGTAAAAAGGTGGTATTTTACCTTTCAATCTACCAGCTGAATTATTTTTTTGTTATTTTGAGCTTGATGCAACAGCTTCGATTCTATGACTAGGTTCATCTAAAATTTTAAGGGTATTTTGCCTCTGCTAGGGAATTTTCCCAAATTCCATGAATGGTAAAGTAATACTTAATTCTAGCATATCATCTATTACATTTTATATCATTTGTTGAGGATTATTATATTGAATTGAAAATAGCTACTGCTTATTCATTTCTAGCATATTTGGTCTTGACTTTTCTTTTTCTTTATCTGCATTTTCTTTTTCTTTTCCCTTTTCCAAATTGTCTTTTATTTTGAGTTTATTTTCTTGTTCTCTTGTTTTCACAACATTATCTTGTGAAATATTGTTCTCTTCATTGTCATCAAATATATACATGGATGAATCATATTCATCCTTCTATACATATCCAATAATTTCTTCTTGAATGAAATCAACTTCTTGATCATTTTTTTGATCTTCAAAAAGATCTTCTAATACTACAATGTTTGGATTTGAAATTATTGGTGCCCTTTGTCTGAATTCATCATTCGTACCATCACTTATGATACTTTGTTCTTGAATTGGATTTCTTCTTTGTTCCCAAACATGCATTCTTGGATTTGGAAGAAAATTCTCATTTCTCCTTAATATCGTTAATTTTTTTTTCATATGTCTGATTGTTCTATTCATCTTTGTTAGTTCCATTATTTGTTTAGTCTCTTTTGTCATCATTGGATCATTTTTTACACTAGGAATTATTCCTTTGAGTATCCCTCCAGCAATTCCTCGATCTCCAGTTTTTTTTGTTCTTTGATCTTCAACTCTTCTTGAACATGAGGCTCCTTGATTCGAGATAGTAAGTGCATACATTTCTCTTTTAACTCTACCAAGAATAATACTCATATCTACATCAATATCCAACATAACCTCGTCCATTTTTGTTTATTTATTCATTACTCCTTTTAAATCCCCAATTTGTGAAGCTCTGATGGAAAACTTGACATTTGAAGGAATTCTATTTTTGTATCATCCAAGTATGACTGGATCATTTGGTCTCTAA
This sequence comes from Picea engelmannii, assembly GCA_009831015.1. Classification (NCBI taxonomy): domain Eukaryota; kingdom Viridiplantae; phylum Streptophyta; class Pinopsida; order Pinales; family Pinaceae; genus Picea; species Picea engelmannii. The sequence continues at coordinate 1,525,683 of ML778525.1, forward strand.
TTTTCTTGTATTTTACTAAGAATTCTTAAAAATCAAAATCTCATATCGTTTCACCCTTTTTCAAATGGATTTGGGTGAATTATGTGAGTAGAGTATGATATGATTTTGCAGGAGCATACATGGTTAGAAACATGGCTTCTAAATAATCAAAATTATTAATTGAATTTACTGGAAGGGATATATACCATTTATGGTCTTTTTCTGTCAATATTTGAAGAAATAATTAGACCATTACATCATCATGTTCAACTAGATGATTTTCACACAAGATCATAAATTTTTTCATATCTTTCTTTGGATCAACTGATCCATATCCTGGAAATGTTGGTAATAACTGTTGTGGGAGGGTTGGAAATTGATGTTGCTCACCATAATGTTTTAAAGGGATATTTATAACCCTTCTCCATGGAATTATTTGTCTTCTTTCTTCACGATTCTCAAGAGGGTCTTAATTTCTTTCTTCTCTGTCAACCGTGAATTTATCTTTTTCTTCTTTAACAGTTGAACTTTTTTCGATTTTTTCGGTCCCATGATTTTTTTCGATTTTTTTAGTCCCATGCTTGTTATTTGAGGTCCCAAGAGATATATTCACAAACCAAGGTCCATAGTTCACTTCAATTATAATTTAACAAATCATGTAGTTGAACAAGATACGCCATAGAAAGTATGATACATACCACCCTCAAGAAAATGGTAAGGTAGAGGTGACCAACAAAGAATTGGGTAACATCCTCACCAAAACAGTCAAAACGCATAAGAAATATTGGGAAAATAGGTTGATTGAAGTTTCATGGGTATATAACACTACTTCGAAGACCACCACAGGGTTCTCCCCTATGAACTGGTCTATGGAAAAAAGGTTATGTTCCCTATTGATTTTGAATTTTCCACACTAATAACAATTTCCAATCTAAAACTAGACCTCTCATCAACACAAAAAAAAATATTACAATGATTGAATGCCTTGGGTGAGTACAGATAACAAGCCTTGTTCCACACAATGGCGGTGAAACTACAAAGAGAAATATTGCATGACGAGATAATCAAGATTACCAGTTTCAAGGAAGGATATTGGGAACATCTATATGAGACTATGATTCAATATTAAAGGAATTCAAAGGGAATCTAAGAACTATATGGTCAGACCCTTACAATATTAAGACATGTTATGATAATGGCATAGTGAAAATTAGGACAATATATAAGGATAACATCCCCTCCTTATAAACTGTTATAGACTGAACATATACAACAAGCCTTTGTCAAAGGATGAATTCATATCCATAGTAAAAAAATGAACATATAGATGTGAATGACCGAAACAATGACCTTAACTCATCTTCATGTCCAAAAAAATAAAAAAAGAAAGAGAAACAAGAGAAAAAGAAAAAATAAATAAAAATTCTCTAAGGAACCTAGGATAGACCTTTGGTTGAAAACCTCCATGGGTGAAGCCTTAGGTATATAATAAGGTATTCCTCACCATGAAAACCCTAACATGTATGATGGGGTATGGAACTGATGAAAAATTGAAATTGTACTAGTACCAAATAAGAAAAAGAAAAAAGAAAAAAATAACTAGCATTTTTTCATAATTGTTTCAGATTTAGATGTAATGTACAAAAGTAGACTTGGCCACAAAGATATATAGGCTTATACCAGAATGAGGAATAAATAAATCCAAAATTCCCTACAATACAAAAGCAACAAAAATGATTAGTATATAGCCATGACAAAAGAATCAAAATAAAGAAACATCATACATACTATTTTCTAGTCTCATCATACTGCATTTCATAACCCATCCATACTTCACACTTTCTTCATATCGTCCATTTAATATGTATCTTCATCATCGTCATTACCCACCTCACAACTCCATTACACCCTTCCAAACAAATTTGAACCAACACCCAATGATCATATTGATCATCATAATACATCTTGCAAAACAACTCTTGTTGCAATAACAAAATAATGCATTTTGTTGTAGCCAAGCATAAATAATATAGTGCATTTTTATTGTTGTCGAGGGTAACGATAAAAAAAAAATTCCTATGTTCAAAAGCATCATACAATGTTTTTGTATCAACACTTTTTGAACTATATTATCCACTATTGAAAAGTCACGAGAGAGAATCATCAACAACATGCACATGTACATATAATGAAGTTTTTTCCACACTAGAAATATTTTGGGTATGTACATATGTTGTACAAAATTTGTGCCAATACTCCTCTTTACACAGTTTGTGTGTCCTTGATCAACAACAAGGGTTACCCACAGAGACAATTCCCAATTAGACCTTCCACCATTTGAAATACCTATTTGAATTATGGCTCAGTAACCATTATTGTTTTGGGGTTTATTGGTTGTGGCCTAGTCCACTGGTGATGGTTTCTAAGATAAAGAGTGAAATGAAACTAATCTACAATGCATGCATCTAGACAAATATATAGGTAACCATAAAGTAAGCATAAAACCATACATGATCCTATAAATGGCCCGGGAAATAATTCACATAGAGAAAATACAATAATATGAGTGAATAATTGCAAACCTAGAATAGTCTAACAATGAAACAATCATTTACAGTCCTATGTCCATAGATTCAGACAAATATTTCTTGAAGAACAAAAATAAAAATGAAGCAGACACACATAAGAGTAGTTTATAATTTGAGATACATCCTTAAAAAAAAACCAAATTTGAGCAAAGGTAGGAGAACAATCCACAACAAGTGCAACACAAGAATCAAAGTTCTCCAGAAAATAGCTTGGCCAAACATGCTTCTTCTCATTAAATTTTCAGTAGTTGGTGTTGATGTTTGAATCTATTAGGATTGAAACAACAACCTCATGAGTATATGAATATCCTCCCATGTTTTTATAGAGATGGTACTCCTCTGTATATTCTTGAAAGATATATCTTGATATTTCTTGATTATTGAGAGTGCTAAAAACAAACTCATAATCTTGGTTGTTCAAATAAATAAAAATTTAACATGAAAAAATATGAAATTCTTGAGATATGGGCTAGGAATATTTACTCACATAAACAAATACTTTTACAGAAATATAAAATAAAAATAGATATTTTATAGAAAACATAAAATAAACCTCATATCTGTTACGAGGGAAAAACTCTCTATGGCCAGAGTAAACCACAATAGACAGGTATGACTACATAAATCTACTCAATTCCAACATATGCTATATAAACCAATGTGCAAGCGAGATACGAAATAAGCCTACCTCGTTCCAACGTTTGAAGATGTCTATCGTTGAGCACTTCATCTCAAAACTTTATACCTACGACAAGTTCTCAACAAACAAGTAGAGCAAGCATATAGTGATAATATAAAAGGTTAGCACATTAGATAGCATAATCCATCAATAAACATTAAAAACATGCCCATGGATAATAATCATATATTTTCATGATATCAATAGGATGAGAAAGGAGTATTTATATTAATAAATGATCAGCAAAAGTGATAACATAATAGACTTCCGTGTCAGCACGGTTCCAAACAAAGAAACCAAGTTCCTTCCAACTGGGTCTCCACCACTTCAATCCTCTACCAAAGGCAAGCTCATAGAAAAGAGACAATGAGGTTCTCTCAACAATAGGGAAAGAGCTTGGGGGTTGAACACTGTGTTTAGACTTGAGGGAAAAAGGGATGCAGACTCAATATGAAGTAATTTCTCCAGAGTAACTTTGCTCTCAAAGTTGAATGCTTTCTCCTCTTTTCCATAGCTCAAAATTTTTCTCTTATAGCCTTCAAAATGCAACTGAAGGGTCGAGTCGGAACATTTCCAGTATATGGAAGGCCAAGGATCAGAGATATCCTGTCATGACATGGAAACCCGACTTCATTTTTTTATTGTCTTCCACAAATCTTGATGTACATGGGTTGTAGTGGAGCATCATGTGTATACGCATGTTGTATAGTATATAGGGCACGTATATGTGGAAAAATATGTAATTTTAGCTCTGGATTCATCAAAAAGGGATGACAAGTCTGCATAGGGAAATGGAAAAAGTACCTTTGTGCAAGATAACAATGGTGAGGAAAATCTTGCTATAACAAATTCCCCCTAATGTGTGATATCAAAGGAGTATCTACAATGGCTGAAATACATTATAAATAACCCAGAAGTGGAGTGTTGTAAACCCAGTTGGAAAGACTAGTTGTTCATTACATTCTGTGTTCAATTTACATACATGGATGCCAATAGAATATAATGCAGATCCATGTGGAAAATATACCAAATAAGTGTTCATGGCCATGAATAGAAAAATACAAATGTGTTTATATGCCAAAAGTTGTCATAATCATGAACAAGGTCCAGTAGAACTAGTCTCAAAACCAATCTCAAGATATATGTATACAATGGAGTATAATATGATGTCCCATGATTACTGAAGTCAAATAGGTGTTGGTCCAATGAAAGGGAAGCAACAACTCAGGAAAGTTGCGGCCACATAGTGATGTCTTCAAGTCTTCTACTCTATCCGCCAATGGTGCAAGTCTACATCATGTGAATAAAGGAGTTGAGGTCGAACACAATGAGACATCATTTGATTACTAGTCATTGATGTATACCGTTAACAAACGCGAGACAACCTACCAATAATGAAAGTAGGTATCAAGGCACTGAGCACATTCCTACAAGTGTGAATAAAGGAGTCGGTGTCGAACACTTGAGGAATCCATTGATTAGGAGACATTGATGTATTCTCATTTGTCAATCGCAAGAAAGCCTGCCACTAATGAATGCAAGCCTCAAGGTACTCATAAAACTCTAGGTCCCATATCCAGAATAAATGAGTTGAATTTGATGGAAAGAGACCCATTGAAAGGAGAGCATTAAGGAATCTCTCATCAGTCAGCATGAGGAACAAAGTAGTAGCTTCATAATTTGGTGGAGATCGAACAAAGAACATGTTCACGAACCAACGACCCTGTGCATATTTAGAATGTGCCAAATGCAAGCAATACACAAAAAATACCCTCTGAATAGAAACCAATGATGAAAATTGTTGACAAAGGAGAGGAAACCACCAATAAGGCCAATGGAATCCAAGACACTACACGAATTCCAAAGTGTGAATAGATGTCTTACCATCGAACACAAGGGAAACCACCCAGTCAATGACCAATGATGAAATGTCGACGGTTGGGTTCAAGGTGACCTACTAATGATGAAAGTAGGGCCAGGGTGCATGATAAGACCATAGTATCATGTGATTCTGAGACAATCTGGGGGTATGGTCGACATGTAAAGTCAAGATTTCTGAGAAATGGCCGACATAGGTTGATAGACTTCCTTTGAACAAGAGCATGAGACATATGGTAGACTCTGGAAGCATAGACTCAATGACGTAATTATTAGATGCAGGAGGCATCAATAATGTTCTCTATAGGGACTGGAAGAGTAACCAATCAGTAGAGAAAAGTTTGTAACGGGATCAGCGTCCCGAGGCCATGCTAAACCAAAAATTATGATGACACAAGGACTTAATAACTTTGTGCTCTATTCAAAGGCAACACGACTACTACCAAATATAATACAACACTCCCTTCCTACCCGTATTTTTTTTTTTTTTCATAACAAATGAATGCTATGATACAAAGGAGGAAATGAGTGTTGCAAGTAAGCAAAACTAGTTCCAACAGTGGAACATACCTATGCTCAATGCAAGGAAATGGATGTGGGAGATGGACACTCAGGGTTATGTTCCCTCTAGGGTATAGGGCTTCAAATTGCGAAGGATATAAATAAGGCTCTTCTTGGTTGAGGATGCAAAAACTGCTTAGGCAATGATTTGTAACGCAAAGAGAGAATCGGCTAAAGGCTCAATATTGCAAGCGAGGGCATGAAATGCAATCACAACTTAACGCCAAAAAATTCCCCTTTTTATGTCTTTTAGTCTACTTGGTGTGAAAAAGGGATATACTTGTGCCAAATAGACATCTTTTCAAATCCAATTTACGAGTGTGAAAAAGACAAGTTCACTCGACGATTTTTTCTATTTTTGATAACGAGTCAGAAAAGAGCTTAGCTAAGACTCATGACCTTTCAAATCCAATTTAATGAGTATGAAAGGGACAAACCACTTGGAAATATTTTCAATTTTTATACGAGTCAAAAAAGAGATTAACTAAGACTCGTTGGGAGATTCTAGGCAGAAAGTCACAGGGGAGGCCAAGGCTCCCATGATGGACTTCTATGGAATGTCAGTATCTTATGAAGAAACGACATAAGCTTGGGAAAATCTAAAGATCTCCAAGTTGAGGAGGATAAATTATTAATGGAGGTTATCATCTCCATAATATATCAGATAATGTCTCTTCCTGGAAAAGACATAGGCAGAGGCATTGAATACCCCACAAGACCACCCCAATCAAAGGGAATCTCTTCGAGACTTGGAGGGAGAGAAATCGTGAAGAGTAAAAATATCTCTTGTTCAAAAGGTGCAAGACTAGAAATTCTAAGGATGTTGCATAGAAGGTATAGAACCAGAACCAAAAGAGTGGGATCGAGTAAAAATTGCATCGGCACGACTGCTCCCTTAGACTTTTCACTCTCTAAGAGAAGAGTGGGGTCGACCGAAGATTGCATCAACATGACCACTTCCTCAACCATTGGTTGAATAGGATGCGAGACAATAAAGTCAAGAGGTGCGTCACCCCCAAAAATAGGAGTGTTTTCGGTCGAAGATTGCATTGACATGACCCTTGGTTGAACAAGATGTGAGACAACAAGGTCAAGAGATGCATCAACCCCTAAAGGAAAAGGGGTTTCAGCCAAATATTTCATCGACATGACTTTTTTATCAACCGAAGAAGGAACAGAGTGTTTTGAAACCATAGATGCCTCAGAACTTGAAGCGCCCTTAGGTGAGCCCCACGCTTCTAGTATCCCAACAGTAACATGACACAAACAAGTAAGGTGACTTCCTTCACAAGTCCTGCAAAGGAATCTAGGCTTATGTCTCAGACGTCTATGATTCTCAATCATATGAATGCCCCCATCATGACTTGCAATGGCTAGTGACATGCTCCCAGCATGACTTACAGAGGCTAGTAGACAATCTCCAACCTGACTAGCAGAGGTTGGTGATGAATCCGCAACATGACTAGTAGAGGCTTGTAGCAAATATCCAACATGACTCGAAAAGGTTGGCGATGGATCCCCAACATGACTAGAAGAGGTTGGTGATGTATGTGCAATGTGACTAGAAGTGACCAGACATGTGCCCCCAGCATGAATTGCAGAGGCTAGTAGACAATATCCAACATGACTAGCAGAGGTTGGTGATGAATTCCCAATATGACTAGCAGAGGTTGGTGATGAATCCACAACATGACTAGTAGAGGTTGGTGATGAATCCCCAACATGACTAGCAATGGTTTGTGATGAATCCCCAACATGAATAACATAGGTTGGTGATGAATCTCTAGTATGACTGGCAGTGACCGGACTTGTGGCGGTGGTGAATTGTGGCATTTGAGACCAAGGTGTAAGGAAAGATTGATTTTGAGAAATTGCAGGCCAAGAAAGGTTCTGATATACACCATGGCCCTACTCGGAAGGATAGTATCCTCCTCTGTACTGATTCATAACAGGTTGTAAGGGCATTGAAGCCGCTTGGGAAGAGAAAAAGACATGACAAGGGTTACTCATGTGAGGATATGTGTTGCTCCCAGACAAAGGAACTTTGTGAATGGGGTTTCCCATATAATAAGGATGACTTCCTCTGGATGGAACACCAGAGGACAGATGGAGGTCCACCATGGGAAACATGAAGGGGGTTTCCCATACTATAAGGATGACTTCCTCCGAATGGAACACCAGAGGACAGATGGAGGTTCACTATGGGAAAAGTGTTCATAGGAATTGACATAGCGAAAGAAGGATAAGTGGACGAAGTGTAACAAGTAGAATTATTTCTTAATTGGGAACTTACTTTTCACATAGTGGACTCGTAGGAAGGAAGATTCCAACCTCCTACTGTAATAGGTGTTTGAAGGATATGACTCCCACCAAACGGAGAGGGATTAAAAAGGAGGGATCATGCACCCAGAACCAAAACTCGTATTCTCATAAGGAGGCAAGACAGAGGATGGCAAGTGCGAATACATATCAGACATACAATGAGAAAAATGATTAGAGACCCAAGGCCATGACTGAGTACCATAATTTTGCATACCATTATAGAAAGCGGACGGATTTTCCCCCATGAACATCATGGGGGGGTAGAAGTAAATGAGGGAGAAAAATGAACTCCACTATCCATGATAACAAATACTCAGCATGAAATCCTATGGTAAACTAATAATCAAAGAGCACAACAAAAATTCAAACGGCCAATATGCATGCAAATGGGCTAAAGTGGTTGAGTGGCCTCCCTCGCTAAAGAAGATATGTCTCTTCCAAGAGGGACCTGAGACTCCTCACTAAAGTTTGGATGTAACATAATCATTTATAGGGGCTCTCATGGGCTTAACATCCAGTCGGTTAGATCCCCCTAGAGAGGTAATCCTCCATAAAGGTTTTGTGTTGTCCAACCCCTATCTGACCCAGGGTACAAGCAGAATAACCCTTGCAAGTAACCTATGATATACCTAAGTCAAGCAACTAATAAACCACTATATAACCGAAGCATAGGCGAGCAGTCGTAAGTCTAGATTACCGTATGGGCAGGGTAGAAAATCCCTAAACCTTTAAAGCACCACCTCTCACAGAGGTATGGGTACTAGGAAGATCCCCAAATACGAATAAATCCACAGAAATATCTCTAACGCTAGGCGAGTATCTAGGGGGTATCCCTTCTACTAACTTCACATGACCTCGTGATTAACTCTGGTGTGAGTGGAGCCTCCTTATATTACCAATTATACAATGGAATTCTCAATTCCCTGTCTCAGACACATATGTTGATTTAATTGCCTTGGAGAAGTTTACTCACAAAATCCTATTCCAAGGCACTAAATCCTAGACTAGTTTGTGCAGCCTAAAAATAAAATCGTGACTAATCAATTTTAGTTTAAAGCGTAAATTTTATTGGTCCTGATTACTCAAAAGGGTATGGAAGTGAAACTCATGATATTATGACTCTACAAGAAAATAAATATAAATATAATGCAAAGTCAAATTTTAACTTTTCAATGAATGATATGCGTATAAAAATAGTGCAATTTCCAATTTCAACTCTGCAATTCAGAAGTAAAAGGAAATATTTCACTAAATGCACTAAGCTAATGATAAATATTTAGAAGACAAAAATGCCAAGCAATGTAAAATGCCTATTTTTTTTGTATTTTCAATATACTAAAAAGAAAATGCATGGACTAATAAGTAACCTGATATATAAATTCTATTGTGTATAAACGGGATAACTCAAGCAGAATACCAAGCATCCAAGCAAACATCCCAGGGTACAAGGACAAATCAAAAAATAAATAAAAAAAGAGAAAGACTACGCCCAAAAGTTCAACTCCAAACAGGTTTCCCGTCGACATCTCAACAGGCACTACAGAGACCTAAGAAGGCTTAGTAATCATCAAATCCCACCCAACAGTCACTAAACCAAGCAAACAAGCAAGGGAAAGTGGTATATGCGACTGTTCAGGAGAAAAGTGTGTATATACTCAACTTGCAATGAGACAGCACACGTGTATACGCGACTGTCAAGGAAAAAGGCATGTATAGACTTTAAAACAAGGCCAGACAAGGGAAAAAGGTTGAAAACTCAGACCCAGTGTAAACAAAATCTGTCAAGCAGTGATACGACAAGAAACAAAAAGGAAAAAGAGAAATGCAAGAAGGAAAAATACTTCAACCCTTAGAAGGAAGATCTCTCCCTAGTGGAGTCACCAATTTTGTTACGAGGGAAAAACTCTCTATGGCCAGGGTAAACAACAACAGACAGGTATGACTGCAGAAATCTACTCAATTCCAACATATGCTATATAAACCAATGTGCAAACGAGATAAGAAAGAATCCTACCTCATTCCAACGTTTGAAGATGTCTATCGTTGAGCACTTCAACTCAAAACTTTATACCTGCGAAAAGTTCTCAACAAACAAGTAGAGCAAGCATATAGTGATAATATAAAAGGTTAGCACATTAGATAGCATAATCCATCAATAAACATTACAAACATGCCCATCGGAACCAAGAAACCAAGTTCCTTCCAACTGGGTCTCCACCACTTCAATCCTCTACCAAAGGAAAGCTCATAGAAAATATACAATGAGGTTCTCTCAACAATAGGGAAAGAGCTTGGGGGTTGAACACTGTGTTCATACTTAAGGGACAAAGGGATGCAGACTCAATATGAAGTAATTTCTCCAGAGTAACTTTGCTCTCAAAGTTGAATGCTTTCTCCTCTTTTCCATAGCTCAGAATTGTGCTCTTATAGCCTTTAAAATGAAACTGAAGGGCCGAGTCAAAACATTTCTAGTATATGGAAGGCCAAGGATCAGAGATCTCCTATCATGACATGGAAACCCAACCTCATTTTTGTATTTTCTGGCACAAATCCTGATGTATGTGGGTTGTAGTGGAGAAACCTGCGTATATGCATGTTGTATAGTAGATAGGGCGTGTATATGTGGAAAAATATGTATTTTTAGCTCTCGATTCATCAAAAAGGGATGACAAGTCTGCATAGAGAAATGGAAAAAGGCCCTCTATGCAAGATAGAAATGGTGAGGCAAATATTTCTATAACAACATCCATCATAGCTTTTAAATTTTTTATCACATTTCAAAGAAAGAATAACAAATGGCCCACATATAAGAGAACTTTGAAAGAGTCTTTATTATTGAAACCAAAAATAGGATTTGATAGGTTAATTTCAAATATTTTTACTCAAATATGAAAAGTTTAAACATACAATTAAAATTAACCCTAATACAATTCTCTAAGATCTTGTCAAAATTAATCAGATAGTATTTAATAGTCTTAAAGAATAAGAGATTTTTTCCAAAGGACTGGTATTAAGGCTCCCGCAGACTATAAATTAAAATGAAAGAAAAGAAATATGTTGAAAGGAATGGATTCAGGCATGAGTGGAGAAGAACTTGAAATGAAGATAAAGGAACATTCAAGATTCAGTTATATTCTTCTTTGGAAAGACAAAATACAACTGGATTATTTCAGAAAGGGGAAATAATGAAAAGGTAATGTGATCAATTCCACCTTACTGGAATGGATTCTCTCTCTCCATTTGCTTGTTGATTCACCTTTTATATTATCTCTTGTCATAGTTGCATGGTCGGTTTCAACTGCTCCCAAGTGATCTTCTTCAATTATCTTCAATAAAGCTTGTTTTATCAAATATTATATGTAATCCTTCATTGGTGCAACATTAATCTCATGTCATACTTTTATATCAAATAATATTCCTTCTAAATATCTTAAATCAAATGAAAGTTGATGAAGTGAATTTTTGATATCTTCATTTTTATTGGAATAACTCATCAACCAATTTTCAATTTCATTTTCATCATATTCTAGTATGTTATTAAACTTTCAGTTGATACCCCCTTTAGAATTTAAATCTACTCTCCAAATTGTAGCATTGTCATAAAAATATAATTTATTATCAACTTTGGATCATGTACATCCCCTGTATTTCCTTCTAATTCTATTTCAGTTAATTAGTGATATAACACTTCATTTTTTCTTACCACAACATCACAATCATCCAAGTTTTCTCTTTTAATTTTTATCTTTTTAATCCAATATGTATTTATTTTTTTTACTTGATCAGGAGAAGGAAACTTTTCTTCTTTCCTTTTTAAATCAGTCATATTTGAAACTGTCAAAATAAAAGTAGTGACAACATCCTTATAAAATACTTCCTCATTTTTTAAATCGCTTTGAAGGAAATCTTTGAAACTATTTAGATTAGAACCAAAAGAAACGATATTACTTCCAATATCCCATGCTTCCAGGATAAGAGACATTCTTGTTTTGATGTTTTTTTCAACAAATTTTATGACTGCAACCGATAAAATTGATAGTCCTTTCAACTTTAAATATGATGTTCTGGGTTGAATATTTTCCAGAGGGCTTGCAAGGATAGGTGGTGGCATGAATGTATATTCTAACTCTTTAACTCTTTCTTTCAACTGTGCATTTTTTGCTTCCATTTCATCTATTGATACATCTAGAGCATCACCAATGATTTTGTAAATTTTCACAATCCTTGATACTGGGACTTTATTTAAATCCATCTCCGAATATTTTGTTCTTTTTCCCTTTGAATTGACACATTCAAAGACCATATTTTTCAAATATTTGTCACATGACGCACTATGAAGTGTCAAATAATCTTCTTCATAAAATGTAGTTTCTTTAATTGACTGACATGTATTGTTGATAAGTCTTCTGGAATTGTCGTTGGGTATTCAAGACACTACGGTAACATATCCTTACCACCATTTTTAGCTTTAATGAAATTTATAGCTTCTTCAACCTTGAATATTTCCATCGGCTTTGGAAACTTAAGCATCTGGATGAAAGTTGGTGGTGTAGGAGAGATTGGTGAGTGTCCATTCATTTTGATAATTCTTTGATCCTTTTCAAAATTGTTAGTACACCATATAACTGTCTTTTGTGTCAAAAACATCTGGAACACATCCTGCTCGAACTATCCTAGATTTTTAGATATTATTAACATTTCTTTCTTCTGGTGGTAATGAAGCATAAGACCTCTAAATATTTTACCAGTGGTTCTATGTGTCTTCTCACACAAAGGTATTCATTGTGTCACCACAAAATCTCTCCCTTATCCTCGCCATATTTTTTTTAAACTTTATCGTTAAGGTATGCAAAGTTCTTCTGCAATTACCAAATAATATTTTCTTTTTAGTATTAACACTGAAGATTTTGTTTTGGGAGAAGCATTAGGAGAATTTAATTTTGAACTTAAGAAGTTAGTCTTGAAGAGAACATCATTTAATAAAAATCCTTCAAATATTTAATTCGCGTAAGCTATGCATTAAATGCTTTCTTGGTTATTGTGACACGGGAAAGAGCTTAGGTGGAGCGGAGAAAGACATGTATCAAAAATAGGATGGAGGATAATCCCACTTCCGTGGTTGTAAAATAGTTTTGAAATAAGATTAAGTATTGAATATCGATGGACGGAAAAAAAAATACTTTTCGACATGATGAATGGAGTCTCGCTTCCACGGTTGCAAAATAAAACTAAGTATGGAGTAATGGAAAAGCAGAGAAAAGAGAAAGGAAACTTTGAGGATGTGTTTGAACTCTTCTTCCATGGCTCTTGAAATATGACTAACTATGAGACCACAGACGGATGGATTTATGACTATAATTTGAAAATAAATTGCATCCCCGCGATCCCTTCATTCGACGGAATATATAAAAAATGGTAAATTATTAGTGGGGTGTTTCTCCATAGATAAAAACATTTCCAAGTATAGAAAATAAAGGGAACAAAATGTAAAATAATTAGAAAAAAATAAGTTCAACAACTGTCTCCAACGGTGGGATAAAAAACCCCTAAGGGTTACTAAGAATCCATAATCTCTCCAATTGGGCATGGAGTCAGAAATTAAATGAGAATGTACAACACAAGAAAATAAAACTATGTACATATGAGAAGAAAGTTGATCATGCAAAGAAACTCTTGAGATCTCGGCCATTGACTGAAAAAATTTGTATTGTCCCCTTCATGTCTTTGAGCAGATAATAATTAAAGCCAACAATTTTTTCAATGATATAAGGTCCAATCCATAGAGCTTCAAAATTCGTATGCAAAGAAATCTTCTCTTTCACTTTGTTCAACAATAACACCAATTCCCCTTTTTGCAAAATTTTCTATGTTTCTCCTTGGTCGAAGTATTTCTTGACAATATATTGTCTTTTATTCATTTTATTTAATGCTTTAATGCTTTGTTCCTACAATTTGATCAACTGATTGCACCTTCTATGTAGTGGATAAATTTCTTCAACATCTTCAATATTTGAAGCACTTGTCAAAGCATTTAGTTCCAGACTAATTCACATTTTGGATTCTTTTACACAAACCAACACATATGGAGATATCTCAATACTATCTTTTGGTGTCAATCTACTTGCACATAATGCATCTATCAATTTTAAATGCCAATTCATTTTGTTTAGATCAATTGTCTTTTTAAGAATTTGGATCAAATTTTTGTCAGTAGATTCATCCAAACCATTTCCTTGAGGATAATAGTTTGATGGCTATCCCATTATGATACCAAATTCCCCACAAGATTTGGTAAATTTTTATCCAATGAATATTGATCCATTATCTATGATAAAGTTTTCTAGAACTCCAAATCTTGATAAAATATTGTCTTTAAGGAATTTTATGAGTTATTTTGAGGCAGTTTTTTTAATGCTATGGCCTCTTGCCATTTTTTGAAATAATTTGTAGCTATGAGAATATCTGAATGAACTCTTCCTGATTTTGTATTAATTTTCCTATTTACATCAAGTACCCATTGTGCAAATGGTTCTTCTATCGATATTGGTTGCAAAGGCATTGCAACCTTCTTCATTTTTCCTGAAAATTTATTACAGGAAATCCATTTTATTATCATTGCATATGAATATTTTAAAATTGTGGGCCAATAATAACTAGCTCTCATTATTATGTGTGCAGTAGCAGTGGATGCATAGTGACCACCAAAGACTCCTTCCAGAAATTTCTTCAATAGCTTGTGATCCCTTTTTTCATCAACACATCTTAACAATATTCCAACGAAATTCCTTTGGAACAAAAATTTTGCAACTAATACATATTGATTTCATTTCATTTTCAATATTCTTCTTTCTTTGGGACTAATTCCATTTGGAAACTGGCCAGACTTCAAATAGAAAGAACTATCCTTATACCGCTCAGAAATTTATGTAGATGATCCTGTTGAAATTGATATAACCCCATTTAATGAATCATTTCTTTTAATGCATTTTAATATCCTTTGTCATTTAAATTCCTTTAATGGTTTGATTTCAATATCATATTATTACATTTTCGCTAACCAATTCTCCCATTTACCTTATCTCAATTGTTGATTGAGAAGCATTTTTAATAGAGAACAAGGAACATATGATATGAAATTAGAAGATAAAATGTAAGTTCTAAAATGAGCCACTACCTTTACTAACGAAAGTGCTTGATTCTCTATATCTGAATATTTCAACTCATAACCATGTAAACTTTTATTCATAAAGCTTATTGGTAGTTCTTATACTTTATGATTTCTCTACATTAAAATTGAATCAATAGTCTCTTCTGAGGAAAAAGAGTAAATAATAAAATCTTTGTTAAAATATGGTCTTGTCAATACTGGGGAATTTTTAATTCCATGTTTGATATCATTGAAATCTCTTTCAATATATTGAGTCCATTCAAATCTCTGGTCCTTTTTAAGCAACAAATTTATTGGTTTGACAATTGTTGCATAGTCTGGGAAAATTCTTCTCAAAAAAATTATTTTTCCAAAGGATGATTGAACTCCCTTTTTTTATGTTGGTGGATTTAATTCATTAATAGCCTTTACTATTTTACGATCAATATAAATTCCTTCCTTGTTGACTATGTGTCCCAGTAATTTCCCTTTAGAGATTGAAAATAAACACTTCTTGTGATTAAGAGAAATTCCATATAATATGCACCATTCAAATACTTATCTTAGATGGTCGATATGTTTTTCTCTTATTTTGGAATAGAAAATGAGATCATCTTGGTAATCAGCCATGAATTTCCTAATTATATCTTTGAAAGTATGATCCAAGCCTCTAAAAGGTTGCTCCAATGTTTTCCAACCAAATGGCATGCAGACATATGCATATGTATCCCATGGTGTGATGAAAGAAATTTTCAACATCTCCTCTTCTGCAACAAGGAAATGATTATATTCTAAGAAACCATCTAACATGGACATGAGAGTTGAGCAACTAACTTGTTGGAGTAACATTTCCATGTTTGGCATAGAATAATTATATTTTATACTTTCTTTGTTTAAATCTCGAAAGTCAACACATAATTGAATTTCCCCACTTTTCTTCCTTACAATCACTGGATTGGACGACCATTCCAAATGTTTGATTGGGAAAATTATTCCATCTTTTTTCGATTTTTCAAGTTCTATTTTCACCTAGGACTTCAATTTGGGGTTTATTGTTTTCAACTTTTGTTCAAATGGCTTGGTCCCTTCTTTTAGTAGTATGATATGTTAGAATATTGATTTATCATACGCTTTAAGATCATCATAGCTCCATGCAAAAAAATCAAAATATTATTTAAACAAAGAGGTATGTTGATCAACTTCTTTTGGTGTGCAATCAATCCCACAATTCACATATTTTGGAGAAATTTAAGTTTTGATATTTATCTTTTGAGTTTGTTGTATCTTTCATGTAGATTGTTCTTCTTTCGGATCATTGGTCTTATCATCTCCTATGAAAAGAGATTCATATTTGAAATAACTTTTTGAAATCAATGCAATACTTTCTTCAGGTTCACCTGCATTGGCAAGAAAATCATTCAATTATTCATAATTCTCAAATACTTGAAGATATTCATGGTTTTTAGGAACTAAGGGTCTGAAGATTTTTTTCACTTGAAAAGTATTATTGTTTTGAAGATCACCAGGATTAAACAATGATGCATCAAGTACTAAAGAATATTATTTTTTATTCATTTCTCTAGGGATGAAAGAAACATTAAATGAACAAAATGAATCCATTACTTCATTTACTCTTTTTTCATAAAATTTCAGTCTTTCTTTTTTGATCTTATATTTTTTAGTAATATGATTAATAAATAGCTCAAAGTCACCAGTTATAATCAAATTTTCAATATTCATTTTCAATGCCAAAATCATCCCTTGGATAAATGCCTCATATTCTGCTTCATTATTCATATAATGAAATTCCAATCTGATGGTGTGTGGATGTATTATGTAATCGGTACCTTCGAACACAATCCCAACACCACTCCCTGAACTGGAACATGCACCAAGAAAATAAATTCTCCAAAATCCTTCAAAATAACTTTCTTCTTTTTGTTTGGGAATATATGTTTGTTCTGGGTCGAGCACGACATAATTCCCTATACTAGAATTGACATAACCTTGCATTGATTAATTATATTTTTTGTTAAAAGAGAATGGTTTTCTTGGTTCATGTGGAACCCTTAACATTGCTCAAAATTTATTGGGTAACCTCATGCAACTCCCATCATTCATGATATACCCTCCAATTAATGCATAAAAATATTTAATTTCTCCATATGCCAGAACTTATCTTGAATCAATGGCATAAATACTCTCGTCGGTTTCATGGTATTTGGTACAACCCATCCCAAGTGCTTCCATGACCGATAATGGAATGATAGTGTTTGTATCTCATGTATCAATCATTCAATTATGAAGGACAACATCATGATTTTCTATCGTGATGTAAAAGGGTGATACTTTACCTTTTGGTCTACCAGATGAATTATTTTTTTGTTATTTTGAGCTTGATGCAACAACTTCCATTCTATGACTAGGTTCATCTAAAATTTTAAGGATATTTTTCCTCTGCTAGGGAATTTTCACAACTTCTATGAATGGTAAAGTAATACTTAATTCTAACGGATCACGTTTTATATCATATGTGAAGGATTATTAGATTGAAATCTAACCGACTGCTTCTTATTCGTCTCTAGAATATTTTGTCTTGACTTTTCAGTTTCTTATCTACATTTTCCTTTTATTTTCCTTTTTCCAAGTTGTCTTTTATTTTGAGTTTATTTTCTTGTGCTATTGTTTGCACAACATTATCTTGTGAGATATTGTTCTCTTCATTATCATCAAATATATACATGGATGACTCGTATTCGTCTACCTGTACATATTCAATAATTTCTTCTTGAATGAAATCAACTTCTTGATCAATGTTTTGATGTTCAAAAACATATTCTAATATAACAACATTTGTGTTTAGCATTCTTGGTTCCCTTTGTCTAAATTCATCAGTGGTACCATCACTTCTGATCCTTTGTTCTAGAATTGGATTTCTCCTTTGTTCCTAAACATGCATTCTTGGATTTGGAAGAAAATTCTCATTTCTCCTTTATATCATCAATTCATTTTGCATATGTCTGATTTTTCTATTCATNTGAATTATTTTTTTGTTATTTTGAGCTTGATGCAACAACTTCCATTCTATGACTAGGTTCATCTAAAATTTTAAGGATATTTTTCCTCTGCTAGGGAATTTTCACAACTTCTATGAATGGTAAAGTAATACTTAATTCTAACGGATCACGTTTTATATCATATGTGAAGGATTATTAGATTGAAATCTAACCGACTGCTTCTTATTCGTCTCTAGAATATTTTGTCTTGACTTTTCAGTTTCTTATCTACATTTTCCTTTTATTTTCCTTTTTCCAAGTTGTCTTTTATTTTGAGTTTATTTTCTTGTGCTATTGTTTGCACAACATTATCTTGTGAGATATTGTTCTCTTCATTATCATCAAATATATACATGGATGACTCGTATTCGTCTACCTGTACATATTCAATAATTTCTTCTTGAATGAAATCAACTTCTTGATCAATGTTTTGATGTTCAAAAACATATTCTAATATAACAACATTTGTGTTTAGCATTCTTGGTTCCCTTTGTCTAAATTCATCAGTGGTACCATCACTTCTGATCCTTTGTTCTAGAATTGGATTTCTCCTTTGTTCCTAAACATGCATTCTTGGATTTGGAAGAAAATTCTCATTTCTCCTTTATATCATCAATTCATTTTGCATATGTCTGATTTTTCTATTCATATACGTTATTTCCATTCTTTTTTTAGTCTCTTGTGTCATTGTTGGATCATTTGTTACACTAGGAATTATTCCTTTGAGTATCCCTCCACCAATTCCTCGATCTCTAGTATTTCGTGTTCTCTGACCTTCAACTCTTCTTGAACATGAGGCTCCTTCATCTGAGATAATGAGTGCATACATTTCTCTTTGAACTCTACCAGGAATAATATTTGGTTCTACATCAATCTCAAGCATAATCTCTTCCATTTTGGTTTCTTTATTCATTGGTCCATTTAAATCCCCTATTTTTGAAGCTTTGATGGAAAACTTGGTATTTGAAGAAATTGCATTTTTGTAGCATCCAAGTATGACTGGATTATTTGGTCTCTAATTTTCTTGTATTTTATTAAGAATTTTTAAAAATAAAAAGTCAAAATATTGGATCCTTTCACCCTTTTTCAAATGGATTTGGGCGAATTCTATGAGTAGAGTATGATATGCTTTTGCAGGAGCATACATGGTTAGAAACATGCCTTCTAAATCATCAAAATTAGTAATTAAATTTACTGGAAGGGACATTTACCATTTATGGGCTTGGTTTGTCAATGTTTGAAAAAATAATCGGACCATTACATCATCATGTTCAACTAGATGAATTTCACACTGGCTCGGAAATTTCTCCATATGTTTCTTTGGATCAATTGATCCATCTCTTGGGAATGTTGGCAATAACCCTTGCGGGAGGGTTGGCAATTGATGTTGTTGACCATAATGTTTAAAGGGATATTTCTAACCCTTCTCCATGGAATTCTTTGTCTTCTTTCTTCATTATTCTCAAGAGGGTCTTGATTTCTTTCTTCTCTATCAAGCATGATTTGATCTTTTTCTTCTTTAACAATTGAATTTTTATTTTATTTTTTAAGTTGTTTTCTTTTTCTCCTCATTATCGTACCCTTATATTTTCCCAATTTCAAAATATATCTTTCCTTCTCTGTATTTGTATTCTTGAAATAGCTCTTTCTTCTTCATAAGAAAGAGTTTCCAATATCTTTCAAGTTCACGAGTTTGAGTTGTTGTCATCACTAGATCATATAATTCATGCAAAATGCTTGTTGATTTCCTAATCCAATTTGCAACTATGGTTGGTTAGGCTGAGTCTGAGTCATAAATAATTCTAGTGTAAAACCATCTGTTTCAGTCTATCCCCAGTGTGGTTGCCAAAAATGTTGATGTTTGAATCTGTTAGGATCAAAACAACAACCTCGCAAGGATATGAATATCCTCCTTCGTTTTGAGAGTGCTAACAGAAAAATCGTAATCTTTGTTGTTCAAATAAATAAATATTTAACAACATAACAAAATATATGAAATTCCTAGGAGATGGACCAAGACTCCTTACTCAAATAAACACACACTTTTACAGAAATATAATATAAAAAAGAAGAAGATATTTTATAAAAATTATAAAGTAAACCCCACAAACATCACATCTTTTAAATTTTTTATCACATTTCAAGAAAAGAAGAAAAAATGGCTCACATGTAAGAGAACTTTAAAATATTCTTTATCATTGAAGTCAAAAATAGGATTTGATAGGTCGGTATCAAATATATTTACTCAAATATGCAGATTTTAAACATACATTTAAAATTAACCCCAATATAGTTCTCTGGGAGCTTGTCAAAAATAATACGATAGTTTTTAACAGTCTTATAGAACAAGAGAAGTTGTTAAAGGACTGGGATTAAGGCACCAACTATGTTGGTGAATTGAGGGGGCTGTGTTGGTGAAATATGATAGTATAGTGCGAAGTTTGGTTGCTTCCCTAGAAGTGGGGGTATTCAGGAGCAAGGTATCGTCAGGAAATTGGTTGTGGGAAATTGTCGATTGGAGCCCATGAATAGAGAGGTCTTGCAGGGTTCCATTGGAAATTGAGGCAGAAATATACCTCCCCAATCCTTCCTCCATGATCACAAAGAATAAAGGTGAGAGTGGATCTCCTTGGCATATGCCTCGTGAAGGGGAGAAGGGCTTAGAGGGGACCCCATTAATTGGGATGGAGAAAAATCCAGAAGAGGTTAGTTTCATGATCCAGTCTATCCAATATGAGTTGAACGCAAAGGCTGAGAGGACTGAGTAGATGTAATTCCAGCTTAGTTTTTCAATGAATTTAGAAATATCAAGTTTTATGAGCATACCTGGTGTGCAAGTAGTCTTGAGCGAGTGGAAGATTTCATGCACTAGGATTACGTTGTCCATGATGTGTCACACCTCCACATAACTTGAATGTTATTTGGAGATGATGCAAGGGAGTATAGGTTTGAGCTTGAGTGCTATGAATTTTGTTATGATCTTGTAGATGACATTACAGAGTACAATTGACCGAAACTACTTTGGATTGGTAACACTCTCTTCTTTGGGGATCAGAGTGAGAAAAGTGGCATTAAGAGATGAGAGTACCTTCTTTGAGGTTATGTATTCCTCCACTAGTGAACAAACTTCTTCGCAGGACCATCGACAAACATTAATGGAATAAATCCATGGTGAAGCCACCCCGCCCTGGGGATTTTCCCGGTGGCATGTCCTTAATAGCCTGGTCCACTTCATCTTGTGTGATCGGTCTCATGAGGGAAACATTCATCTCTCTGGTGATGAGGCTGGGGATATGCTGAGTGATTCTTCTAATGGCTGGAATTTTGTCCACAGGGAGTTCTAAAAGAAGTTATTTGTAGTATCTTACCAATTCCTCTTCTATGTTTGCATGGTCCATAAGAGTGTTACCATGTGAGTCCTCAAGCTTTGTTATGTGATTGATGTGCCTTCTATGGATCATGGAGCGGTGGAATAACTTTTTGTTTCTTTCCCCCTCCTTAAGCCATTGAACATGAGATTTTTGCCTCCAAAGTATCTCCTCATGTTTGTGTCTTTCCTCGCGTTGCTTCTTTAGGGTGGTTTCCTCATGTAGCAAGGATTCCGAGTAGCCTAATACCACAGACTCTCGTTGTACCTCCTCTATACGTTGTTCTAGGGATTTGTTTTCAAGAAAAATGTCCCCAAAAACGTTTTTGTTCCAATTCCTTGTTGTTTGAAGTTATTTAGGCACTGTTGGAATTTGTACATCCATATTCTATGCTCAATTTATGCATTGGCCCACCAGGTTCAGGATAGTTCTGGGAAGTCTAGGTGGGTTAGCCAGAATTTCTCAAAGCGAAAGGGTTTGAACTTTGGAGTTGCCACGGTTTCCACCCAGAACTGGACTGGCCAGTGGTCTGAGTTGGCCTTGGGTAGTATGTATGATTCAATAACTGGGCCTTCAAGCATTATGTTCTTTGAAATTATAAATTTATCTAGGCGACTTGAAATGTGTTGAGTCCTTTTGCACTTGTTAGTCCAAGTGTAGGGGCCATTTCTGGTCTCTACATCTATTAGGTTAAGGTTTTCTATGAGGTGTCGAAACTTGTTGTTGTCTTGTACCAGGCGTTTTGTGCCCCCATATTTTTCCTCTAAGGTGTAGATGATGTTGAAGTCTCCTCCTAGTATCCACCGATCTTGTCCTCGAAGAGTATTGATGTAGACCAAAATGTCGATGAATTGATATTTTTCCTGGTTGATCTGAGGACCGTAAGCATTTGTTATGACACCTTCTTTGCTTGACCCTATGAATCTATACTTAGTTGTAAGCATTCCCACCATTGAAAAGGAAGGTTCCAGGATAATGGTGGTTGGATTCTAGAGAATGGCTAATCCCCCATATGCTCCTTTAGAGTCAATATAGGTGAAGTTGCAATGCCTCCAACACCTTCTGAAGGTTTCCTCTATGATACTACCTGCACTTTTTGTTTCTTGAAGTAATAAGATATCTAAGTTTTCTGATTTAATACAGTTTCGAAGAATCCTTTGTTTAGATCTTCCATTGAGACCTCTAATATTCTAAGTGATGATCTTCATCATAATTAACTACAGGGGGGTTGGAAAAATCCTTTTGAGAGGCATTGTATTTTCCCTGAGTTGATCATGAAATTGCATACCTCTTTAATTAGTTGTTGTGCAGTGTTTCGACCCCTTCTCTTTCTCTCTTTTTGGTTTCGCTTGGGATCTGGGTCAGTCTCTAGTTGTACACCAAGTCGTGAGGTGGCTCCTGTAGTGGAGTCGATGAAGAATTTATGGAATTTTCTGAGTTGTTCTACCAGAACGGATTGTAGTTCTTTTCGATTGAAGGCATCCTCCAGCTTATCTAGGTCAATGTATGTGAGTTCCTTTTCATCTATATGAATTATGATGTCACCATCATCCTATTTTGGGATTGCTACTGTTTTAACATAAGTTAGGGGATTCTAGCCTAAGATCTGCTCTAAAACTGGCTCAAAGAATTGCTTGCTCTTACCTTTTCCTTTACCCGGTGCCTTTGTTTTGTGATGGTTTTCCACCTCCTCTGCATATGGTAACTTGTTGAGGGCGTCAAAGGAGTTTTTGGTTGGGATTTGCTTGTTACTCGTCTGCATTTTTATTTTTGTTACATGTTTTTTTCTCCCTTGTACCTGGGTGAACCCATCTTGTTGCATTTACTATGTTTTTGGTTGTTGGTTGTGTTGGTGAATTGGTTGTGTTGGTGCATCTAGGGTCGATTCGGAATGTTTCCAGTATATGGAAGGCCAAGGATCAGATACCTCATGTCATGACATGGAAACCCGACTTCATTTTTGTATTTTCTGCCACAAATCCCGATGTACATGGGTTGTAGTGGAGCATCATGCGTATATTCATGTTGTATAGTAGATATGGCATGTATATGTGGAAAAATATGTAATTTTAGCTCTGGATTCATCAAAAAGGGATGACAAGTCTGCATAGAGAAATGGAGAAAGGCCCTTTGTGCAAGATAGAAATGGTGAGGAAAATCCTTCTATAACAGATGCCCCCTAATGTGTGAGATCAGAGGAATATTTGTGATGACTGAAATACATTATAGATAAACTAGAAGTGGAGTGTTGTAAACCCAGCTGGAAAGACTAGTTGCTCATTACATTCTGTGTTGACTTTACATACATGGATGCCAATAGAATACAATGCAGATCCATGTGGAAAATATGCCAAATAAGTGTTCATGGCCATGAATAGGAAAATACAAATGTGGTTATATGCCAAAATATGTCATAATCATGAACAGGGCCCAGTAGAACCAGTCTCAAAACCAATTTGAAGATATATGTATACAATGGAGTATAATCTGATATCCCATGATTATTGAAGTCAAATAGGTGTTGGTCCAATGAAATGGAAGCAACAACTCAAGAAAGTTGCGGCCACATAGTGATGTCTTCAAGTCTTCTACACTATCTGCCAAGGGTGCAAGTCTACATCACGTGAAGAAAGGATTTGAGGTTGAACACAATGAGACATTGTTTGATTACCGGTCATTGAGGTATATCATTAACAAACGTGAGACAACCTACCAATAATGAAAGTAGTTATCAAGGCAGCGAGCACATTCCTACAAGTGTGAATAAAGGAGTCGGTGTCGAACACTTGAAGAATCCATTGATTAGGAGACATTGATGTATTCCCATCTGTCAATGGCGAGAAATCCTGCCACTAATGAATGCAAGCCTCAAGGTATTCATAAAACTCTAGGTCACATATCCAGAATAAATGAGTTGAATTCGATGGAAATAGACTCGTTGAAAGGAGAGCATTAAGGCATATCTCATCAGTCAGCACGAGGAACAAAGCAGGAGCTTCATAATTTGGTGGAGAATGGACAAAGAACATGTTCATGAACCAATGACCTTGTGCATCTTTGGCATGTGCCAAATGCAAGCAGTACACGAAAAAGACCCTTTGAATAGCATCCAATGATGAAAACTTTTGACAAAGGTGAGGAAACCACCAATAAGGCTAATGGAATCCAAGACACTACACGAATCCCAAAGTATGAATAGATGTATTACCGTCAAACATAAGGGAAACCACCTAGTCAACGACCAATGATGAAATGTTGGTTGTTGGGTTCAAGGTGACCTACCAATGATGAAAGTAGGGCCAGGGTGCATGATAAGACCATAGTATCATGTGATTCTGAGACAAATTGAGGGTATGGTCAACATGCAAAGTCAAGAGTTCTGAGAAATGGATGACCCGAGTTGATAGAATTCCTTTGAACAAGAGCATGAGACATATAGTAGACTCTGGCATCATAGACTCAATGATGTAATTATTAGATGCAGGAGGCATCAATAATGTTCTCTATAGGGACTAGAAGGTAACCAGTCGGTAGAGAAAAGTTTGTAATGGGATCAGCTTCCCGAGGCCATGCTAAACCCAAAATTATGATGACACAAGGACTCAATAACTTTGTGCTCTATTCAAAGGCGACACGACTGCTACCAAATATTATACAACACTCCCTTCTCGCCCGTCTTTTTTTTTTTTTTTCATAACAAATGAATGCTATGATACAAAGGAGGAAATGAGTGTCATAAGTAAGCAAAACTAGTTCCAGCAATGGAACGTACCTATGCTCAATGAAAGGAAATTCATGTGGGAGATGGACACTCGAGGTTATGTTCCCTCGAGGGTATAGGGTGTCAAATTGTGAAGGATATAAACAAGGCTCTGCTTGGTTGAGGATGCAAAAACTGCTTAGGCAATGGTTTGTAACGCAAAGCGAGAACCGGATAAAGGCTCAATACTTTAAGCAAGGGAATGAGATGCAATCACAACTTAACGCCCAAAAATGTCCCTTTTTATGTCTTTTAGTCTAATTGGTGTGAAAAAGGTATAAACTTCTACCAAATAGACATCTTTTCAAATCCAATTTAGAAGTGTGAAAAAGACAAGTTCACTCGACGATCTTTTCTATTTTTGGAAATGAGTCAGAAAAGATCTTAACTAAGACTCATGACCTTTCAAATCCAATTTAATGAGTGTGAAAGGGACAAATCACTTGGAAATATTTTTGGTTTTTATACGAGTCGGAAAAGAGATTAACTAAGACTCATTGGGAGATTCTAGGAGGAAAGTCATGTGGGAGGCCAAGGCTCCCATGATGGACTTCTATGGAATGTCAACATCTTACAAAGAAATGACACAAGCTTGGGAAAACCTAAAGATCTCCCAGTTGAGGAGGATAAATTATTAGCGGAGGTTATCATCTCCGTGATATATCAAATAATGTCTCTTCCTGGAAAAGACATAGGCAGAGGCATTGAATACCTGACAAGACCACCCCAATCAAAGGGAATCTCTTCGAGACTTGGAGGAAGAGAAATCACGAAGAGTAAAAATCTCTCTTTTTCAAAAGCTGCAAGACTATAAATACTAAGGATGTGGCATAGAAGGTATAGACCCAGAACCAGAAGAGCGGGATCGACTGAAAATTGCATCAGCGCAACCACTCCCTTAGACTTGTCACTCTCCAATAGAAGAGTGGGGTCGATCGAAGATTGCATCGACATGACCACTTCCTCAACCATTAGTTGAATAGGATTCGAGACAACAAGGTCAAGAGGTGTGTCACCCGAGTTTTTTCGGTCGAATATTGCATCGACACGACCCTTGGTTGAACAAGATGCGAGAAAACAAGGTCAACATATGCATCGACCCTTAAAGGAAAAAGAGGTGTCAGCCAAAGATTTCATTGGCATGACTGTTGTATCAACTGAATAAGGAACAAAGTATTGTGAAACCATAGATTCCTCAGAACCCGAAGGGCCCTTGGGTGAACCCCACGCTTATGGTATCCTAGCAGTAACAGGACACAAACGAGTAAGGTGACTTCCTTCACAAGTCCTGTAAAGGAATCTAGGCTTACGTCTCAGACATCTAGGATTATCAATCATATGAATGCCCCCAACATGACTTGCAGTGGCTGGTGACATGCTCCCATCATTACTTGCAGAGGCTAGTAGACAATCTCCAGCATGACTAGTAGTGGTTGGTGATGAATCCCCAACATGACTAGCAGAGGCTAGTAGCAAATATCCAACATGACTCACAAAGGTTGGTGATGGATCCCCAACATGACTAGCAAAGGTTGGTGATGTATGTGCAGCGTGACTAGAAGTGACCATACATGTGACCCCAACATGATTTGCAGAGGCTAGTAGACAATCTCCAACATGACTAGCAAAGGTTGGTGATGTATGTGCAGCGTGACTAGAAGTGACCATACATGTGCCCCCAACATGATTTGCAGAGGCTAGTAGACAATCTCCAACATGACTAGCAGAGGTTGGTGATGAATCCCCAACACGACTAGAAAAGGTTGGTGATGAATCCACAACATGACTAGCAGAGTTTGGTGATGAATCCCCAACATGAATAGCATAGGTTGGTGATGAATCCCCAAAATGACTAGCATAGGTTTTTGATGAAGCTCTAGTATGACTGGCAGTGACCAGACTTGTGGCGATGGTGAATTGTTGCATTTGAGACCAAGGTGCCAGGAAAGATTGATTTTCAGAAATTGCAGGCCAAGAAGGGTTCTGGTATACACCATGGCCCTGCTCGGCAGGATAGTAACCTCTTCCATACTGATTCATAACAGGTTGTAAGGGCATTGAAGCAACATGCGAAGAGAAAGTGACATGACAAGGGTTACTCATGTGAGGATATGTGTTGCTCCCAGACAAAGGAACTCTGTGAAGGGGGTTTCCCATACTATAAAGGTGACTTCCTCCAGATAGAACACCAAAGGACAGATGGAGGTCTGCCATGGGAAAAGTGTTCGTAGGAAATGACATAGCGGAAGAAGGATAAGTGGACGAAGTGACCAAGTAGAATTATTTCTTAATTGGGCACTTACTTCTCGCATAGTGGACTCGTAGGAAGGAAGATTCCAACCTCCTACCATAATAGGTGTTTGAAGGATATGACTCCCACCAAACAGAGAGGGATAAGGAGGCATCATGCCCCCAAACCCAAAACTCGTATTCGCATAAGGAGGTGAGACAGAGGATGGAACGTGTGAAGACATATTAGACATACCATGAGAAAAATGATTAGAGACCCAAGGCATTGACTGAGTACCATAATTCTGCATACCATTATAGAAAGTGGATGGATTTTCCCCCATGAACGTCATGGGGGGGTAGCAGTAAATGAGGGAGAAAAAGAAACTCCACTATCCATGATAACAAAGACTCAGCACGAAATCCTATGGTAAACTAATAATCAAAGAGAAAACAAAAAAGTCAAACCGCCAATATGCATGCAGACGGGCTAAAGTGGTTGAGTGGCCGCCCTCGCTAAAGAAGGTATGTCTTGTCCAAGAGGGACCTAAGACTCCCCACTAAAGTTTGTAGATAACAGAATCAGTTATAGGGGCCCTTGTGGGCTTAACAACCAGTTGGTCAGATCCCCCCGGAGAGGTAATCCTCCATAAAGCTTGTGTCTTGTCCGACCCCTATCTGACCTAGGGTACAAGCAGAATAACCCCTGCAAGTAACCTATGAGATACCTAAGTCAAGCAAATAATAAACCATTGTATAATCGATGCATAGGCGAGTAGTTGTAATTCTGGATTACTGTATGGGAAGGGTAGCAAAGCCTGAAACCTTGAAAGCACCGCCTCTCAAAGAGGTATGGGTACTAGCAAGATCCCCAAATACGAATAAATCCACAGAAATATCTCTGACGCTAGGTGAGTATCTAGGGGTTATCCCTTCAACTATCTTCACACGACCTCATGATTAAATCTGGTGTGAGCGGAGCCTCCTTATATTACCAATTATACAATGGAATTCTCAACTCCCTTTCTCAGACACATATGTTGATTTAATTGCCTTGGAGAAGTTTACTCACAAAATCCTATTCCAAGGCACTAAATCCTAGACTAGTTTGTGCACCCTAAAAATAAAATCATGACTAATCAATTTTAGTTTAAAGCGTAAATTTTTTTGGCCGTAATTACTCAAAAGGGTATGGAAGTGAAACTCATGATATTATGCTTCTGCAAGAAAATTAATATAAATATAATGCAAAGTCTAATTTTAACTTTTCAATGAATGATATGCATATAAAAATAGTGCAATTTCCAATTTTAACTTTGCAATTCAGAAGTAAAAGGAAATATTTCACTAAATGCACTAAGCTAATGATAAATATTCAGAAGACAAAAATGCCAAGCAATGTAAAATGCTTGTTTTTGTTGTATTTTCAATATACTAAAAAGAAAATGCATGGACTGATAAGCAACCTGATATATAAATTATACTTTGTATAAATGGGATAACTCAAGCAGAATACCAAGCAACCAAGCAAACATCCCAGGGTACAAGGACAAATCAAAAAATGAAAATCAAAGAGAAAGACTACGCCCAAAAGTTCAACTCCAAACAGGTTTCTTGTCGACCCAGAGAATCTAAACAGGCACTACAGACACCTAAGAAGGCTTAGCAATCATCAAAACCCACCCAACAGTCACTAAACCAAGCAAACAATCAAGGGAAGGTGGTATATGCGACTGTTCAGGAGAAAAGTGTGTATATATGCAGCTTGCAATGAGACATCACGCATGTATACACGGTTGTCAAGGCAAAAGGCACGTATAGGCTTTAAAACAAGGTCAGGCAAGGGAAAAAGGCTGAAAACTTAGACCCAGAGTAAATAGAATCTATCAAGCAATGATACGACAAGAAACAAAAAGGAAAAAGAGAAATGCAAGAAGAAAAAGTACTTCAACCCTTAGAAGGAAGATCTCTCCCTAGTGGAGTCGCCAATTCTGTTACGAGGGAAAAACTCTCTATGGCCAGGGTAAACAACAACAGACAGGTATGACTGCAGAAATCTACTCAATTCCAACATATGCTATATAAACCAATGTGCAAACGAGATAAGAAAGAAGCCTACCTCGTTCCAATGTTTGAAGATGTCTATCGTTGAGCACTTCAACTCAAAACTTTATACCTCCGACAAGTTCTCAACAAACAAGTAGAGCAAGCATATAGTTATAATATAAAAGGTTAGCACATTAGATAGCATAATCCATCAATAAACATTACAAACATGCCCATGGACAATAATCATATATTTTCATGATACTAATAGGACGGGAAAGGAGTATTTCTATTAATAAATTATGAGCAGAAGTGATAACATTACAGACTTCTGTGTCGGCACAGTTCAGAACCAAGAAACCAAGGTCCTTCCAACTAGGTCTCCACCACTTCAATCCTCTACCAAAGGAAAGATCATAGAAAAGAGACAATGAGGTTCTCTCAACAATAGGGAAAGAGCTTGGGGGTTGAACACTGTGTTCAGACTTGAGGGACAAAGGGATGCAGACTCAATATGGAGTAATTTCTCCAGAATACCTTTTCTCTCAAAGTTGAAATCTTTCTCCTCTTTTCCATAGCTCGGAATTGTATTCTTATAGCCTTGAAAATGCAACTAAAGGGCCGAGTCGGAACGTTTCCAGTATATGGAAGGGCAAGGATTAGAGATCTCCTGTCGTGACATGGAAACCCAACCTCATTTTTGTATTTTCTGGCACAAATCCCAATGTACATGGGCTGTAGTGGAGAAGCCTGCGTATACGCATGTTGTATAGTAGATAGGGCACGTATATGTGGAAAAATATGTATTTTTAGCTCTAGATTCATCAAAAAGGGATGACAAGTCTTCATAGGGAAATGGAAAAAGGCCCTATGTGCAAGATAGAAATGGTGAGGCAAATCTTGCTATAACAACATCCATCATAGATTTTAAATTTTTGATCACATTTCAAGGAAAGAATAACAAATGGCCCACATATAAGAGAACTTTAAAAGAGTCTTTATCATTGAAACCAAAAATAGGATTTGATAGGTTAATTTCAAATATTTTTACTCAAATATGAAAAGTTTAAACATACAATTAAAATTAACCCCATTACAATTCTATAAGATCTTGTCAAAGTTAATAAGATAGCATTTAATAGTCTTAAAGAACCAGAGATTTTTTCCAAAGGACTGGTATTAAGGCTACCACGGACTATAAATTAAAATGAAAGAAAAGAAATATTTTGAAAGGAATGGAATTGTTGAAATAGTGTAACTGCGAAGAGCATTCTTATTATTATTGGATTAAATCCCCACTGCGGATTAATCATGTCATTATTATTAATGTTGTTATTGGATTAATCCCCATTGTGGATTAATCATGTCGGTAATTGTATAAGGACCAAATCCCCTTTTGCATATTGGTCATTGGACAATTACAAAGGGAAGAATAAGAAGTCGGCCCCAGCAGTTATCATGGAAGACCCAGAATTAATTAAAGGTTGGTTTACCCACCCAGAGTGAGAGGTTGGCCCTGCCAGTGGTGACCTTTCACACATGCCAGTTTTGTATATATAGGAGGCTCGTGCCTCACTTCCAACACAAAAACTCACTTTCTCATTCTCTTATGAGGCAAGCTGCAATTACCAGTTAGAGAGAGGGAGAAGAGTGGCGCATCTCTTGGGGAGGACTATCTGTATTGGTTTGAGTTATCTCTTGAACATTGTATAAGATATTTATGATAAGGAAGTTTTTGCTGGGTTTTCTTCCCCTAGAGGGTTTCCCAGGATA
>ML778525.1:1586342-1597205 GCA_009831015.1 Picea engelmannii
GGTGGTATAACACTTCCTTTCATACTGCAACAAAAATGACACCATTTATGGCACTTTATGGATACCACTCTCCTTCCATCACTTCTTCTCTAAAAGAAAAATCTAAGGTTCAAGCAGTGGAAGATCACATCGAGAATCAACAAAAAGTTCTCCAAATCTTAAAGGACAACCTGGCCATGGCACAAAATCGCATGAAACAACAAGCAGATCAACATCGTAGTGAAAGAAGTTTTGAAGTAGTGGATTGGGTGTTTTTAAGACTACAACCATACAAACAGATGTCCCTCAAGAAAGCCAAGAAGGATAATAAATTTTCACCAAAGTACTATGGCCCTTATAAGATGTTGCAAAAGATTGGTACTATGGCATACAAATTGGAGTTGCCTGCATCTTCACGAGTACACCCAATTTTCCATGTTTCATGTTAAAGAAGGTTATAGGCGACAAGATCCCAGTTCAGACTATATTTCTAGAACTTGACGAAGAAGGAAAAATCATATTGGAGCCTGAAGCCATCATTGACATAAGAATTTGTCAGTTGAGGAATAGATCCATTTCAAGGTATCTCATTAAATGGAGGAAACTATCAGCTGAAGATTCCACTTGGGAAGATGAGTCTTTTATACAGAAGCATCCAGAGTTACTCAAGCATTGCAGACAACACTTGTCTCAAGGGGAGGGGCATGGTAAGCCCTAATATTGACTCATTACCCTTAATTGGGGCATATTATATTAGTAATGTTATTTTATTTATGTCAGCTTTAGGCCATTAGTTGTAATTATACCTCCTAGTCTCCTATATATACCAAGGAGACATTTTCATTTTGAATCATCTTGTACTTGAACATTTAAGTGGGGTAAAAGGAGGTTTCCCCCTCGAAGAGGCTTCTTATCTAAAATTATCTCTTTTTCAAGGCGTTGAGTACTTTTTCTGAGGGTTTTCTATGCTATATTGAAATTTGGTTCTTAACATTATGAAGGATGGATTAAATGAAGGTAACTCACTCATGGATGGATACTACTCAACATACCATTTCTAGTGATATGTGGAATTCCATGTAGTTCCTCATGGTTAGGGAGATATAACCTTGTAAAGTTGGAAGCCTCGAAGAGTGGACAAGAAGCCCCTAGTTTGTTATAAGCCTTGGTCAAATGGGTAAATTTGTTGTAACTAGAAAACCATAGAAGCCCTAAATTAAGGAGAGGAGTTACCTAGCTCATGTATATAAGCACCTCAAGGAGTCATTCACAAAGACACTCACATACTCATTCATTGATTATCTATCTTCTAAACTAGTGATATTTTACTAAGGTTGTGACAAAAATTTTCTGAGGTAGCAAAGGAAGGTCGAGGGAGAAAGTCTCAGGGTTGTAGAAAATCCTTGTTTCTGACATATCTATGGGTTGCAAGTCAGAGGGGAGTGGATGTACACATGTTGCAGTGAAGGAAAGCATGGATATCTATGGGATGTAGAAGAGAAGGTCACGTATCTATGAAAAGCTAATGAAGGTTTCAATAGATGTTGGTACCAGGTCCCTAGATTATGAAAGCAATTTCACAGGTCAACATTCTATAGGTTTAGGTTAGCTACAGAAGTACTAGTATGGTTATTATATTCTTTTGATGCTTATATTTGTTTATGATGTTTTGAATGATTGAGGCATTCTTGGTATGGTTGGTCTTGTACTTGGATATGGTATATGTTGGTTTGTTGGTTGAGTGAGCATAATGCTTATGTATGGTAGAACATTGATATGGTTCTTGCAGATCACATCCTTGAGTTGATTGTATATGGTTGAGGGATATCCATGTTGTATGGTGGTGTATGCATGAGGGGCATGCATAGGCTCTTTGAGATACTTCATTGATTATATGGTACAGATATACATATGGTTGATAATATGGTATATGGCATAGGTTGTACATGGTTGATGCTCTAGTTCATGATTCACTATTCATTGTTGATGTATCTTTTGGTTCATATTAATGCATGAGATAATATGTACATTGGTATACACTTGATGCATGGTATGGTACATGTATAGTTGGTTGATGAGAAGATATAGGTTGATGTGACAATGACTGAGTGATAGAGACAGTGATAGAGACAAAGTGACAGTGACAGTGGCAATGATAGTGATAGTGTAAGAGTTTGTAATAGAGATAGTGAGTCTACATTTAAATTACAAGGTGATTGGATGGGGCAAGGAAAGGTGGTTGTATCCACCTTCCAGTTGTAGCCATAGAACCTAGAGGATTGTAGCCTCCTTCTGGTTGGAGCCATAGAATTAGGGAGTCGTATCTTCCTTTAGGTTAGAGACTGAGAATAGGGGGTTGGAGCCTCCTTCCAGTTGTAGCTGGAGAATCCAAAGTTGGAGCCTCCTTCCAGTTGTAGCTAGAGAATCAGAAGTTGGAACTTCCAATAAATGTTTTCTTTTGATAAATAATAAGAAAATAATTTTGTGGTTTTCTCCCATTTAGGTTTCCACGTAAATATTGGTGTATTGTGTATCTATTTTGATGTGATGGTGTTTATGATTATACTGTTGATGATATATTGAATGAAAATGATAAACTGCTTAATATTATTGAAGAATAAATTGTGGTTAAAAGTACTATAATTTCTCATTATCGATTCACCCCGCCTCTCAGTAATCTAACAATTGGAATCAAAGTAGGTCCTTCAAGAACCAGTCTAACCACTCGAAGGGGATCATGGATCATGCTAGGATTGGGGTACCATAGTTTGATGGAGAGAAATATGATTTCAAGAGAAAAAGAATGAAGACTTATACAAAAGAACAAGGCTTCGATGTTTGGCAATCAGTAGTATATGGATACAAAGAACCTCCCACTCCTCCGACAGATAGAGATGGAAAGAAGCTCAAAGAAAATGATTCAAGGTCTAGAAACACTATCGATAATGGCGTGACTCGACCGATACATACCAAGATTATGCACTATGATTAGACAAAAGAAATGTGGGATAAACTAAAGACTATCTACGAAGGAGATACGAAAGTTAAGGAATCCAAATGTAAACTTTTTAGAGCCAAGTTTGAAAAATTGAAGATGAATGAAGATGAACACATAGCATCCTACTTTCTATGAGTTGATGAAATAGTAAACAACATCAAAGGCTTGGGATATGAGATAAAGGAACATGTCATTGTGAAAAAGGCATTAATATCTCTAGCAATGAGGTTTGATTCAAAAATTTCATCCCTAGAAGAAAGAACGAAACTAGATACAATAACCATGGATGAGTTGCATGGGATACTCACAACTTATGAGATGAGGACATAGCAGGACAATCCAGCCATGAAGGAATCATCATTCAAGGCATCTGATAAGATAAAGAAGAAAGATAAAAAGAAGGCAAAGTCAGATTGTAGTTATAGTGATGATTCAGAGGAAGATGAAGAAATGGCTAACTTCGTTAGAAGGTTGAAACCATGAACCGGAAAATACAAAGGTAATCTTCCATTGATTTATTTTTTTTAATTTTGATGGTGTTGGTCATTTTGATAATAAATGTTTTTATGAGAAAAAGAAAAGGAATCAAGAAGAAGATGACCCTAAAAAGAAAAAGAAAATTCAAAAGGGTAGAAGAAATAAAAAGACGTTTTTCAAGAAAAGACTTTGCATCAAGGAAGGAAGATCCTCATCGGACGAAATGAAGTCATCAACAGTGATATAGAAAGGGTATTATTCATCGAA
The DNA here is from genome assembly GCA_009831015.1 of Picea engelmannii. NCBI lineage: Eukaryota > Viridiplantae > Streptophyta > Pinopsida > Pinales > Pinaceae > Picea > Picea engelmannii. The sequence goes on from ML778525.1 coordinate 1,590,064, forward strand.
ATAGAAGACTTTGATGAAGAAATATCCAAAGAATAATATGAAGAGGCGGAAGTCGATTACAGAGAAAAAATGATGAGTTCCATAGAAGTTATCAAAAGAGAAAAGAAGAAAAACAAGTCACTCCAAGAACAACTAACAAAGAAAGAAGAATATCAAAACTCCAAAGAAGTCGAGCAAACAATCATGAAGCTGAAACTCCAGGCAGAAGAAGACAAGACAATTAAAGAATCACTTAGAGGGCAGTTAGAAGAAAGAGACAGGACCATTGAAGGCTTGGAAGCTGAGATAGTCACTCTGAGAAAAGATCTTCAGAAGAAAGACATGCAGCAAAACAACACCAGGATATTGGATAATATCATTAACACTCAAATACCTTACTATGTTCTTTGGGGAAAATTTCCCCTAATTAGGGTCTAGTGACTAAGCAGAGCAATGAAACCTTAAAAGATAGAATTACTCCTATTTCACCCAAATATAATAAGACCTAATGAAAATTAAGAAAAGGGAGAGTAAATAAAAGTGTGCACCTTAAGTCCTTCCATTTGTAGTAAATCCTTTCATCTCATTGTTCGCTCCTGGATTGCAGGCTTCCTCCCAATGTTGGCATGAAACAACTTCAAAGAAAAATATACAACAACATATGCAAAATCATCAAGATAATTTAAAGGCCCAAATATTCATGAAATCAATTCAGAGATATAAACATGAAGACACATAGGTTTGGGACAAGAAAATTCTCTTTTATTGAAAACAAGATGGTAAGATACAACCTTAATCCTGTTGACACCACTCCACGAACCTTTCCTGGGTTCCTCTAATTAGAATCCAAGTGCACCATTCCCAAAGTGATACCCTTACAACCAACATGCCAATAGAAGGAAATGGATGGATTGCATAAGAAGGATAAATGATTGGGAATGTTGAGGATGAAAACTCAGAACATGATGCAAGGCTTGGAATGAGAGGGAGAGAAATTTTGGCAAAGTTCACTCGCCTCTTCTTTCATATCTTCAAATGACCCCCCTAGGGCTCTTTTATATGGAGAAATGATGGTTATTTGATTGTTAGAAGGGATACAAGAGGTAAAATGGTTGTGCAGCCCAAAATATCCCGTAAACTCCACCAGAAAGTGCGGAAATTTTTATTTTTTGCAACTTTTGAGAGTACATGTGGGTTGTTAGGTATTCAATTCGCAAATGTACATGTTCTGCATATATATCAGGGCATGTAGACCATACAAAAAGATGTTTTTTAAGAGGAACCTCAACAAAAGTGGTTGGTAAATGTGTAAATGAGTAGGTCAATGTCAAAAATGCATAGTTGTGGGATTTGGGACTATAACAGATGCCCCCTAATGTATGAGGTCAGAAGAGCAACTGATGGCTGAAATACATTACAACGTCTTTGATAAATTGGGAAGGAATCAAGTCTAGTGATCCCATATGAGTATTCATGAGCATTTCATCTACAAAATAATAATAATAATCATTGAGGTGGGCATACCCATGCTCGGGACAAACCAAGCATGGTTTCCAATCAAGTATACTGCAGATCCATGCCATATATAGTAATCATGGCTACATGAATAATATGTATGCCAATAAAAATCATAGCCATGAATAATAAACAGAGGATCTAAATCATCAGAACTTATGCAAATACAATTTCATATGAATCTTTAGGAGGCATCAATGCTTGTAGCTGGAGATGATAGCTTCATTACTTGAGAAATATCTTCTAGATTTTCAAAACTTGGGTAGGAGTATAATAGGATTGTAAGACTCAGTACCCTGAGGTCTTTGATAATAGGTCATGGAAATAATGAAGGATCTCGAACATAAGGCACGAAACTTCATTGACTTTGAATGTGAACATGACAAGACTCTCGTGATGGATGACTCACGAAGGTCAAGAGACTTATCATAGAATGGCATACTTAGATTGTAATACTTTCCCTTGGACAAGAGAACAACATAAGAAAAGACTCAAGCAACATGTTATTGACATAATTCTATGGCACAAGAGGCACCACAAACTCTCCATGTGTTTGGAAGAGTAACCAAATGAAGGAGGACACATCTCTATGTAACGAGAACAACTTCCTAAGGTCATATTAAACACCAATGCTTGCAGAACAAACTGATGGATGTCCTTTGTCCAAGGGTGACTAGATTGCTGCCAGTAAAAGAGAATGTTTCACATCCCCTCTTTTTTAGAATATTTAATTTTTTTTTATCTTTTTCATATATTTAACGAGCTTGAAAAAAAATTAAAGGATGTTATGTTACAAAGGACGAACGAGTGTCACAAGCAAGAAAACTAGTTCCAAGCGCATGGAATATATTGATGCTCAGTGCAAGGAGACATGTGCAGGATAGGAAAACTTGGGAAAATTCCTCCATGGGTTAGTGTGTCAGATCTCAAAGGAAAAAATTGTTGCAAGGCTTGCACCTAAATAATGCTCTAAAATTTCAGCAACAACAAAATGGAGTCGACATTAGGCCAAAGGTCCAAGAGTGTGATATTCAATGCCATTATGGATTGACACAATGATATTCCTTCAATGTAAAGTTTTCAAGCCCAGAGAAGGTAAGCTCGATTGTTTTTCATGTTTAGAGAGTCTAAAAAAACAGTAAAAGAATACTCAAAAGTGATCTTTTTCGTAAATTTAGTTCCCCAAGCCCAAAAAAGAATAAAACAATACTTGGGAATACTCTTTCGGCGAGACGTGTCTCCCAAGGCTTACATTTTTCCTGTTTAATCTATTGGTTGTAAAAAGCGGTAAACTTATGCAAAATAGATGTTATTTCTGTACCAATTAACGAGTGTGAAATAAACAAGGTCACTCGGTGATATTTTCCTATTTAGGGAGTCTGAAAAGGGTTTAAAGAATAATCTAGGGGTTTCCTTTTTTGTAAATAATCTCCAAAAGTTTACCAAAACCAAAGAGAATGGTTTTTTTTCACAAATATAGTCCCTCATGCCCAAAAAAGGGTTAAACTTACACCTGATAATACTCTCCTAGCGAACCGTATCTCCTAGGGCATACATTTGTCATAAAATTATCCATTCAAACTAAAAAAGGGGTAAACTATCTTTGAACAAATGTGCCTTCAAATTTCACTTTAGTGAGCGTGAAGGGAAACAAGATCGCTCGACAATATTTACAATTTTAGAGAGTCTGAAAATAGCTTAAATAAGACTCCATGGGGGGCTCCTTTTCATATGTAATCTAAGCAAGGCCGAAAATCATAAATAATCGCTCGCGAGATTTCACCTTCATGGTTTAAGTGAGCTTGAAAGAAGACAAATTATGCTTTAGGGGATTCCCACAGGTTGAGGTCAGAAAGAACTTTTCAGAAGAAGAATGAGGCCTAAAATCGAAGTCATGGTGGGACTAAAAGGACTCCCAAGACTACAAAAGACTCACAACATGGATGCCAAAATGAAGCACAAGGATCTACCTAGGGAATCCATGGAGACGAAAGCTCTATCACCTAATTACGACACTTCTAAAGTAGCATGGAAGGCTCTATGTCGCACTTTGATGGGATCGACCCTATGGAAAAGTGTAAATCGTCAATAAAAATGCAAAATGAAAGGTGGTATAAACCTACCCTATATGCAGATGTGTAACGAACCCATCCTTATGTCTACAAGAAAAACAACAATGCAAATTTTTTTTACAAAAATAGGACAACAACGATGATTACAATTAGACGACACAACTAATGGTGAGCACCACGCCCGTAGAAAAGGCAACAACAACTAAGACTCCGCACACAGGAACAAGGTCAACTGGGTGAAACATGCGTAGAACAACAAGGAGGAATGACTACCCGCCTAACACAAACATGACCACGCCTACAAGATAAGGGACAACATCCCCATCCCGACGCAATGGCCTAGACAACAAGGAGTAGAACCTCTAGGCACGTGAACCCAACGCCTAAAGGCATTTAACCCATGTGCCATAAAGCAACTTGAAATGCTTGACAACACTCACACAGAACGCACTGACTCCAACCAAGTTTTCACTCGTCGCTATCCCATAGGGCATGCCATAATCCTCTCATCAGGAATCATGTCATTCCCAGGTGATAGACGCGTCAATAACCTTGGCACAACATAAGCTATCCGGATCGAGGACTCTAGATAATCTGAGGTGCTAGGAACCGAATACCAATAAGAAAACCACGCCCAATCCCCAACAACAGGTCGACGAGACACCATAGGATGACTACTAGGGAAGACATGAGCCAATACACAACATCATCAACGACCCAACCAATCACCCCATCTAAACTAGTCAATGATTACAATCTATTTTAACATTGGTTGCCATTCAAAAAGGGGCATGCCTAAATTACAAGTAGTCATTAATGCACCCGCTAATTTAAAGTTAAATACAATCAATCTAGCAAGTCAAAGTAGTCAATACTGGAACTATAAACAATAAATACAATCTAACCTCAATTATAAATCAGTTAGCAAGTCTAAATTTGCAATTTCGTCTTTACTCACCAATCTAATTTTAATCATTATTATAATCTAACTAGGAAATTCTAAGTTAATCCAAAATCTCAATCTAACTAGCCCTTAACTTTAAATAGCAACATTAACAATCTTAATGTAGAATGCTACCATTATAACGCTTATGAACAATTAAATCTCAACATGTTGTCTAGTTATATTGACCGAACTAACAATACTAGATGTCTATTAACCTTAAGAGGGAAACTGTTGACTGGTAACATTGTTGTAGCAATTTAACTTGCCAATTAACATGACCGATAACCTTGCTATAGCAATTAATGTTTGGCAGTGAGAACACTGGGTAAACACTCAATTTGAAGGAGAATAATAAATACAAAACAATACAAATTGCAGAAGGATCAACTCGTGGTCATTCAAATGCAGTCGACATTTACGGCAATTTCGTGTCCATTCAACAACAATGCTCAGTCAATATTTTAAGGGAAAAACGTGTCCAATCAATAGGAAACACAGTCCATCATTTAAGGGAAAAACATAGACAGAGTTACATGGCAAAATCGTGGTCATTTACAGCAAATTCAGTCACATTTTCAAAGGGAAAAATTGTGGTCAATTAAGGCAACAACAAAGTCTTCATTTAAAAAGAAAATCGTTGTGCCAGAATGCACCAGAGGGAAACTATATTGTCATCATCATTTAGAGGTAAAACGATGTGCAAAACACACTAGAAAGAAACTACATTTTTTCTATCATTAAACAATAATCAATTTGTTGTACCAACACACCAGAAAAACGTAGTATACCTTTAATGGCAAATCGTGGGCATTTAACAGCATCTTAGTCAATAGTTTTAACAACAAATTCGTGGGCGTTTTCAACAAATTCAGTCATTCGTTTTAATATCAAATCCGTGGGGGTTTACAGCAAATTCAGTGATTCGTTTAAATATCAAATCCGTGGGCGGTTACAAAAAACTCAGTCACATTTAATTGGAAAAAATTGTGGGCATTTACAGCAAGCTCGGGCAATCAATTTAACAGCCAAAATCGTGGGTTCCCTTTTCATTGCCCGGATGACAAATGCAAACGCATACAGGAATTACCAAAACACCCTTCCCTTACCAGGATACCAATTATAAAAATGCAGACATGGAATGATTTCGTTTTTCAATTGCTAAGATACCAATACAACGCAGACATGAATAACACAAAAAAACATTTTTCCATTTCCAAGATACCAAATATAAAAATGCAGACAGGGAATCAAATAATTTTTCCATTGCCAGAATACCAATACAATGCAGACAAGAATAACAAATAAAAACGGTTTTCCATTCCAGGATACCAATACAAAAATGAAGACATGAAATCAATTTGTTTTTCTATTGCCAGAACACCAAATATAAAAATGCAGACATGAAATCAATTTGTTTTTTCATTGCTAGAATACCAAATATAAAAATGCAGATAGGAAATCAAATCGTTTTTCCAATGCCAGAATACCAATACAACACAGACAAGAGTAAGAGAAACGCAAGGATCCAATGGGAAAAGTCATGGAAATGATCGTAGGGATTCTATCAGTCAAGGCGCGGAGAAAAACCAACAAGGATGCAAGATAATCCATACGCAAAGGCCTTTGCTAGATGGTGCAATCAAACAATCAGCCAAGGACAATAACAGAGGTATATGGTTGATAGGAACGTCCTTTGCTCATTATCCAAGCATAGAAAAGAGGGTGTTGAGATCCATAGGTATATTAACATCAAAGCGATGACCGTAGATCAGGATCCTAGCCGACTGCTTAGGCGAGGACTGATGAGCTAGGGACGAAAGTAAAAAACAACCACAATCTTCACAAATCAATACACCACAGAGCAGCCAAGACATGTCGGGAATCGAAGGCCATGGGAGTCAATCAATCATCGATCTATAGGCTATGGAAAAAATTCAATCATCAACTAGAATGCTAAGACAATCAATTTACTTACCCCATTAAACATGCAGATTCAAAGCATAAATCCTACTAAAATCTACCATGCAAAAATAAAGAAAGTGTATCGTTGCTTGATCATCTTCTCTGAGTTGATGTCCTGTGCGCTTCGTGCAACTCCCGCTTTCCGACCGATGAGACTTCACAGGTACCTCCCAGCCAACGCTAGGGGTACTCTTCTTCCCCCTTACCCCCCCGAGTGGAAAAGGGGCCACACACACTGTCCATAGATTCAACTAGCTCCCAGCTCACCTCACAAGGCCGAGCTACCACTCCTCATCGAGATGGGTATCCCAACTCCCACAAGCTAAGTAGGTCAAGTATAGATTTCCACAGTGTAACGTTACGCAAACAGAAGAGATCCATCATCCTTCTCCTCCCTCCATTATATATAATTTTGAAGTCCTTTACCTTCCCCAAATCCCATTTAATTTAATGTTTAATTAATTAATTCCTAAAAATCCTCCCCGTACAAGTGTCACCCATCCCCTTCATTCCTCCATAAATTATTTTCTTTAATTAATTAATTACCCCTATTTCCCTCACCCACCTAAAATCAATTCTAGAATCGCTCCTAGGTGTCCCCATATTCCCTTACAAGTTTTAATGACTTTCCCCATTCCCAATTTACTAGTTGAGTTAATTTAGAAAGT
>ML778525.1:1600155-1624634 GCA_009831015.1 Picea engelmannii
AATACTGAGTCTCTGTTTGAGAATAAGGGTCCTGTTCTCTGATTACAAGATAGTTGTTCTTACCCATTGCAATGTTATTTTAAATGTAATCCAGGATTCTTAATTTGAACTGTAAAGAATTGCAATAGGGAGATTTCTTTCCTATGATACAATTCAGAGCTTCAGTTCACTTCAGCAAGTTTAGATAGAATGATTTCTTTACTACAACACTAAGTGATTTTGGAATTGAGCATACACAGTGCGCAGCTATCTTTGAAACAAAAGACTTCCCTGGGTTGATAATTTATGTTTCACTTGGTTGTTTGAAATTAATTAAGAAATTATAGTGACCAACAGTATGGTTCATTCGTTCGGTCTTTCTATCAATCTCCAGATGATACGTAGTACTGAATTTAAGTTGGGTTCCCAAGGCCTCTTGGAAACTCATCCAAAATCATCCCGTAAACACCAATCCTCGATCGGATATAATCCTCTTAGGCATGCCATGCAGCCTCACAATCTCACTGATGAAAAATCTAGCTATGTCAGGTGCCTGATACATCGTACGCACAGGAATAAAGCGAGAAATCTTCGTCAGAGTGTCTACTACTATGCAAATTGAATCGTGTCTCCTTGCTGTCAGTGGAAATCCAACAATAAAATCCATCGAAATAATCTCCCATTTCGATTCTGGAATAGCACGTGGTCATAGTAATCCTACTGGGTGTCCATGTTCAGCCTTTACCTATTGACATTCTATACATTTGGTCACCTAGTTGACTATGTAGGCCTTCATTCCCTTCCAGAAGAATAAGGGTTTACGGTCCGCCATCATCTTCGTGACTCTCGGGTGAGCCATGCACACTACTCTATGAGCCTTGTTTAGGATCAAGCTCCTCAACTCATCATTCGGTGGTACGTAAATCCAATTTTTAAACCTCAATAATCCATCATCGTCAAATGTAAATCCTTCAAATCTTGGTACCATCATTGTGTTTTGTCCGATAAAACCCTTGACTTCTTGTACCAATCATCATCATTCTGTAAAGTTAGAATCTTTTCACGTAGATTCGTCTGAAGAGGAAACATCGAAAAGATGTGTGGTCTCCGACTTAATGCATCTGCCACTCGGTTCACTGTCCATTTTATGTAAGTAATCTCAAAGTCATACTCGCTAGGCAATTCTGACCAACGTCGGTGTCGTGCGTTCAAGTCGCTTGCGTATAGATGTGTTGTAGTCCACAGTGGTCCGTCTTTACTTCAAATTTTTGTCCAACAAGGTATTGTCTCTAAACCTTCAAGGCCTGTTCAATGGCTAACAACTCCAAATCGTGCGTCGCATAGTTTGCCTCAGCCTTCTCAGTTTCCTCTAGTTGTAGGCGATCACTCGATTGTCTTGCATCAAGACTTTGCCTAAGCCTTCCTTGGATGCATCAATGCATACCAAGAAGTTTGCATCCATGTCAAGGATATTTAGTATCAGTGTTGTTGTCAACAACTCCTTGAGCCTCCGAAATGCTACCGTGCATTTCTCGGTCCAAACAAACTTCTTGTTCTTCTTTTGCAATTCCGTGATAGAATTTGCTATCTTCGAAAATCCCTCGACGAATCATCGATAATATCATGTTAAACCCATCAAGCTACGTACATCCGGGACGTTTGTCAGTGTAGGCCATTCCATAATAGCCTCGACCTTCGTTGGATCCACGACAATACCTTCGTCGGAGATGACATGCCCTAAGTAGTGAATCTTTGATTGATAAAAAGAGCATTGGGAAAACTTCCCATACACCTTGTGCTCTCGCAGACACTGTAGTACCAAGTGCAAGTGCTCTTCATTCTCCTCCGTCGTCTGAGAGTAAATCAAAATATCATCAATGAATACTTGGACGAACTTGTCCAGGTACTCACGGAACACCCAGTTCATCAAACTCATAAAAACCCTTGGGGAGTTTTTCAGTTCAAATAGTAAAACAGTAAACTCGTAATGTCCAAACCTTGTCTTAAGGCGGTATTAGGGATGTCATCCTCCTTGATCCGTAATTGGTGATACCTTGATCGCAAATTGATTTTTGAGAACACCGTCGCACCCTTGAATTGATCGAACAAATCATCAATCCTCGACAACGGATACTGATTCTTGATCGTTGCCTTGTTCAATTGACGGTAGTCAATGCAGAGCCTCCATGACCCATCCTTCTTTCATATGAAAATAACAGGCACACCCCATGGTGACACACTTGGACGTATCAGTCCCAGGTCCAGCAATCCTTTCAGTTGCATTCTCAACTCTTGTAACTCCGGGGTTGACATCCAATAAGGCGTTCTAGCTATCGGTTCAGTCCCCGGATTTAGATCTATAGTAAAATCCAATTCCCTCTCCAGCGAAATCCTAGGTAACTCCTCCAAAAATACGTTTGCAAACTCTCTTACCACCGGAAGGTGTTCTAGACCTTCCGCTACTTCCTTCTCGTTTAACACAAGGATCACATAGAGCTTGCACCCTTTGAGCATGATCTTCTGTAGCTGCAAGGAAGAGATGAAACTCAGGGAAACTCCCTAGTTCTGACGTACAATCACACATCTATGTCCCTCATCATTGACCAAGCTCAACCGTTTCGTCTTACAGTTGAGTATCGCCTCATGCGATTCCAACCAGTCCATACCAATCACGACATCATAAGATCCTAAGATCGTGATGTACAGGTTGGCCCTGATGACAAACTCTCCCAAGTTAAGGGTACATCTCGTAACCCTTCCTCCAACCTTTTTTTTGGCTCCTGAAGCCCTCTCTATGAAGCTAAACTCATCCTGTTCGACTGCCTCTACCTTAATTCTTTTTAGCGCTGCACCAGAAATGAAACTCTCAGTAGCCCCAGGATCTATCAAAATACTAATGGTCTGGTCAGCGAAGGTACCTGACATCTCGAGAATAATCGACTGTTGCTCTGCCTGGCGCTTATTCATCGTAGCATTAATCCGATGGGCCTTGCCCAAAATCCCAAGGTAGTGGGTCCGGCTGATCCAAATGCACCCACCCTTTCCTCTATGCAAGAATGTTGGTAATGTGGCACCCCACAATCCAACACACTTTCCTCGGTCCACTAATCCTGGTACCCAAAGTAGAAGTTGAATTCTAACAATAAGGCCAAACTCGAACTTATTGACCTTAAGTTTCTGGGTAACTTGGTGCAGAGCATACCAAAGCAGCTCCAAAACGGGCCTCGTACTCGGGCAACGTGCGGCTACCTCGTCACAAGGCATCAAACTCATTGAGCTAACACTCAACGAATTCCTTAGAAAGATACCTCTCATGGAACTGTCCCTCGAACAGTTCCCAAGACACGTCGTCAACAGCCACGTTCAAAAGTGGCAAGAGTGTCTTCTACCATAAAAGAGCGCTCCCCTTTAGTCAAAAGACCACCATGTGGACCTTCATGTCGAAGGTCATAATCGCGAAGCATGAAGCACAACGCCTTTCTATACAACTGTGCCTCAATGACACAGTTGTTCGCGACACTCGTGGGCTCGAGAACTCAACTCTCTCTAGTTCTCGGTGGATGCTAACAATACTAGATAGGGCGCACTCTGGACCCTCAGGGGTATAGGTGCCCTGACCTCATCTCAGTACCGATGATGAATCAAGGCCCTTTGAAAATACCTGGAAGGGCCTTGTAAGACCATCATCATCCCTTACAACAAGGGAATCCAGCCCAAGGACTTGTTCCTCCCCTTGGGGGTTTGACTCTAAGGGTGCGGGAACTTATGGAGGCGTCACACCTCCTTCCATGACACCACGTTACGAACCTCTAAGGTGTCCTCTAAATAGATCACCAAAAGGACACATTAAGGTTTTTAATTAATGCAAGAGTTAATACTCCCGGGTTTACTGCAGTGGAAAGCCTCGTGATCCATAGTCGTAGGGTTGAACCTGCTCTGATACCATATGTGACGACCCCATCGTTACGTCTACAAGAGAAACAACAGTGCAAATTGTTTTGACAAAAATAGGACAACAACGATGATTACAGCTAGACGACACAACTAATGGTGAGCACCACACCCATAGAACAAGCAACAACAACTAAGACTCCACACACAGGCACAAGGTCAACTGGGCGAAACATGCGTAGAAAAACAAGGAGGAATGACTACCCGCCCGACACAAACACAACCATGCCTACAAGCTAAGGGAGAACATCCCCATCCTAACGCAATGACCTAGACAACGAGGATTAGAACCTCTAAGCGCGTGAACCCAAATCCTGAAGGCGTTCAACCCATGCGCCATAAAGCAACTGGAAATTCTTGAAAACACTCACACAGAGCGCACTGACTCCGGCCAAGTTCTTTCTCGCTTCTATCCCATAGGGCGCACCATGATCCTCTCATCGAGAATCATGTCATTCCCAGGTGATAGACGTGTCAATAACCTTGGCGCAACATAAGCTATCCGAACCGAGGACTCTAGATAATCTGATGCGCTAGGAGCCAAATACTGATAAGAAAACCACGCCCAATCCCCAACAATAGGTCAACGAGACACCGTAGGATGACTACCAAGGAAGACATGAGCCAATACACGACACCGTCAATGACCCAACCAATCACCCCCTCTAAACTAGTCATTGATTACAATCTATTTTAACATTGGTTACCATTCAAAAAGGGGCACATCTAAATTACAAGTAGTCATTAACACACCCGCTAATTTAACATTAAATACAATCAATCTAGCAAGTCAAAGTAGTCAATACTGGAACTATAAACAATAAATACAATTTAACCTCAATTATAAATCAGTTAGCAAGTCTAAATTTGCAATTTCGTCTTTACCCACCAATCTAATTTTAATCATTATTACAATCTAACTGGGCAATTCTAAGTTAATCCAAAATCTCAATCTAACTAGCCCTTAAATTTAAATAACAATATTAATGTAGAATGCTACCATTATAATGCTTATGAACAATTAAATCTCAACATGTCGTCTAGCTATATTCATTGAACTAACAATACTAGTTGTCTATTAACCTTAAGAGGGAAACTGCTGACTAGTAACATCGTTGTAGCAATTTAACATGGCAATTAACATGACCAATAACCTCATTGTAGCAATTAATTTTTGGCAGTGAGAACGTTAGGTAAACACTCAATTTGAAGGAGAATAATAAATAAAAAACAATACAAACTGTAGAAGGATCAACTCGTGGTCAATCAACAACCAAAACATAGTCGACATTTACGGCAATTTCATGTCCATTCAATAGCAAAGCTCAGACAATCTTTTAAGGGAAAAACGTGTCCAATCAACAACAAATGCAGTCCATCATTTAAGGGAAAAACACAGTCACAGTTACATGGCAAAATGGTGGTCATTTATAGCAAATTCAGTCACATTTTCAAAGGGAAAAATCGTGGTCAATTAAGGCAACAACACAGTCTTCATTTAAAAAGAAAATCGTTGTTCCAGAACGCACCAGAGGGAAACTATATCGCATTCATCATTTAGAGGTAAAACGTTGTGAAAAACGCACCAGAAAGAAACCACATTTTTTCTATCATTAAATAATAATCAATTCACTATACCAATACACTAGAAAAACGTAGTATACCTTTGATGGCAAATCGTGGGCATTTAACAACATCTTAGTCAATAGTTTTAACAACAAATTCGTGGGCGTTTTCAGCAAATTCAGTCATTCGTTTTAATATCAAATCCGTGGTCGTTTACAGCAAATTCAGTCATTCGTTTAAATATCAAATCCGTGGGCGGTTACAACAAACTCAGTCACATTTAATTGGCAAAAATCATGGGCATTTACAACAAGCTTAGGTAATCGATTTAAAAGCCAAAATCATGGGTTCCCTTTTCATTGCCCGGATTCCAAATGAAAATGCATACAGGAATGACCAAAATGCCCTTCCCTTACCAGGATACCAATTATAAAAACGCAGACAGGGAATGATTTTGTTTTTCCATTGCCAGGATACCAATACAACGCATACATGAATAACACAAAAAAACGTTTTTCCATTTCCAGGATACCAAATATAAAAATGCAGACAGGGAATCAAATCGTTCTTCCATTGCCAGAATACCATTACAACGTAGACAGGAATAACAAATAAAAACATTTTTCCCCAGGATACCAATACAAAAATGCAGACATGAAATCATTCGTTTTTCCATTGTCAGAATACCAAATATAAAAATGCAGACATGAAATCAATTTGTTTTTCCATTGCCATAATATCAAGTATAAAAATGCAAACAGAGAATCAAATCATTTTTCCAATGCTAGAATACCAATACAATGCAGACAACAGTAAGAGAAACGCAAGGATCCAATGGGAAAAGTCATGGAAATGATCGCAGGGATTCTATCAGTCAAGGCACAGAGAAAAACCAACAAGGATGCAAGATAATCCATACGCGGAGTTCTTTGCTAGATGGTGCAATCAAACAATCAGCCAAGGATAATAATGGAGGTAGACGGCTGATAGGAACGTCCTTTGCTCATCATCCACGCACTGAAAAGAAGGGCGTTGAGATCCATAGGTCTATTAACGTTGAAGCGACGACCGTAGATCAAGCTCCTGGCCGCCTGCTTAGGTGAGGACTGATGAGCTAGGGACGAAAGGAAAAAACAACCACAATATTCACAAATCAATACACCACAAGGCAGTCAAGACATGTCGGGAATCGAAGGCCATGGGAGTCAATCAATCATCGAGCTATAGGCTATGGAAAAAATTTAGTCATCAAATGGAATGCTAAGACAATCAATTTACTTAACCCATTAAACATGCAGATCCAAAGCATAAATCCTACTACAATCTACCATGCAAAAATAAAGAAAGTGTACCATTGCCTAATTTCCCGCTCTAAGTTGATGTCCTGCGCGCTTTGTGCAACTCTCGCTTGTCGACCAATGAGACTTCACTAGTACCTCCTAGCCAACGCTAGGGGTACTCTTCTTCTCCCTTAGTCCCCCAAGCCGCAAAGGGGCCACGCACACTATCCAGAGATTCAACTAGCTCCCACCTCGCCTCACAAGGCCGAGCTACCACTCCTCACCGAGCTGGGTATCCCAACTCCCATAAGCTAAGTTATTCAAGTATAGATTTCTGCAGCGTAATGTTACGCAAACAAAAGACATCCATCATCCTTGTCCTCCCTCCATTATATATAGTTTCGAAGTCCTTTACCTTCCCAAAATCCTATTTAATTTAATGTTTAATTAATTAATTCCTAAAAATCCTCCCCGTACAAGTGTCACCCATCCCCTTCATTCCTCCATAAATTAATTTCTTTAATTAATTAATTACCCCTATTTCCCTCACCCACCTAAAATCAATCCTAGAATTGCTCCTAGGTGTCCCCATATTCCCTTACAAGTTTTATTGACTTTTCTCATTCCCAATTTACTAGTTGAGTTAATTTAGAAAGTTCTTAAATGCTAGATACCTTACTAAGTTTGACTTCTTGTGTATCCCTTTTCTTTTTATGTTTCCCTCTTTTCCTAGTTTCCTAATTATTTTAGATTTCCCTCTTTCCCCTTTTCATTTAGAACTCAATTTGGCAGGTGTAGAAATTAAATTTTTTTCCTTTTCCCTTTTTAATAAATAAATTTTAAATTATCATAATATAATAAAACAATTATTTCCTCTTTTTTGTTAATTTTTATCCCAACAGATTTTTATGAATCAATTAAATTGTTACTCCCTTCTTGTTACAAGATTAATGAAAATTATCATCATTATTTATTTTATTGTTATATATATATATATATATATATATATATATATATATATATATAAGGATAGAAAAAATCTGCCACAATATAATTTAGACCTAGACTTTAATTTTTGTGTTGGGCAACATTTTATTAGCGAAATTGTTTTTAAAATTTCTTATCACGTTATTCATCCTAAGGCCATCTAGATTCATTCATTTATCATTAACAATGTGGCGTGCCCTTCAGGACGCACTAGGTGCTCCAAGGGTGTCACTCGCCTCATCTATTTTCCTTGCGCGACGTGCCCTTCAGGACGCACTACGTGCTCCAAGGGTGCCACTCGCCTATTTCCATTTTTCTTGTGCGATGTGCCCTTTAGGACGCACCATGTGATCCAAGGGTGCCACTTGCCTCTTGACTGACTTGGTAAACATCAAAAAACCCCGAAGTCAATACTCCACCAGGTGAACTTGTGGGAGACTTAGTGTCTCTAAGGAATAAGGCCCTCGCCTTATTGTGCACCCCTTAGAATCATCGTGAGCGACTGCCACAGTCTTCCCTCATGGCATCGTGTGTCCTCTCGAAATAGGTAAACATTAACATATAGTTCGAGCCACGATGGGAGTGCTAGTAGGTTGTGGCAGGGTTGTTGTCCACACCTCTCCCTCAACATCTTTGGTAGTCGTGCGTGACCCCTCTACTCCACATGTGATTATGGTCGGCAAGCTATCGTCAACCTGCATCATCAACGAATCATGTCAGAAATATATCCATAATCATATCATTCAATCAGATGCACTAATATCACATATAAAACAATCAAACCCCAATAGTTCACTCCATAACTCAATCTGGATTCCAAGGGGTTCCATCGATGTCTTTTCATCCTCGAGGTCCAAAATCCTGCACACTTAGTAAAACTGAGTCAATAGCACCTGTTTATGTCAAGGCAACAAAACAACATGTCATCAACCCATAATGCCTCATAATCCAAATCAAAAGTTTAATAGTATAATAATCTGGATCACTTGCGAGCAAGTGTCCTCAAAGAACAAGTTCGCTCAATGTGCGCAAGAGTGGGATGTTACAAAATGGAAAAAACACAACTTCTTCATAGGATGATATATGTAGTGCCCATGCATTAAAAAATACTGAATCCAAAGCATATGAGACGTTTAAATGACCAAAAGACCATCAAGAGGAACCAAAACATCTACCAAGCAAACAATAGGGAACAATACAGGGAAAAACTAGGTCAAGAAAGGGTCAAACATTATATAAATAGAGGTGAAAGGGATCATTTTCACAATTGTAGTTTGAAAATACCAAAAAATAGTAAAAACCCTCTTTCTTCAATCACACATTTGGAGAGAAACGATGGACGAAAACGAATCGTTCTTGGGCCAAGTAAGTACCCCATCTCCTCCTCTTGCAATTCCGTTCATCTTTTATGATGTTTAGAGGAATTTGGGGGCCATGCACCCTATGATTCCTCATGACTATGCATGTACATTTGTTTTTCATGCTCATCACATGGATGTACATTGGCTGAGATACCCTTAGGCGGCATACATACACGATTTTCTTCAAAACAAGGCGTGTACATACTCAAAAAAGTGATAAAAAAGGCATTAACTCCCAAATTATTGCATGATCTAGGATGTTTGTGCATTGGAGGGAGAGGGAACATGAAGAAGTGGACCAAATGGTCGAAGATGACCCAGATGCCATGGCTACACTAAAACAATACAGAATGTGGAAATTCCTTGATGTCCTTTTATGAGAGCCCAACCGAGATTACTAAACCACTTGATTGAGTATTGGAAGCCAGATTAAAAAACCTTGGGATTGTGTGCATTACCTCACATGTTTCTATGCCGATCAATGTTATAGTGTAGAATCTGTCGCTAGATTTTTGGAGTGGCATTGCTCAACAGTAAGTTGAGATTGTTACATAATGGTATCATATAATTTGTTAGTGTTGGTAACAGGGTATGTTGCATATTGGTATCAGAGCGCGGTTACATGAAAAATTGGTATCACAGTTGTATCCCAGCTAGGAGGCTGGGTACATTATAGATTGATATATGAGCTCTAGTTTCAACACTGATTCTGCATGGGCCGAGCATCTACTTAAGGAAAAATTCAGACTAGTAAGTGGGAAAATTTGGAATTACGGTGCAACCATGGTGCGCATAAAATAAGAATGTGCAAGTGTGCGCACTAAATTTTGACATTGTGGGGTGTGGTGCTAGAAATGCACAGAAAACAATGGTGCACGGATGTGCGCACTAAAATTTTGGGGTTGCACAGAGTAAAAATTATGGTGCATGCATAATATTGATATGCAATGTATATGTTAAATATTGACATCGTCCATTGGTATATGTTGAATACTAGTGTGTGCACAGGATTCAGAAAAAAGAAACAAAGAGTAAAATGGTATTTGGGTGAATTCCAAATGACCATGATATACTGTGCAAGAATCAGAATTGCACTAGGGAGAATTCGATGGGAAATTTTTGGACAGAGGAGTCTAATTATTCACCTAGAAATTTCCAATTGGGATGTTAAAATCATCCAAGAAATCATAAGAAAGGATTATGAAAAAATGTTGTAGAGTTTTCATGAATTTGTTGCATGAATCCGTCTAACAAATCTTATTGCCTACACATTTTGTAGAATTAACAACGATTAGATCAAGACAGAATCAACATAAAAGAGTCAAAAGCATGGAATATGCGTAGAGAACTTATAGCCATGATGATGAATTCATGGTTTTGTATATCGGTATGGGTATTGATAGTACATAATCCAATGAGCATAAAGAAGGCAAGGAGGAGCACATAAACTTGGTAGAAACCATAAAGGGACTACAAAAAGATGTCCAAAACTATAAAGTTGATAATGAGAGGCTTATGAAAGTCAAGGAGAAATGATATGAATTCAATATCAAGTTGATGTAAATCTTGGACATAATAGAAAAGAAAATAAATAAGGAGACAGAGTCAAGAAAGTCAAGAAGTCACAGGTCTCATGATGAAAGAAGAGAAACGAAAAGTGTTGATAGGCATCACCCTCATTCACCAAATCATTTATTTAGGAAAGTGTGCAATATTTCAATTCCATCTCCTGTAAGAAAGCATAAGAGAAGGATTGTGGTGGATGAGATATAGGGAGAAATGAATAAGATCAAGCCTCCTACCTTTGATGATGAGCATAAGAAGGATGAATATGCGGAGACCTAGTTGATGGGCATGAGGAAGTACTTCCATCTGCATAATTATTCTTCGCGAGCAGAAGGGAGAATCGTCATCTATCGGCTAAAGAGAAAAACATCAATGTGGTGGGATCAGTTCATGCAAGTGAAACACATTGATCAGAATTAGAAGGTTACTTGGAGGGAATTTAAAAGGTATTTTCAAAAGAAATACTTAAACAAGAAATACTATGATAGGAAAATGAAGGAATTATTTGAAATCAAGCTTGGGAGTATGACAATAGATGTATATGAAAGAATATTCTTAGAGATTCTAAAATATGTTGCATTCATCAAGGATGAGAAATTTAAAATTCATAGATACCTGAGTGGGTTGCCATCATTTATCAGTGACAATATATAATATGATGACCCCAAGACATTGGAGGAAACCATAAGGTGAGCTAAATGTCTCTATGATCAACAAAGGGGAAGACCGAATTTCCAAAAGACTTGGGAAGAGAAGAAGAAAAGAAATATGGAACAAAGGAAAAAGGGGACTAAGCCACCATTTTTCAGAAATACTTCTCAGGGACAACCAGCTTCCAAGGAGCCCAGAATGACTGAGACAATGGGGAAAATACCAAGGCAACCACCTATTCAATGTTGGGGTTGTGGGGGAGACCACGTGTATAGAGATTGTCCTCACAAAGGTGAAAAAGTGAGAATTGTTCACAATGTACAACAAGATGCGACAGTTGAAGACATGGGCATAAATGTACCAAGGATCTATGCCCTAGATAATAAGCAAGTTGAGTTCCAGTCACACATGATTGAAGTGGAAGGTAATATTAATGACCAACCCATTGTTATTTTGATCCGGTCAAGAGATAGCCATAGTTATCTAGATCCTAAGATGGTGGAAAGATTCCAATTGCCAAGAAGCAATCTTGGAAAACCTTGGTTGGTGCAGCTATCTACAAAAGAAAAAAAAAATTAATAAGATGGTTAAGGCATGTCCAATGGATATGAATGCGCTAAGCGCAAAAGATAATTTGAATATCATACATTTGGGCTCTTATGATTTCCTCGTTGGTATGGATTGGTTGGAACAACATCATGTTGTTCTAGATTGTTACAATAAGGCATTTAATTTCTTGGATGAGGAAGGAAATTTAAGAACAGTTCAAGGCATTCCAAGAATTGTAACTATCAGAGAAGTTCCAGCCTTGCAATTGAAGAAACGTTACTGGAAAGGATGTCAAGTATTTGCAACACACATGGAGGAGACACCTAAGGATAAAGTGCCAAATGTTGAAGATTGCACGGTACTAAAAGAATTTGAATATGTCTTCAAAGAAATATCGGGGTTGCCACCATAAAGAGATATTGATTTCTCTATAAATTTGATTCCTGGAGCAGACCCTGTATCCAAGAATCCGTATAGGATGAGTACACTAGAGTTGAATGAATTGCATATGCAACTTGACAAGCTTCTGAAGAAGGGGTATATATTCCCAAGTTTGTCACCTTGGGGTGCCCCAGTATTGTGTGTGAAGAATAAGGATGGTACGTTGAGACTTTGCATTGACTTCGGGCAGCTGAACAAAGTAACAATAAAGAACAAGTATCATTTTCCAAGGCTAGATGACCTCTTTGACCAACTGAGGGGCACACAAATATTTTCAAATATTGATCTCAGATCTGGATATCACCAAGTGAGAATTAAATAAGAAGACATCAGCAAGACTTCTTTTAGAATGAGGTATGGCCATTATGAGTGTACAGTAGTGCCATTTGGGTTGTCAAATGCACCAGTTGTCTTCATGTGTTTAATGAATGGTATTTTCAAAGAATACTTAGATAAGTTTGTCATTGTATTTCTGGATGACATACTTATTTACTCAAAGTCTAAAGAAGAACATGAGCAACACTTGAGGATGGTTGTTGCAAGTATTGAGAGAAAATTAGTTGTATGCGAAGTTGAGCAAGTGCTCATTCTACTAGAGGAAAATTCATTACTTGGGTCATATCATTTTAGAGGAAGGGATAGTTGTGGACCTGGAGAAGATAAAAGCCATTGAAGGATGGCCAACACCAAGGAATGTCACAGAGATGAGGTCCTTCATGGGACTTGCAAGGTACTACATAAGTTTTATTGAAGGATTCTCAAATATTGGACGCCCAATTACATCCTTGCAAAAGAAAGGTTTGAAATTTGAATGGACTCTGGATTGTGTAAGGATTTTCCAGCTCTTGAAGAGTTTGTTGACAAGTGCGCCATTTTTTAGAATTGTTGATTCTAACGAATACTTCGTTGTCTGCATGGATGCATGCAAGGAGTGGTTTGGTGGAGTCCTTAGTCAGAATAGACATGTGGTGTGATATGAATCAAGGAAATTAAAAGAGCATGATGATCACTATGTTACTCATGATTTGGAATTAGCATCCATAATGCATGCCTTGAAGATGTTGAGGCACTACCTCATGGGAAAAAGATTCGAGTTGAGGATAGACCATAGTGGTCTAAATTATTTGTTTGGACAACCAAGTTTAAATGCCATACAAAGAAGGTGGTTAGAATTCCTCAGTGAGTATGACTTGGATATAAATCATATCAAAAGAAAGGAGAGCAAGGTGGCTGATGCACTCATCAGGAGGGTGCATGAAATGCATGCTACAACCATTAGTATGTACAAATCAAATTTGTGTGAAAGAATTTTAAGGGTTTCCAAATTAGATCAACATTATGTGGACATAAAGGAAAATTTACAGCAAGGTAAATTGCAATAGAAATTCGAAGGTTATGAGCTAAAAGAGGATGGAATCCTCATGTATATGCATAGAGTTTATGTGCCAAATGATCAAGAATTGGAAAATATGTTATTATCAAAGATGCATAAAGTTCCTTATGTTGGGCACCCAAGCTACCAGAAAATGATTGCAGTGGTCAAAAAGAAATATTATTGACCAAGCATGAAAAAGGAGGTTGTTGATTTTATTGTTAGATGCCTTGAATGTCAAAAGGTCAAGGCTAATCACAAACACCTAGCTATTTTTCTATAGCCTTTTCCCATACCTGAGTGGAAATGGGAAGTTGTAACCATGGATTTCATTACTAAGTTTCTTAGGGATGCTAATCAACATGATTCTATTATGGTAGTAGTGGATAAGCTTACTAAAGCTGCCCATTTTATTGTAGTGAAGTCAACTCACAAGGAGACCAACATTGTTGATATATACATGAGAGAAATTGCTAAGCTCAATGTTGTACCTAAGACAATTGTGTCTGACATAGATCCCAAGTTCACATCAAATTTTGGGAGAGGGATATTCAAAGGATTTGAGACAGATCTTAATTGTATCACAACCTACATCCAGAGTCAAAAGGGAAAATTGAAAGGATAAATCAAGTGATATAAGATATGCTTAGGATGTATGTGATGGGTAAACCATCAAGATGGGAAGACTACTTGGACTTGGTAGAGTTTTATTACAACAATGGGTATCAAGCATCTCTAAAGATGAGCCCATTTGAGGCAATTTATGGCAGAAAGTGCAACACACCAGTGAGTTGGGACGACTCAGTAGACCACACAGTTTTGGGCTAGATTTACTTAGGGAAATGGAAGAACGGATGGAAAAGATAAGGCAGAATTTAAAGGTTTCTCAAGACAGGAAAAAAAATTGTGCAAATAAAGGAAGAACCCATAGAGAGTTTAAAGTGGGTGACCATGTGTTCTTGAAAGTAAAATCAAGACGTAATTCCCTGAAGTTGGGAAATTATTCTAAGATGGAAGAACGCTATTGTGGGCCATTTGAAATCCTAGAGAGGATTGGTCCTATCGCATATATGATTGCATTGCATGCATCCTTGTGTATTCATAATGTTTTCCATGTAACTTTTCTCGAAAAGTGCGTACCTGATGCTAATCATGTCATTGATTGGAATCTGATTCAGGTGGAGCCGAAAGGTGTTTTTTTAGTGCAACCAGTTTGCATATTGGAATGGAAATCAAACAACTCTGGAATCAAGCCATGGAGCTAGCTAGTAAAGGTCCAATGGACCTAGTACAGCCTTGAGGATGCAACTTGGGAGTGTGAGGATGCTATGCGGACAGTGTACTCGCATTTTTTAAAGAATTTTGAAGTTTTTGTATATACATGTGTATATAATGCACTGAGGACAATGCATAAATAAGGGGGAGGGAAATGCAATATCCCTAATCTGAACCCCAATTGTAAATGAAATTGTAAATGTACATTTAGGCTGGTGAGCCATTGGCACCAAGTGTTGGTTCAGTTTTGCATGCACTTGAAATTGTAAATGTACATTTAGGCTATTGAGTCATTAGCACCAAGTTTTGGTTCAGTTTTGCACACACCCGAGTAGTGTGCACGGATTGTTTCCAGAGAAAGAGTGTGCACATTCCATAGTGTTGTGCGTGCCTGAGTAAGTGCATGTGGATTTCACATCAAGGGTAGGGTGTGCACATTCCAGAGTGTTGCATGCACCTGGGTAAGTGTGCGAGGATTAGATGGAAGTGCATATCAGAACAAGTTTTATATAAGTATATGTATTTGAGGTCAGAGATCCTGTGTGTTATTGGGCTGGTGATCTAGGATGCAAAAAGGCCAGTGTGCCTATCCTTGTAAAATGTAATCACACTCAAATTATTAATAAAATCACATCGTTACACGGAGACCACTCAGACGAAAAAGAGATGGGGGGCTAAACTCCACCGAAAAGGGGAAGGAGGGGGGGCTTAACTCCAAGGGAATATTTTATTAATATTTCTGAAAAGTATAATTTTTGGATATTTATTTATCCTAAGTTCCCAAGGGATGGGAATGAGTCACCAAGTGGCTAAAGCTAATTTTGAAGGTGACAAGTGTTCATTTATGACTATGCAAATATATGGTTGAACCTTAGTTTATTTTGAAAAAAAAAAACTCATTCCTTGGGGGAAAATTCACGCATTTTTCTTCAAGGGTCGAACCATCTGAACTAGGGGGGATGGCCATTACCTTATCTATGGAGAAAATATTGGAAAGGGGTTTTCCATATTGTAACCAGAGTATTTGTTGTCGAAGAGGCGAGTTGTCAGGCTCGTGAGCATTCTCTCCAGGTGAGATTTTTTTGTCGAATAGGTGAATTGTTAGGCTCGTGAGCATAATCTCTAAGAGAGATATTTTTTGTTGAAGAGGCAGGTTGTCATGCCCATGATAATTATCTCCAAGTGAGATATTTGTTGTTGAAGAGGTAGGTTTTCATGCCCATGAGAATTCTCTTATGGTGAAAGATTTTTTGTCGAAGAGGTGGGTTGTCAGGCATGTAAGCATTCTCTCCAGGTGAGAGATTTGCTAGGAATTGTTCCCTAGTGTGTTGAGAATTAGTTACAGGGATCTGAGAATTCCTTTCTGACCTGTTTTTGAAGCCATGGAAGGGAAGTGGGGCATCTGAAGGACTATTGAGCAGAGAAAGGGCACACTTCCTGGGTGGGACAAGCATGTGGGGAATGGGAGATTGTAGGCTAGTTGCAGCAGTTGGGCACCTTGGCCTGAACAATTATGTTGATTATCAGACCTTATCCTGGCATTAGGAATCCTTTTTCCCTGGTGGAGTTTAAGCCCCAGCTCGGGGGTGACCTGTTGCTAAAACTATATGAGAAAAAAATTATATGGCTAGGAGGAACATTTGAGCTCTGCGTGCAGTTGGTGACTCTTTATAAAAAAAATAAGTTTCCTTTATGTGCTTGTCTAATTTACTGTGTGCTTAATTATCTATGTCTGATATGGGTTTATTTCCTGCATGACATTTCATATAATTAATTGTCGTTATTTTGTATAATGTTGTTTTCACATGTAAGCATGATGTTGTTATTCAATATTTGTTGTCACACATGAAAAGTATGACATTTATTGAGTTTCTCGTTAGTTAACTTTGTAATAATGTTCATGAGTTTCCAAGGCAAGGGTAGAATTGCCATGCGTGCAGTAAAATACTCCATGCACTCATGAGGTTGGAATCGTTGTGTGCACGGAGAAGCAGATCCACGCGTACAAAGAGAACTGAATCTGTGTGCGACACTAGAGTGGTTGTGTGCACAATAGTAATCATGTGATTGGAGTGGTCACACACACAATAATACTTGTGTGCACTGAATGATTGTGTGCATAGTTGTATTATATGTTAATTCCATTGTTATATATAGTGCATGAAGAGGAAATTTTTTGTGGCACAATCCAGTGTGGGATCGTGCACGTTACCTCACATTTTTTTGTGCATATCAACATTATAGTGTATAATTTTCGCACTAGATTTTTGGAGTCGCATTGCTCAACAGTAAGCTGGGAATGTTACATAATGGTATCAGAACATTTGTTAGTGTTGGTAACGGGGTACATTACAGATTGGTATCAGAGCGTGGTTACGTGATAAATTGGTATCAGAGTTGTATCCTAGCTAGGAGGTTGTGTATGTTCCAGATTGGTATTAGAGCGTGATTACGTGACAAATTGGTATCAAAGTTGTATCCCAACTAGGAGGTTGGGTATGTTACAGGGGGTGGGTGAGACATTTAGGGCTATCATATCCACCACACTAGACAAATATGGAAATATTCCACCTAATCAGGGGATGTTAAAGATGTTCCACCAGTCTGACTCTAGGGTTCTAAAAAATTTATCATCAAGCTAACAATGAATCAATGTTGTTGGCTTGAGGATGATCCAACTAATAGTGTTGGGGGCCTATTGGCACCCTAAGGTTTTGGAAAGAATGTGTGTGCGCCATATGTTGTCACTACGTGCATGCCATGAGTTTGCACCATATAGTGCAAAGACTTAGTGTCTGCACTAACTAGTATTCTACTACACACGCCAACTAGTTTTGTACTGTGCACAAGGACTTGTAAAGTTGCACGCATGCCAAATCCTCAAATATTTTCACTAATGATTGTAACCGTTTTTGTAACAATCTGGCTAGTCATGGTCGAGATTGTGGGTGAGCTGGAAAGTTTGTTATGATTTCCATGCTCTCTTAGAGATAAAAGGAATGAATGAGGATATGTAAGGGTTGGGTTTTTTATTAATTGTTTGTTCATTGTTATGTTAGCGTTTATGAGTTAAGGTTTTTAGTTCAACATTGGTTCAATTATTGTTATGATCATCTTCACTAGTTGCTCAAGAGTTGTTATGTGAATATGAGAGAGAAAGTAGATCGAGATATGAGTGTATTGCTAGTCTCTGTTTCAATCTAAATGCACTATGAGTAGGCTTCGATCCTTTGTGTATTGAAATGTATTTGAATGAATTTGAGATTAATGAAAGAAGCGTGAAGCACTTTTGTCTTTGGATATTATGGCTTCTAGTATGAATGTATGTTTGTTATGTATTATTCTACACACCACTCATATGGATGTTATGAATCAATTTGAAATGATTGCATGGTTCTAAGTTGGATGTCTCCTCTCTATATAATTCCTTCATGATTTGCACAAACCTTCAGTCTCTATGATTCTCATGGTGTCTCGAGTAAGACCTTCTTCAATACTTGAATATTGAATATATCAATCCCTGTAGGGTATTTGTTGGTAAAGAATTTTGAACCCTAGGTCCAAAACCCTAAGCAAACACTTTTCACTTATGTTGGACAACTTAGAGGTGGAAGAGCACTTGCCCCCTATAGAGTTGAACCTTTACTATAATGAGTAACCTACAAAGGATTAGATCATAGACACCAAGATGAAGATCATTCACTAGCAGGACATGCAACTCTTATAGGGTTGTCAAAGTAGGGAAGCCTCCTCATTAGGGAAAGCAGTTTACCAAGAACTGCATATAATTTTCTCCATCGAATGTAGGAACTTGATGCAATGAGGACATTGCTTTTGAAGGGGGAATCATTGATCTAAGTTGACATTCAGATATGCCATCGTCTCAAAACGATATTGAACCTACAAGAATTACAACAATTTTGTAGGTCTTGAACTTATAATGCATTGTCAAGCCCTTCCCATGCTTTTTTTGCAATTTTGATAGCTTCGACGTCTATGATGACCAAGCTTGCCAAACACATAGAGTTTGAAATAAACTTTGTAGTGGTTTAAAGGATGCCCAAAATGGAGTTTGTATGGAAAATTTATAGCCCCAAGAAGATGATGTACCAACTAAGCTACCTAGGTCCCCCATTCCTTTTGTCGGCTCAGCTCCTAGGGTTAAGGTTTTTGGATTTTAGGGTTTTTGACACTGATAAACTATATTTTCATCTTCTTGTTATGGGAATTGTGTGAATGAGCATAGTCATCCCATCTCTTCTCAAAGATAAGTTCCCACCATTCTAGCTACTTTGTATTTCTATGTACATTGCAGTATTTCACCACTTGATTCATTAATATGCAAGTTCATTTTCACTACAATACTATGCTTTCAATATGGTATCGTGTTATCTATACAATATTGTGTTCATTCATTTCATTCTCAATCTAATCTAGACCACTTTCAGGTTTAAGTGATGATAGGTTCAAAACAAGATCATGATTCTCTTATTGAAGAATCCAAATAACTATGATCTATTAATGTATTTTAAAAAACACATAATATTTGGAAACGTGCATTTAGAACTTTAAAAGATACATAAAACTTTGCAAAGAAATAGTAATGCCCTCTTAGATAGGATATTATAATGAAATAGATACATCTCAAAACTCAAAATTTATAATTCCGCTAAAATATCATAACCCCAATCCAAAAAATTAAATTTGAACCTTGGTGAGAATAACACCCCACTCTACAACCAACCAATCCCCTCATAAAAACTTATTTACATATTTGAAGGTTGCCAAATGATACTGTATAATCTTTTATACCTATTAAAAAGAACTCAAATTTTTTTATACTTGGAAGTTACAAACACGATGGAGGAAAATATAGACTATTTTTTACTTTGAGGACTTATCCTAGTGTCATAAAGCCTTCCCTTTTAACCATAAAATGTACTATACAATCAAGCCCCTTCTTATTATATTCATGTTTATTACGAAAAAATTCTTAAACATTTGGAAAAGTAATAAATCATTTTTTAATTTAAAGTTTATTTAGGTTACACATACAAACTTCAAATATGCATTCAATAGTGTCCAACACTTAGTATATAGTTATACATTTCCTTTATTCTCTCATAAAACAACTATCCATTTTCCAATAGGTTGCAAATCACAAACGTAATTTGTGAACGTGAGGAGACTTTTGTACTTTATATTGCAATAATAATGTATATTAAATGACCTTATAGTATAGGGCGAATAATATATGTTGAATGACATATATATAGTATAGGGTGTATGGACTTATTATATTATAAATTTTTCTTTTATTATTTAAAATTTTTGTTTTATTGAATTATTTATTAATATTAATATTTTTCTTTGCTTATAATTAAAAAATGGTTGAATTTAAATTTTATATTTCTATATTTATATTTTTAATTAAAAAACCAATCAACCCTCAAAACATTCCTACTACACCCAAACTGTTCATTAAAAAAATAAAAACAATAACATATTTGGGATACAGAGCACAAAGCATCTTAGACAGCTGAATCCAAAAATGTAAAGCATATTAGACAGCTCTATCCAAAAAGGTAAAACAATGACATAAAATTTAAAAAAAGAAAATTCTCACATGATATTTAATTTGTTGGACGTGCATTCAAATCAATCTATAGTTGTTAATTACTGAACAGTAATACATTAGGTTGAATTTGAGCTCCGAATTGTTCCCAATTCCAAAAACGCCTCGAAATAGCGAAAAGCGAAGGTACTATTTGCACTGGACCTGCGTCTAATCACACTGTCCATGATTTGAATTTACACAGTTTCCCAATAAAAACATTCAGACGCATCTTTCACTTCGTCCCACATTGACCAGAATCATAAATTTTTAATCCTATTTATTTCTCAGGGTGCACAAAATCACATGCATTTACATTGCAACGCACAAGCAGAGGCTCAAGCATGGCAGTATTTTAAACGTTCTGTTCTATTTTTTTGGGGTGTTTCGGTTGTTTTTTTCGTTTGATTTTGTTTGAAATTTGAAGTTTTTTGGTGACTTTTTTTGTTTGATTTTGTCCAAAATTTGGTAATGAATGATTGAATCTTTGAATGTGGCTAAGTTTATATAATCCTAATATCACAGAGGTTTTTCAGCATCAAACTAAATCCATATATACATAAAAAAAAAAGCAATTTAAACAACAAAAAATAGAAATTTTGTACAAATTTACATCGATTCCGATCAATCCAACCCAAAAAACCCAGAACGTTTAGTAACGCCTTTACATTGCCAGGAAAACAGAGGCTTAAGAGTCAGCACAGACAGAATTTTATAAAGAAAATCTGTTGTAGTCAAACAATCCGTACAATACAATATCTCGGTAGCCGAAAACCAACACATACAAATCCTTACAATACGAGATAAATCCCTGGAGCAGACGGACGGACGCGAGTCAAATCTTAAAATTATTTGAATAGAGACATGGACGATTTACAACACAGACGATTTACAACACCGATCGCTACTGTAGCACCTGCAAGCTGCAGGCCTGTTATTGTTTGTGAAGGGGATGAATTGCCATGAATATTTAAATAAAAGCAGCCATTAAAGCCTGCAGTCATGTTGATCAGAAGCTTATCCACTCATCTCCATCAACGAAGCTGAGATCGATGAAGGGCTTGGCCTCCTCGTCTGTGAGCTCCCTAGACCAAGAAACTCGCCCTGCAAAGTTCGCTCCAGGTCCAGTGCACTTGTATTGCCCGTAGAACACAGTCCTGACATCCATAATATTATTCAACTCAGAAAGGACCAGCATTACCTATATTCCATTCCATTCCATTATATGTATGTATACTTTTGTGAAAAAGTTGTTCTGTGCGCGTGCAAATGGATAAGGAGATAAATCAGGGATTTGGCTTTATGCTTTCATGCGCATGCAAATTGCAGAAATATTATATTCAAGGATAGCAGAACAACAACAAAAAAAGTTGCATAGTGGGTGGGTTGTTGAATTTATACAGTTCTCTGCTTCGGTCGCCCCAGTTGTACCAGCCCCTGGGAGAAATGATTTTGTCCAGATATGTATGTGCAAACACCACCCGCGAAAAACTTCCCCATGCTCTTCCCAGGTACAAGGCTCCCGATCCTGTCACTTTGCATTGCACGAAAGAAAACCCCGTTTCCTCCAGTAAACTCTCCCGCTTCTGTGCTGTCAGAGCTCCATATGTGCTTGATATGGCATGCAGGTGACATTCCTGATAATGTTGTCAACCAAATGAAATTGCTTAGTTCAAATGCAGGTTTGAGTGCAATATTGACCTCAAACTTAGCTGACTGGTAGATTCTGAATTGAATTCGAGCAGGAAAAGTAATGATTCGATTGCTTTTATCATTACTTTTCTGTGAAATATTTGTAGATGTATCCAGCAAACTGGAAATGAAAATGTGTCAATAAAAGACAAGGTTGATTGAAGAATAGAAATAGAGTTAAAAAGAAAGGAGAAAGTGTTGTAGTCACTTAGAGAGATTATAGTGAATGATTTTATGACTATATGTATCACACTCCATCTCAAGTTTTGTAATTATGTTAATTTGGGAGTTAGGTAAGCAAAATGTATTATGTTAATTTGGTAGTTAGGTAAGCAAAATGTTTGAGTGTGTAAGTTTTCACAGTTTGTTATAGATTTTTGGATAAGTTTTGAAACATCCAATAGATTGGAGTGGACACGCCATCCATCATCAAAGACAAATGCAGTAAAAGCTATTTCTTTGCATTCTTTTCTAAGATTTTATGCTGCATTTGTCCTGATGATGGATAGAGCCTCCATTGAAAACATTGGACTTTTCAAAACTTCTAATACAATTTTTTTTGAATAAATTTTGAAACATCCAATAGCTTGGAATAGCTTGGAGTGGACACTCCATCCATCAAGAACAAATGCAGTAAAAGCTATTTCTTTGCACTCTTTTCTAAGATTTTATGCTGCATTTGTCCCTGATGATGATGGATAGAGCTTCCAGTGAAAACATTAGACTTTTCAAAACTTCTAATACAGTTTTTATCCATAAATCTCTATAAGCAGCAGAAAAAATGTTATTTTCTTATAAGAATCAACTTTAGTTTGACAGTAACATGTTACTGAGATAGTAAGATATGAGAAATATCTAGCTCTTCCTCACTAACAATGAGAAATATCCTCTCCCTCACTAACAATGAACAAACAGTTATCTGTTATCTCTATATTAAAGAGAAACACAAACAGTTACCTGTTATCTCTATATTAAAGAGAAACACAGAGACATGCTTGCTTGAAGATTTTTGAAAATCTAAAGCCAAGAGAAACTCAAAGCATATAGTTTCCTGTGGACTATGATTACCTTGGGTCTTTAATATAAGCAATAAAGAGATAAACAAAGTGTAAAAACATGAAGAATATATTAAACAAAGTAGGGAAATAAACGCAGAGAAAGAAAAAGGTATTGCGATTGCAATAGCAGAAAAGAGAGAAAAAGTTATCGCAATAGCAGAAAAAGTCTGACGATTGATCATGACCAAAGCCCCTCAAAGCAAACACCAAAGAAGTAATTAATATAGAAAAGGGGAAATCATGTTGGAAGACGAATGCCAGAGCATTTCTGCACCTGAAAATCATCATAGAAAGATGACCCTATAATCAGTTTGTAAAGAGGCTGCTTTTGCATTAATTCAAGTTCCCAATAACTTCTGATCCTGTGACTTTGCCTAAAATCGTCTCCCGAGATTCATTTATTCGTTTACATCTATGCAATCCAATGATTTACTTATAATGAGGGAATTAATGAAATTAACACCCAGCTAACCTCGTAAAGTGAGAGCCCATCGCCGAAAATGAAATCGATTGAGCCTTCGATGTAGCAGTCTTTGAAGTAATGTCGTCCAAGGTGGTCATACAGTGTATCCTGCGCACCCAGAAACCTGCAGCCCAGAAACGCTGCTGTATCTCCCGATATTCTGAATGCCACAGCTTGCTTTCCAGATGCTCCAGAAGGAGGAGAAGGGGTTGTGTTCTGCATTATTCTAAACATTGTATATTTAAAGCATATAGGAGATTTTACAGTAGCAAAAACCAATCCATAAAGCCACAAGACCACAAGATAAGCATATTTCATCATTGTTGAACCCACACAAAACACAATACCTGACCTAGCACAGAGTAAAAGAGAAGGCCGAACAAAAAACCATGCAGCGAAGATTAAAATGTATAAAAGGTGTGAGAGATTAGAACCTTGAAGGTTAAGTTTTTGGCAACGAAATAAGGAGAATTGACAGCAACGGTGGCAGAGAAGTAAGTGCCCATGGGGTGGCCATTGGATCCTGGAGTCCCAGCGTTGTCTCCCCATTGGATCACCGTCTGGTCTGCCCCTGCGCCCTGAAATGTTATGAACGACTTCGTTGGGGGGATGTTCACTTTCTCCCTGCATATAGAAGCTTATACTGTTGAGGAAACGAGAATACATATATATAT
>ML778526.1:8442-23124 GCA_009831015.1 Picea engelmannii
CGATTCTGGACAGAAATATACTCTTTTGTATGCTCAGACTTAGTATGCTAATACAGATCACAGTTTTCTTTTAGTGTTGATTATCAGCTTCTCATTTCCCTTCTGCATTTTTCATCTGTGTTATTATGCTTTGAATGGCCGTCATCCCATTGTTCAACTCATGACCTGATGATAAATATATTGATTGTATCTCAGACCCTGCTATGCATTAGTTTGGTTGCAATCTGTTCTCCATCCATCTTTAAGTTACTCGCTGATTAATCAATACTTAAAAGCACTGTCTATTTGTTTATCATGTCCATGTTTGAATATTATAAACTGTATTGAGTTGTCCCATTGACCCATATTCACAAAACACAAAAACATTCAATTCTTAAGTTACCAGGCATACTTAGTTTACAACCCTAAGTAGTTTCTTGGAGTGATAACAGGGAGGAAAAATCTGACACACCCATCATTCTCATCGTTGATCAAGATTTTTTGCGCATCTATATTGTCGATTAGCCACTTCAAAGCCTCTATGCATGGAAAAACCGAGGTTTTTTAGGCTACCATGTGCAAGTATGACCGTTAGATATTTGGAAACACCTGGTCATCAAGATCCCTTACATCTGGGTCATTGTGTGGGATATATTCTGGGTACTCCTCCCAACTGATTCTATTGAATAGGTCTCCCCACTGTGGGAGCATTACTTTGGATTGAGTGTTTTCTTTTGTATCAACGAATACCAAAGGTTGGACAAAATATTTCTTCGTTGAGGTTTTTACGACAGACTCTGCTCTGGGAGCATACTCCAACTTCCTTGCAGTACCAGTAGAATAACCTTCACCTATTTCTACTTCCTTTAGCTTAGGTGGTCTCGACGAGTGTCTGGTGGTTGGATTTCTCGGAGGCATTTTCCCTGCAACTAGAACATAGTTAGAGACTGTGCAAGAAATTAGATGCATATATAACAAATCATGACTGTTGAATTGGAAAACTTGAACACATACCTCTTCTAATTACTTAACCTAGTTTTTATAATCTGAGAATCAACACAGTCTCAAGATGCTTGCTTTTCTTCTTCGGATGCTATGGAATTTTAACTTGTGCATAGAATGAAAATGTTCAAAGTCGTTCTAGATATTTAAACAAGGATGAACGTACCTCGTCACATTAGCCATTCAATTTGGGTTATGAGTGAAGTTCTATAAAATCTACCACCGGATCTTCAAATACGTTTAAAATTAAATTTGATCATAAGTTGATGGCGCGAGCGCGGGTTGTAACGTGGCTTATGGGTGATTTCAAATTGTTGTTGTTCAATCAGAGCACAAGGTAGAAAAAAATGTGGGATGAAACATTAACTAGTCTATTAAATCCTAGAATTTGATCGTATCTCGTGCCCAAAAGATCCCATCGTTTTGCTAGTCCAGTGGGTGAGTCGGGGGTCAGAATTTCGCTTTGAAATTTTTTTGTTGATATCTCCTTGCAAAATCTTCAATGTCGAACAATATTGTCTTATAGAGCTAATGTGGCAAGGCTGACTTGGAGGTGTGACTAGGACATAGGGAACCTTAAGATGACTCGAGACGAAACTAGGCCATATGACACCCCTATGCGACAAAGACACGTGGAACTTTGAGACCGAGGTCTTCGTTTACCTGTGTTATTCAGAATCGAGACTTTTCTTAAGATAAACGTTCCAAAATCCAATCTTATCTTATCGACACCGAAAAGTATCAAGGATTGGAGATTGACGATAAACCTACCCAAGTTCTCCCGGATTGACTCTCTCGAATATTTCTCGATGTCGAAAGTGTATCAAGAGTCAACAATCAGCGATATGTTTATCGCAGAAAAAATCAATCTTTTTAACCCTTCTAGATTTCCCCGACCCTGAGAAAGAACATCGGTCATGAGC
The DNA here is from genome assembly GCA_009831015.1 of Picea engelmannii. Lineage (NCBI taxonomy): Eukaryota > Viridiplantae > Streptophyta > Pinopsida > Pinales > Pinaceae > Picea > Picea engelmannii. Next base: position 10,347 of record ML778526.1, read on the forward strand.
TACTGATATTTTTTTTATGTATTTTGTCAATGTCTATCCCTCCCATACTTTGTTGACGTCGATGGGGATCAACTATATCTTGAATCTTCATGGCGAATAACTCACACAAACCAACTCTACCTTCTACCGATGTCGATGGTGCATCGACGATCGATGATTAGTGTAATTGTGTGGCCACTTTACCTGCTTGAATTTTGCCAACGTTGAACACAAGCACGTTAGTCACGATGTTAGCTACAAATTCTTAGTTAGGATGCCAAGTTATTTTAGACACAAGGTTTCATTTAACAAGTTCAAACAAACTCGACTTGATTTATAAGAGTCATGAAAAAAAAACAAAATAATCCATCCCCCCAAAGTGAACTCAATTTAGAAATTAAAAGAAAACAAGTGGTATATTTTCATAAGGCTTTTAGGGTGTGTTAAGCACTCAACACGGGATAAACCGGTAATTCATAATAAATGATCTAGTAATTAATCCAGCAATGCAATCTATGGTGCGGATGACCGATGAGACTGATAACGAGGTAAAATAATTGAACAAATCTTGACTTTAATGGGTGGTCTGACCAACACGTGGCTGATGTGAGGGACTTACCGTTTTAACAGATGAGAATTGTGGTAGGAATATCCACAAGATCCACGTGTACAATGAATTTTAAGACTTCAAGGGATATTTTGATAGTTTTCGGTAGTTAACCTAAGGGTTACAACTGTAAGTGATGTAATTGAAACATAGTCGTTAATATATTTAATATTCGCTCCCCCCTAACCACAATGTGATTCATCGATGAATTTATGTGTATGATTGAGCGGATTGGTGATTCGCCTGACAATGTGTTGTTGAGTAAGCATGTCTGAAAAGACACAATAGATAAATTGATAAAACATATGTCGTGGCGCCACTGAGCACACTCCGACATTATTACATCTAAAAAAAAAATTACAACTAACAAGCAAAATCTAACTATTGTACCAGCTCCTTTGGATTGAAGCAACAATCCATATATTAAGTGTGGGAAATGTAGGGCTTCAGGCATGTGTGGTGTTGAGGAAAAGATATGAAATGATCTTAATCAAGCATTTTCAGATCTTACTTGGCTAAAGAAATATAGACGGGAATATCACCCTATGTTTATAGCCATCAAAAAATGTTTCCTAATCCACAAGTATTGGTTACAAGTGCTTAGGCTGATTTTTTAATAAATGAAAGTTTGCTGAAAAATTCAATATTTATGTAATTTTTTGAATATAACAGATGCAAAAATAAATGTAGAGACAGAAGTAAAAACACCAAGTCAATAATCAACACAGATAATACATAAAGCAATCATTTATTCCATTCCAATTTATCAGAGACTCATTCTCTTTAAAAATTTCCTTGAGGAATTTTGGACCAAAGTCAAACTTAGATGTCCTTGATGAAAACCATACAAAAGGAATTCCGACAGAGAAGTAAAAAAATGAACTTTAAAAGCTCGATCAGCTTGCCACAGATTGTTGCCCACTCAACTCTGCACAATAGCCTTTATCAGTCATGAAATTTATTTCACAAACAAACAAGTCTACACAGACTATCAAAGATAGATCAACACCTCTGAAAAACAAGTGTCCGAATGATGTAATTCAGCCCTAAATATTGATGTCTACAATAGGACCCTGCTATCATAAAAGAGAATTAGGCTTTCAATGAATTAAAGAATGAATGAAAACTAAATTATCTAAATAAATCTCAAGAGCAAACCTTAGTATACTTCTCCTTTTATTCTCCTCTTGTTCCTCCTTTTCCTTTTTCCTTTAAGTAGTCAGAATTAGTTGAAGTAGTTAAAATACCTTTTTAGTTAAGTTAACTAAAACTCAACCAACTTTTTAGTTAGGGGGGAAAAGTAATAAAATCATAATAAGGGTTTTTAATAAATAATAACTAGTAGGTGGGACCCCTCGTGACTTCCTTTAGTTCTTTAAAAAACATAACACAACTATTTAATCAATCAAACACATCCCTCCTTGTGGCTCCCATCATCACTCTCATAATTTGGCAAATTATATCAATGATAATTTAAATTATTTCCAAAAATATATTATCCATATGTCCAAAAAATAGTGTGTTGTCCAAAATTTCAAAAGTCAACTGTTCTCAACAATCAATAAATAAAAACACTTAAAACCCATATTTTCCACTCTGGGAGGCAATCTTCCCCTTATTGCTGCTGTCACCCTTTGAGCTCTCTGAATTTTCCTTAGGTTGTGTGGAGCCTTTAGGCCTAATCTCACTTATAACATGAGATCAATCATCTCTCAAATGCATGCGGTAGGACATGGATTTGGAAAATTCATTTGAGGGAGAGGAGGGGCCACCAATGGATTTTCCTTTGTCTGGAGCATGGTAAGCCTCAGTTTTTAACCTTTTGCTTGCATGGGAAGACTGTATTGGTGAGTGGGCAGGGGCAGCTTGGACAATTCGATTAATAGGTGGAGGAGTAAGTAGAGACAAGTTAGGGTAGCCATGATATTGGGAGACTGTCAGGTGGACAATCTCTTGCCATTCTTCATTTTCAGGGACTTCAGGTTGTAATGAGACATGAGGGGGCATTGGGATACCAGAGACATGTGGAGATTGGAAGGGAGGCCTTTATGGCCTAGGTTGGACCACTCCTTGTCCAATCCAGTTAAAAAATCCAGCTTGAAATAGCTAGCTCAACTCTTGCGAGTCTGCATCAAAATGTATAGAAAACCTTGGCCTTCTAGGGTCTCTGTTCCAATTTTTTCTACCTCTATTACCCCGACCATGGCTATCTCTGTTGAAAAATATAATTCATGTATGCATTATTGATTAGCAACTATTTTCTTCAACAACCATACATGACATCTCTTTTAAATATGAAACAAAGTTTGCCTCATCAACACATCTGACTCATGTAATCCAATCCATACAAATCATTTAATACTTGTCAATGAGCAGGGGGTGAATAAGGGCTCTGGGATATATGAGGGATTGTATTGAGATAAAAGTGTTAAAATGAAGGGGGATAGATCATGATTACTGCTCAACAAATCATCAAACAATCAACTGTAATATAAATCAAAAGAATAAATCACTATAACTCATCCATGTGTCATCCTTTAACTGTTATAATACAAATTTTAACTTAACTATAATTTAATTTTAAGAACATGGAGTGGATAGTGAATATGGGAAGGTGAGGGGACTTGTAATGTGCAGAAAAGTGAGAGAATGGTAGGGAAAAAATGAATATTGTTCATAAAACAAATCAAGTAATCCATAAAAACAACTCTGTATTCAATACTAAAGATACCAATACCAATTAAACAATTACTATGTGTCAAAATTGTTCATTGTCCCACATTCAATTTTTTCAAAACTTCTCAATTAACACAGTCTATAATCATACTCAGAATCACTATGCCTTTCAATAGTCTTGTTAAGAGAATACTTGGTCTCTTTATTTTCCTTTCATTTAAAACAAAATCAAAAGAAAGACATAGTCACATTGCTCTATCTATCCGCGAGATATAGAGATATTGTTTTCTATCCGCGAGTGTGTTGAGTTAAGTCTGGTTCTTTAGGCTAAATTCAAGGAGTGTGCACAGAGAGAGGAAAATCTATAAGCCAACGCGATGGGTGTGTGTCTGAATTCAGTGGAGTCAGAAGAGAAGCTACCACAAGGGCACACCAGATTAATCTATAGACTCAGGGAGAAATTTCAAGGTAGTTAAGTCCCTTGAAAATAAAGATTGTGTGGAGAGAAGCACAGATTAGAGTTACTGAACACTCTAGAATAATCTGTTAGAAGGGCATCGAGCTTACGTGAGCATACCCAGGAACTACACAGTTGAAGGTATAGGAGAATCCCATAATTGTTGAACATTCTGGTGAAGGAAGGCTTTGCAAGAAGTGTAACGACAAAGGAAAGGAGATGCATTAAACCTTTCCATAAAGCCGAGGGAGAATCCATCAAGGAACTGAACCAAGTGCAAGGAGTGAACCTAAGGTGTTGAGATTTCACCTTATAATCTCAAGAAGCATAGCGAGAAACTACCAGGAGGGCACGAGAAGCTCGCAGAGGAACTGAGAACCTTGGAGGTTTTCAAGACGAGCAAAGTCGTAGGAGAGTGCACAGATTTCTGCAAGGAGTGTCAAAAGCCTTCGAGAATAGCCTAAGTCTCAAAAGGAGGAATTGCGCTAATTGTGAAAAGAAGATGAGGACTTGCTAAAGGCCCGAAGATGAAGAAGTCAGCCATTTTCAAGGAGGAGACAAGTGGCAGAAGATTCGAGAGGTTCGGGAGTGTTATCACCCTGTAATTTCCCAGGTTGAGGAGGAAATTGACAGGAGTAACCACAAAATCACTTTTATTCGAGGATATATCCCTCCAAGACTCATAGAGGGATCTCTCTGTCAGGTTTAAATTCGTTGAGATGAGATATTAGGTTAGTTATGATAGATTGGTATTTGGTTTTTAAATGGTTTGGTTGGAGCAAGAGAAAAAAACCATTGTGCAATGGGGTCAAAGAGATTTAATCCAATCAAAGTAGGGTCTACAAGGGATATTACAGGGCAAGGTAGGCACTGTTCTAGATCCTTTAAATTTTGGTAAATGGTCAAGAAGAAAAAGGGATGGAATCAGATCATAACAGGGCAGTTAAGAATCCTAGGAATGACCTTTAGGCATAAAACATTGATATTGCTTTAAACTGGGAACAGGGTGTCTTTAAACAAATATTGATCCAGACTCTCTTTAAAACATTAGATAAATAAGTACATATGAAAAACAAAGAAAACATAATTACATGGAGGAACACTTCACCAGCATAATGACACAGGAATCCTGTAACTGCAATATTGTTTTGATGGAATATGGCTCTTTAAGTTGATTACAACAATGAATGCTCCTTTTCTGGTCGCGTTCAACAACCCTTACTCTATTACAAAAATATATATAAATAAAAAATACAATCCTTAGGCTTAGAAGATTGAATTCGATCCTCCAAGCCGAAAATAGCAAGTCAATCCCAAAAAGATTTGAATTGAAAAATGGGCCAAATCTGTTGAAAAAATGGGTCAACTCAGAAATTTGTTTCTCCTCAACGGTGAAACCTGTGAAAAAAATGTAGGAGGTTATTGTATATGAGTTTGTATTTAGCAAAAACCTCCTTCGGTTTCTCCAATTTAGTCTCCATCTTGCCAAAACAGCTCCCGCAAAATCAGGACTGATACAGAAAAAACTGAAAATCTGAAAAATGAGGCTGAAAGGTAGCTTCGATTCTCCCAAATGGTGGTACCTGTGCACAATATAGAATATATTTTGTTCTTAAGCCCGTGTGGAACAAAAACCTCTCCCGTTTTTTTTAAATTCATCTCCATTTGCCCAAAATTCACTTTGGAAGTTGACGTGTTGAACAAGAAAATATAACGGTTTAAAAATTTCGGGAGGGCAGTTTTGGAGTGGAAGGAAATTTTGGTCAAACCCAAATGAGGTGGTAAGTGGTATTGAGAGGGGGGGTGTATGATTTCACCAGGAGGTCATAAGTTTCCCTCCCAATACGACTTACTTGGACCCCCCCTCGTTAAAGCTCGAAAAGCACAGGGGGGTCCGATTTAATTAATGAGCGTTGATTTATTTACCTTGGGATAAGTGCATAAGGTGTGCTTCATGTTTTTATTTTATTTGCTTTTGTTTGTTTTGTTTTGTTTTTTATTTTATTTATTACGTTTTTTGTTTTACGTGTTTTGTTTTTACTTTGTTTTTGTTTTATTCGTATTATTTTTAATTGTTATTTAATTTATTTTTACTCTCACGTTTTAATTGTTTGTTAATTGTTTCATGTTATATTTATTTAATATATGTTTTTATTATTATATTCCATTTGTTTTATTTACATTTCATTTTATTTTTTAGACTTAGGATAATTTGTATTTTTTCTTTATTTTTATTGTTTTTAATTTAGTTAATGTATTATATTATTATTTTCTTTTTTAATTGATTTTTATTTCATGTTTACATTAATAAACTAACCTAATTATTAACAAACTAACTTAATTATTAATAATTAATAAGTCTAATCTAACTTTATTAATCTAATTATTTGTTTATTATCCTAAGTTTGTTTATTCATGCAGGGAGAAGTGGTGGGCGAGATGTGGCCAAGGGGATAAGAGGACTAGGTGCAGAGGTGGATGAAGGATGCAACAGGTGACAAAGGATTGGGTAGGGTGATGGAGGATCGAGTGAAATGGATGGAGGGGGAAAATGAAAACAACCGAGAGATCGACAAGCCAGGAACTTCATCATGAGACCCACAAATGATATCTGAATGATCAGATATCCTATAATTATAGGACCCTAACAGGGAGAAAGAACTTCGTAAGGTTTGCTGAGAGAAAACAAAGGATCTTCGTGAAGTCGTGAAGAGCGATTTCAATCTAGGCCGTTGGATCTAGAAGGGCATGTGGCAAGGGATCAATGCATCGCTGATTCACAATTGGAAGAATCAAAGTCGAGAGGAGATAGGAATCGTGAAGTCTGAACTCGCGATTCGATCACAACCATTGATCACAAGGAGAACGAAGACCATAGATCTGGTCCCAAAGCATTCACCTATTCGAAAATCGGGAAAAAAGGGAAGCAGCTCGTGAAATTCCTGAACTACGAGGTCGTGAAGGGAGTTGGCCCACGGTCGCATCCTGTGGTCACATCAAGGGAGTACTCATGATTCGATCATAGTCGTTGATCACGAGGAGAACGAGGTTTGTAGATCTTGTCTCGAAGCATTCGTCGATTCAAAAATCAGGAAAAAAGGGAAGCAGCACACGAAAGTCCCGAAGTGCGGGGTCGTGAAGGGAGTTGGACCACGATCACAGTCTGTGGTCACATCAAGGGAGGAGCTTAGTGTCAAGAGCCAAGGTCATTGACGTAAGAGATAAAAGTGCTAATGAGAGGGTCTACAGGTGCCACATAGAGGGTGTCGAGGAAGGAAAAAAAAGGCTTATGTCAATCAAAATTGGTTCCATCAGGAACCAACGAGTCATTCGACTCGACGATTTGAAGGATCCTAGACTGAGAGGTCGTGCCATCCCCGAAGGAGAGATCAGAAGGGGGGGCTAGGTTGGCATCATGCAGTATCAAAGCTTGATTTCTCTCAGGCAGACAGAAGGAGACAAAGGAGCGGATGCAATATTGATTTTTGTAAGCTAGGGAGACAGAGTACGATGCTCTGTTGGAGTTTTTGCAAGGCATGCAACAGATGATAAACAGTCAGGTAGGATGAAGACAAGGAAATATCGCCATTAATGGTCATAAACATGAGCGAGGAGAAGTCCACTTGCAGAAGAACATGGCGAAGATGGACAAGGAGCTCTGTGAAATTCGAGCATAGATGGAGGAGCTATAATTCAATATGCAACAAGAGTCAAAGGTACACTGGAGGTATGAATGGCCTTTGAAGAGGACAACCAGATGGTTTTTTTAGAATTTTTTGGCCAAGGGGAAGTAACAGGTGATAAAGAGGTGGTTGAGGCATTATGAAAAGCTCAGTCATGAGGGAAAGATATCTGACAAGAGTCTCATAGATTTCCAGGTGGGAAACAAGAAGGGATCAATGGATCTCATATACTGACAAGTTGGTAGAAGAGACATCCCATATTTCCAGGTGGGAAAGGGAGAAGAGGTGAGCTCAACTGAGATTTCATTAACAGATGAGGAGGAAGAAGAGAAACCTCACTCAGATGGAGATTCACATAGAACTATGAGCCGCGTGAATGAAGATGATGACAAGTTAGAAACTTTCATCACAGTGAAGGAGGAGGATCAGTGGGACATTTTGATCATTGGAGGAGTTGAGATATTCCTACCAAGCGGTCAAGGAGAGGCTAGCACATGTGTTGCAGAGGCAACAGGGAGACAATAAGCAAAGATTTTTAAGGAGGAGAAGGAATAGATGTTGAGGTCTGTCCCAACAAAAGAAGAAGAGAATTCAGCATAATCGTTCGACGTTTTCAGCCAGGAAGATGAACAGGAGACGACTGTAGCACTGGGGTCTGCAGCAGAAGAGGAAGAAGACAACATAGATTTTTCTAGTCTATGTGAAGAATTGGAATCTCTTGAACGGAGAGTGGTAGTGAAAGGCATGCACATCCAACATGATAGGTTAGAGGAAGATGAAGGACCACACTAGCATGAGGAGCAGCTGGAGGAAGGTGGAATGGGAGAAGATGAATAATTGGTAGGAGCGAATATGTCAGGAGCAGTGGTAGCTGAGTAGAAGTTCAATGATGAGGAGTCTAAAGGAGTAAATACTGCAACAGAGTGGCTAGTTAAAGCTAGAGGGGAAGATGATGTCTTGGGAAATTAGTGTGATTCACCCATTGACAAGGAGCGAGTGCAGCAAGATAGTCTGCAACAAAAGAACCAGATGATAGAGCAGCTGGACGAGGTGATTGAGGAGATAATAAAGTTGATATAGGATTTGGTTAGCAAGAGGAAGCTGGACGAAAGGAAACCTACACGACAAGCGGGGATAATGTAGGAGCAACAGTGGTGAAGCAAAGGAGCCGAGAGACAACTCCAGGAGAAATTTTTGGATCCATGTGGATTTCAGCCACGTTGGAGAGCTCATGAGTAGGAGCTCATCATTTTTTTCACTGTGGAGTATGATGCAGGAGCATCGCTCCATCTCAGCATGCGCCAGCTAATCAACATGCGTGGTGCACATTCAAGGAAGGAGAGGCGTTGCCCTCTCATTTTTGCCTCGAGAGTCCAAGGTGTGATCTAGGCATTAATTAAAGACAAGTTGGAAGAGCCAAATCATGCTTTTGCACGAGCTGGAGATAAGGTCACCATTAATAGGCTGACGGTGAAATGGATCTGCATCCGATTTGGAGAAGAATTGCCATCATTGTAATTTGGCCTTTCAATAAACATTAGGGATGGTGATTTGACACCATTTTTTAGCTTGTGATGGAATCTCGTAAAGCCCCTCTTGTATAAATCTTTGTATTATTTTCCAATTAGAAGGCTGGTAAAATATTGGGTAGACATTGGGTAAAAACTGGGTAGGAGAGAAATTGACAAGAGCCGAGACTCAGTTGCAGCTCGGACTCCACCATTGTAAATTGGCATTCCGCCATTAATAGAAAAATGGCAGTTTTTCCTATTTTATCTTTCTATGTAATGGGTGTTGTGTTATGAATGTATTTTACATGTTTGTGAATTGTAGATGAATGTTAGAAATCGTCTGCAGGGATAGAGATATTGTTTTCTATCCGCGAGTGTGTTGAGTTAAGTCTGGTTTTCTAGGCTAAGTGCAAGGAGTGAGCGACAAAGAGAGGAAACTCTATAATATGACGTGAGGGGTGTGTGTCTGAACTTAGTGGAGTCAGAAGAGAAGCTTCCAAGAGGGCACACCAGATAAATTTACATACTCTGGGAGAAATTTCAAGGTGGTTAAGTCCCTTGAAAATAAAGACTGTGTGGAGAGAGGCACAAATCAGAGTTACTGAACACTATGGAATATTCTTCCAGGAGGGCATCGAGCTTATGCGAGCATACCAAAGAACTACATGGTTAAAGGTGTAGGAGAATCCCAGAATTGTTGAACATTATAGTGAAGGAAGGCTTTGCAAGAAGTGCAACGACAAAGGAAAGGAGATGCCTTAAACCTTTCCATAAAGCCGAGGGAGAATCCATCGAGGAACTGAGCCAACTACAAGGAGTGCGCCTAAGGTGTTTATAGTTCACCTTATAAGCTCAGGAAGCAGAGCTAGAAACTACCAGGAGGGCACAAGAATCTCACAGAGGAACTGGGAACCTTGGAGGTTTTCAAGCCGAGAAAAGTCACAGGAGAGTGCATAGATTTCTGCAAGGAGTGCAGAAAGCCTTTGAGAACAACCTAAGTCTCGAAAAGAGGAATTGCGCTAAGTGTGAAAAGAAGCCAAGGACTTGCCAAAGGCCCAAAGATAGAGAAGTCACCCATTGTCAAGGAGGAGATAGGTGGAAAAAGATCGAGAGGTTTGGGATCAAGAACTTTGTAACATTTGTCGGGAGAAAACAAAGGATCTTTGCGAAGTCGCGAAGAGTGATTTCAATCCAGGCTATTTGATTTGGAAGGGCATGTGGAAAGGGATCAATGCATCGTTGATTCACAATCAGAAGAAGCAGAGTCGAGAGGAGACAGGACTTGCGAAGTTCGAACTTGCGATTCGATCACAGTCGTTGATCATGAGGAGAACGAGGACCATAGATATGGTCCCGAAGCATTCGTTGATTCAGAAAAAAAAAAAAAAGGGAAGCAGCTTGCGAAAGTCCCGAAGTGCGAGGTCACGAAGGGAGTTGGCCCACTATCGCAATCTGTGGTCACATCAAGGGAGGAGCTTAGCGTCAGGAGCCAAGTTTGTTGCCGTAAGAGCTAAAAGTGCTAAGGAGAGGGTCTTCAGGTGCCACATAATGGGTGCCGAGGAAGAAAACAAAATGGCCAGTGTCAATCGAAATCGGTTCCATCAGGAGCCGAAGAGTCAATCGACTTGACGATTTGAATGATCCTAGACCTGGAGGTCATGCCAGTCCCGAAGGAGACACCATAAGGGGGGGGAGGTTTCCGTCATAGGATTAACACTAACGTGTTTCATTTCAATTACACATAACTTCTAACATAACATAGTATAGGCCCTTTCTTTTGGATTTTTTTATAAGTCTCTTTCCCATTTCTTTTGTTTTATGTTGTTGCTAACATATATCTTGTGCAAGTGTAGCCAGGTAACAAATCATGGTGACACGATCGATCATAGAACTGCAAATATATGCCAATCATAACATAAAATTAAATCTTTGAATAACGTAACATCACATAAAATGCATCATCCACCTGTCATTATGTCAAAACCAAACCAAGACTGTATCCTCAACCATATAAGACCTTGTAAGTAGCATCGAAACAACAACATAAAATGTGTGATATGACTATCTCTGAGCCTTCAGTCTATAAGGGGGTCCCACCTACTAGTATTATATCTTATTAGGATAGTTTAAATAATAGGCTTTATCAATACTTTGCGGGTGAAATTCCTCGTTACAATTTTTATCGTCAACAAATTGGTGACTCCACAGGGAAATATGTTTCCAACAGATTAAGAACCCAGAATGTATGGTTTCATAGACTAATAAAAATAGATCAAGAAGATATAACCAGAATGATCATGCAACGGGGGGAAGTGAGCGGATTTAATGAAAAAATGACCGAGAATTTGGGAATAACTCATGGAAAATGTTAAGTATGAGGGGGTTTATCCATGTATGAATAATCATTCAACCAAAATTTTCTCTTGACTTCAAGGAGAAAAAAAATTATGGACTTGCTCTTTTAACTCTCAAAGGGATGAATAAATGGAAAGCAGAAGCGGGAGGTAACCAATTTCTTCATAAGACAACAGTGAAAGAAGATAACAAATTCAATTATGATTTCAGGGGAAACATCGTAATAGTTGTGTAAGCTTGATTGTTATTGACTAAAAATACCTTCCAGGAGTGTCATTGTGGAAGAACTGATCCAACACTTTATTCTTGACTAAAGTTGAACTTAAAAGATGAAAAGCAATAAAATTCACAACAGAAATGGAATTTCAAAATTTAAAACAACAGAAATAAAATGACAGAATTGCAAAAGTAGAAGGAAAACTACTAAAATGAAAGCAGAATTTAAACTACTATAAAAGAAAAAATGAAAATCAATAGTGAAAATGAAAACAAAACTGAACTACTAATATACAGAAAATCCAAACAACGTTAAAACTTTTCAAGTTGGTTCCACGTAGTGTTTTAAGTGAGAACCGTTAGTGTTGTAGGAAAACAATCGCTCTTGTAAATATTTTAGAATGTAAGAGTTTATACCCAGGAAAAAAGCGAACTTGAAAGGACCCAACCATAACTCTTGAAACTTCAAGACAATTGATAGCCCTTTACAGTACACGATTAGATCATCTATATAGATATGAATAATCTCGTCGATCAAATAGGCAAAATCTATTTGCATAGGTCTTTTAAAAGTGGCACCTTCATTAGATAATACAAAAGGCATACTTTCATAATTCAAGGTGACCCAATGAGTAATAAAGATTGTTTTATATTTATCTGCCATTTTTACCTTGATTTCATTGTAACCATAAAAACCGTCAAGTAAGGACATCATCTGTGACCCTGCTGTTGGACACACCTACCGCACTTANGGGGGGGGCGGGGGGGGTGAATGAGTGTGGGGATCTTTTTCCCAAAACTTCCCTCTTACACAAAACTCATTAGTTAGCATTCAAAATTTACTCATTACTCATTGTTTTCATTAATAATCAGTTAGATGTGAATACATATCATCAACATATATCATCAATATATCATCAACAAATCATATCCACAAGGAATAGAAGATGTATGTACAATTTTTCTTTTTTATTGTGGACTTCAATCCCAGGGTTTTTCAGCAACAACTGAATAGAGTACAACTCTACAAGAGAACCATCTCTATATGCAAGACTCATCTTACATTCTCAACACCAACTGAGATGAGGCAACAATCCTCAACAGATATCAATTTGTACCATAAACAAGAGCATCAACCAGAAACCAACCTGTGCCAAACAACCTGTAATCAACCTGTACCATAAACAAGTGCATCCAACCATGGACCAAGTATACACCAATCATGTGTCAACTACTCATCAACAATGAATCATCAATATGTACCAACATCATCAACTATACACCTCATGTATGT
>ML778526.1:28994-82023 GCA_009831015.1 Picea engelmannii
TTTAAATAATCCACCTTGACTTTGTCACTTTACTTTATCATTTAAATAATGATTTCTTCTTTTAGGTCACTTTGACTTCTTTGACCTTGGGAGCTTCAAGCCTTCATGTGGGGGTCCTTCATCTTTGTAAGGCCATAACTCTCTAACCATGAGGAGTTATGTGACATTCCACATACCACCAGAAATGACATGACAAGCACTATCCATCTAGGATAGTTTCACCAACAATTTCCTTGATCTTCATCTCATTATTCCTCATACAAGCATGGGTCCTCCAACCATTCCTCTAGGATAAATCAATCCGTAAAGCGTCTTCCCGTGAGGGATTTCACCATAAGGAGACCACTTTGGAGTTCATCCATTTGTGCACCTTATCAATCATGATAAGACAATAATGAGTCATCTATACATTTTTCCAACAATGCATCATATAGCAGTGAAACCACATCGATCCATCTTCATCATGTATCAATGACAACTCATTGATCCATCTTCATCTATGCATTCTCATCAAGGACAATACATATTATATTACATCAATCATCAAACAATCAATCCTTTGACATCAATCAATCACTTGACATCAATCAATCAAACCGTTGGCATCAATGACAACATGATCCAACACCTGCAACTTGGTGCAAAATCATTTTGATGTTAGGGAGAGGAAAGTGATCTTTTATACTAGCCCAATTTAATGCAAGAAAATCTACGCATAATCTGATCTGACCAGTTGTTTTCCGAATGGGAACCAAATTGGAAACCCATTCAGAATACTTAACCGGAAATGTGATTCTAGCCTTCAAGAGTTTTTCCAACTCCTTTCAAATATTTTCTTCTAGTGCAGGGTTGATAGGTCTTCGTTTTTGCCTAACTGGATTTATGCCTTCCTTGATGGGCATGGCATGTTGTATAAGAGATGGATCAAATACATGAAGATCCTCATAAGACCAAGCAAAAACATCATGAAATTCACCAAGCATCTTGGCAAACTTTATTTTCTCTTCATTAGAACATTGGGCACCTATTTTAACATTCTTTGGTGACTCTAGTGTTCCAATGTTCAGAGAGATGGTTTCACCCACCTTCCTTTTTGACTCCTCTTCTTTATGTTTATCTTTATTGCCTACATCACTCGATGAAAATGAACTCTTTAGAGGAGTTAAGCCCTTAGGAATCTTGTTATCTTCCATGGATATAATTTCTTTAGGTTTATGAGGTTCATTTTGAATGAAAGCACATATTCTCTCATCGCTAGGGAAGGCCTGCTATGATTCTATATTTTCAGGGATATGTGGATGATATAGATATTGAAAAGTGCAATCAGGTCTGTGTGGCAGAAGTTGATGATTAGGAGAGGCTATAAAAACAACTAATCGATTAACCATTAAATTCAATTCCCTCTTAACATGAGTAATGTTGAAAGATAGTAGGTTCGAGATACGTTCCCAAACAATTTGGGTGTATCGTTTCATCAACTTGTTGCTAGGAGAGTAAATCTTATGTACAAGGTTCACAACAAGCTCAGAATCTCCAAAAACTGTAAGGTGACTACAACCCAGATTATAGGCATTTCCAATTCCTAATAATAGAGCTTCAAATTCAGTGACATTGTTTGTGCAAGCAAACTCCAACCTATAAGAAAAGTTATGAATTTTCCCCACAGGAGAGTACAAGATAATTCCATCTTTGTTTCCTTCAATAGAGCATGAACCATCAAAGTTCATGTGCCACATACCATCGTCTAAGTCAATTTGTTCTAAGGGAATGTTATCCTCCTTGGAAAAGATGGAATACTCCCCTAGGTACTCTTCGATATAATTCACATTAGGTTGTGGTACAATTTCTATGTAAGGTGAAATCCTTCCCTCTCTAAGGACTATGATGTTTTTACCATTCCGAGGAACATATAAGTGTGTCCCATCGAGTGAGAGGTATCCACCTGTCAAGGCTTTCCAATATCTTCCTAAGATGATTAAGTAATTTCTTACTGGCATATCAATTACCTAAATATTAAGGGTTTTCCTTATTTCAAGGTGTGCACACAAAACCAAGGTCACATCTTTGATCTCACCTATGGTTGTTTGTTGTAGACTATTATAAGAGAGAATGCTTTTGGCATTTTCATTTGTACAAGAAAATCCTAGCTCTTCCATAATAATCTTAGACATTACACTTGGGCCCGAGCCGTCATTAATGAGAAAAAAATGGGTGATCTTATCCATAATCTTTACATATTATAAAAAGATTTTGTTGTAGCCAACCTCTCTGAAGAAGTAAATGAATTGTTTTAGATGCATCTGTTGTTCAAGGATGACAACCATGTCCAGAAGGGTGGAATCTACTTTGATGTTGGCCAACTGATTTATAATATTGTATTTGGAAGAGGGGAGAGGGGAGGTAGTTCCTTGACTATCAGGAACCTTAGGAACCTAAACAATAGCAGCTCGTGAGGATGAGCTCGATCTAGAATAATTGTGGGGAGGATCATATTTTCCTTTGGGAACATAGGCTTTGTTCCTAGTATTGATTATCATGACATCTTCTAGCTCTGCAAAATCTAGGACATCGATGGTATTTTTCGATCTTTTAAGAAAGATATTATCTTTGGCACTCTTCTTTACTTCACATGTGGTTTCCTCGTGGTGTTCCTCGCAAAAGTTACACCAACTCCTAGGCATGATAGCTTTAGGCTGAAAATTATTTTCATTTAGATTTCTAAAGGGGGGTGCAAAAGAGGATGAAGCCCCAAGGGTTAGAGGGGAGACATTTCCCTTTTTATCATATGCTATCATACGATTATTCATGTCTTTTACAAGTTGTAAGAGGGTGTACATGTCTATCTATTTAACCGATTCTCCCTAAGGAAGACTTGCTCTTTCAAGTTGTTCTTCATACTCTAAACAAGTATGTAGAGTGAAACGAAGGTTATCAATGGATTTTTCCTCAATCCTATGCCAGTAAGGGGAAGGTAATGCATTATAATAATGCATGAAAGCGGCTTGGTTATGAGGTCAAATAAGCTCATGGATTTTATTATATAACTTGGTGAAACACAAGTTGAAGGACTTGATGGTTTCACCATCCTTATAAGTGATGTCATTGTACTCATGTAACTGTTTGGTTGGGCTTTTAGATTTCCCATAGGTGGATTTGAACCAATAAAATAACTCCTCCCAAGTAGACAAAATCTTAGGAGGAAGGTCAAAGAAATCGGCCGCAGCCTTTCCGTCTAGGGAATTGACAAATAAGCGCATGCAAGTATTGTTGTCATTGGATCCTATGTTGTGACAGGCATTAGAAAATGATACCAAGTGTTCATTTGTAGTGACAATTTTATTCCCTGAAAACCTAGGAAGATGCTATTTGAATTTAGGAAGTGGATGAGTAGAAGGTGCTAGGTTAAGAGGAGAGGAAACATGCCACGGTGTGGTTGTATCATCTTCTTCAAATTGAAAAATACCATACTTTTTAATGAATTTGGTGGGGTTTGTGGTAGATTGGATAGGGACATGGTGACTAGATAAGCTACCAATCACTAATGATGCTGAAGACTGAGAGGAGGAAGCACTTCCAATGCCACCAAAGCCACCACTAGATGCAATCTTGTGGATGATAGGTAAGGGAGAGAAAGACGAACTGGATGAATCAGACAAGGATCTCCTTAGAGAACTTTGTTGGGTTGATAGCACAACATTCCTTCTTTCTATTTCAGCAATAGGATTAATTTCAGGTGATAAGCCTCTTCTTCTCCTAGAAACATGAGGGTCTAAGGACATGAAAATAAGGTCAAAGCTGAAGGAAAAACAAGGTTATGGTTGATTTCTATGTTGTCTACGTCTAGATTCCCAACATTCTTGGGCACTTGTGTCTCGTTCAATTGCTTCCCATGAATGATTAAGCTCAACCCAATTATTAGCAGTGTCTAAAATGGTGTTAAACAAATTCAAAGCAATACTGGTATGATCTTGAAGACTGGGCTCAATATTGGGTTGCCTTGCAACAAGTATAGTCATTAAGAAATGAAATAGTCAAAGAATCAATATCAGAAAGATAGATGTATTCTATGATAATCAAGCATAAAAACCAACCATAGAGATATTGAAGATCTCCCCAGTATGGTCGCCAAATAAATTTTGAGGAAAAGATATGAAATGATCTTACTCAAGCATTTTCAGATCTTACTTGGCTAAAGAAAGATAGACGGGAATATCACCCTATGTTTTTAACTATCAAAAATTGTTTCATAATCCACAAGTATTGCTTACAAGTGCTTAGGCTAATTTTTTTTTATAAATGAAAGTTTGTTGAAAAATTCAATATTTATGTAATTTTCTGAATATAATAGATGCATAAATAAATGTAGAGACAGAAGCAAAAACACCAAGTCAATAATCAACATAGATGAGACATAAAGAAATTGTTTATTCCATTTCAATTTATCAAAGACTCGTTCTCTTTACAAAATTCCTTGAGGAAGTTTGGACCAAAGTCAAACTTAGATGTCCTCGATGAAAACCATACAAAAGGACTTCCGACAGAAAGTAAAAAACTAAACTTTAAAAGCTGGATCAGCTTACCACATATCTTTGCCCACTCGACTTTGCACAATAGCCTTTATTAGTCATGAAATTTAATTCACAAATAGACAAGTCTACACAGACTATCAAAGATAGATCAACACCTCTGAAAAACAAGTGTTTGAATGATGTAATTCAGCCCTGAATCTTGTTGTCTACAATAGGACCCTGCTATCATAAAAGAGAATTAGATTTTCAATGAATTAAAGAATGAATGAAAACTGAATTATCTCAATAAAACTCAAGAGAAGACCTTAGTATGCTTCTCCTTCTATTCTCCTCTTGTTCCTCCTTTTCCTTTTTTCTTTAAGCAATCAAAATTAGTTGAAGTAGTTAAACTACCTTTTTAGTTAAGTTAAGTTAACTAAAACTCAACCAAATTTTTAGTTAAGGGGGAAAAGTAATAAAATCATAATACGGGTTTTTAATAAATAATAACTAGTAGGTGGGACCCCTTGTAACTCCCTTTAGTTCTTTAAAAAACATAACTCAACTAGTTAATAAATCAAACACATCCCTCCTTGTGGCTCCCATCATCACTCTCATAATTTGGAAAATTATATCAATGGTAATTGAAATTATTTCCAAAAATATATTATCCATATATCCGAAAAATAGTGTGTTGTCCAAAATTTCAGAAGTCAACTATTCTCAACAATCAATAAATAAAAACACTTAAAACCCATATTTTCCACTCTGGGAGGAAATCTTCCCCTTGTTGTTGTTGTCACCCTTTGATCTCTCTGAATTTGACTTAGGCTATGTGGAGCCTTTAGGCCTAATCTCATTGATAACATGAGAGACATCATCTCTCAAATGCATGCGAGAGGACACATATTTGGTAGAGTATTTGAGGGAGAGTCGGGGGCAACAAAAACTTTTCCTTTGTTGGGAGCATGGTGGGCCTCAGTTTTTAACCTTTTTCTTGCATGGGAATACTATACTGGTCAGTGGGAAGGGGCATCTTGGACAATTTGATTAACAGGTGGAGGAGCAGGTAGAGACAAGTTAGGCCAGCCACGATGTTGGGAGATTGTTGGGTGGACAATCTCTTGCCATCCATCATTTTCAGGGACTTCAGGTTGTAATGAGACATGAAGGGGCACTGGGATACTAGGGAAATTTGTGGCTTGGAAGGGAGGCCTTTCTGGCCTAGGTTGGACCACTCCTTGTCCAATCCAGTTAAAAAATATAGCTTGAAATAATTGGCTCAACTCTTGCGAGTCTACATCAAAATGTATAGAAAACCTTGGCCTTCTAGGGGCCCTGTTCCAATTTTCTCTTCCTCTGTTACCCCAGCCATGGCTACCTCTGTTGAAAAATATCATTCATGTATGCATTATTTATTAGCAACTAGTTTCTTCAACAACCATACATGACATCTCTTTTAAATATGAAACAAAGTTCGGCTCAACAACACATCAGACTCATGCAATCCAATCCATACAAATCATTTAATACTTTTCAATGAGCAGGGGGTGAATAAGGGTTCAGGGATATATGAGGGATTGTATTGAGCGAAAAGTGTTAAAATGAAGGGGGATAGATCATGATTACTACTCAACAAATCATCAAACAATCAATTGTAATGTAAATCAAAATAATATATCACTGTGACTTATCCATGTGTCATCCTTTAACTGTTATAATACAGAGTTTAGCTTAATCATAATTTAATTATAAGAACAAGGAGTGGATAGTGAATATGGGAAGGTGTGGGAACTTGTAATGTGCGAGAAATTGAGAGAATGGTAGGGAAAAAACGAATAATGTTCATAAAACAAATGAAGTAATCCATAAAAACAACTATGTATTCAATACAAAAGATACCAATACCAATTAAAAAATTATTGTGTGTCAAAATTGTTCACTGATCCACATTCAATTTTTTTCAAAACTTCTCAATTAACATGGTCTATAATCATACTCAGAATCACTATACCTTTCAATAGTCATGTTAAGAGAATACTTGGTCTCTTTCTTTTACTTTCATTTAAAACAAAATAAAAATAAACACATAGTCACATTTCTCCATATCTATCCATCATATATCACTATAAAATATCAACCATTGTCCCTAATTCACAATTGCTCGAATAAAACATATACACAGGTCTCTTTTCCAAACTGAACAAACCCTTAAAACTTGCCCGATTTCATGCCTTTTCATTATACCAACCAATAAAACATTTCAATAAAACCATAATACAGAAACTCGAGCTTCATCATTGATGGTTTAATTAAATAAAACATGCACGATGCCTCCATAATACATACACAAAAAACAATGAAATCACAGTCATCAATTTCCACAACTTGCAATGATCCTGATCGGGTCTAATGAACACACACAATAACCACCAACTAGCAATTGACACCACCCTGTAAGAATACAACAATCGAAATCATAATGAGAAGAGACAGCCATTGATTTCACATTATCATTGATTCCCAATCAACTAATTTAATCAAAATAAAACGAGCTAGGTTTTCGACGCAACTGTCATAACGAAAAAGAGGTAGCTCCTTAGCTATTTATCATTTCTCATCCCCGAGCACAACTTTCCAATCAAATCAATCAAACCAAGATGAGATGGTACTAAACACAACTGTCATGACCACTCAACCAATTTATGATAATCACAAGATGCTCTTCAAGAGTAAGAACAATTGGGGATGATTAAAAACAAGCTCTGTAACAATGAACTCAAAGAAGTAATTAGGAGTTCACTAGGTTATAAAAATCATAGAGAGATTGTAGGTCAAACATATCAACCAATAGGCAGAGACCCTTCGATACAAGCATGATAGAACCACAGGGTTCCTTATAACTCTCGGTGTGTGTAATGACACATCGGTTCAATGACGGGTAGGGTAGGATGACGATGCAAAGGAGAAGTGAATAACCATTGGACAATGAAAGGTACCCCAGAGCACACAGAGGTATAACCTTTGTGCATTCTTCATGAGACGAATTAACTTATAACAATGCCAGTGGGAATACAGACCCGAGGCATAATTTATATCACCAACAACCATAAAGCATACATCTTGGCATAATGGTCACCCTATAACCAACTTCTGAGATACGTTGATGCCAATACAACAAAAATAAGCCCACGACCAGGTGAATAACCCACGACCATGAATCTGGAAAAGACACAGCGACCAAAAGGCAGTCTGAAAACAACATAGAAACCACAAGCAGTGAAAATACGGCTGGATATGGATACACTCATAACTTTGAAGAAGCATCCAGTAAGGATAAACAGAGTGAAACCATCCAACAAAACACAGAGTGATAATACCCATGTCCACTTAAACCAACATAGAGCCATCACATTTTTCACCACACAGAACAACCAACAAATGCATAACTCAACCAACCCATTCTTTTATTTGCAAAATGAATAACCACACAGTCATCCCAGAGAGAAGACCCATGCATTTACACAGTTTCCAATCTCAGGAAAACACAAACCAACGCATCACTGAGCCATTGTTTGTTCATACACAGAGAGAAATTTGAGGATGCGTGAAAAGAACCATACCTGTAACCAATAACTTTATAAAAGGTGAGTTGGTCGAGCACTTCCTTCCCAGGCTTGGATCTCAGAGCTTAACCACCAACAAAACCAAATGCAATAATAACCATACTAGGGTGACGGATCGATGGGAGAAGTATGGAGTGACGTGCATTTACTGCACGTCACTTCCATCTTCCTCTACATTCAATTTCAAAGTACACGACAGCTAGCAATCAAACCATTGAAATCTGTGACCCCATTGCTTTCCAAGTGCGCCACCCAAAATTCATATTAACCATTGCCAAAACCATACCATACCATATATCAAATGCACCCAATATAACTCAAAATACAAATCACATAGCCACTAACCATTTGTAGTTAGCATTAACACTAACTTGTTTCATTTCAATTGCACATAACTTCTAACATAGCATAGTATAGGCCCTTTCTTTTGGATTTTTTTATAAGTCTCTTTCCCATTTATTTTGTTTTATGTTGTTACTAACATATGTCTTGTGTAGGTGTAGCTAGGTAACAAATCATGGTGACATGATCGAACATAGCACTGTAAATATATGCCAATCATAACATAAAATTAAAGCTTTAAATAATGGAACATCACATAAAATGCATCATCCACCTGCCATTATGTCAAAACCAAACCAATACTGCATCCTCAACCATATAAGAGCATGTAAGTAACATCGAAACAACAACATAAAATGTGTGATATGACTATTTCTGAGCCTCCAGTCTACAAGGGGGTCCCACCTACTAGTATTATATCTTATTAGCATGTTCAAATAATAGGCTTTAGCAATACTTTGCGGAAGAAATTCCTCACTGCGATTGTTATCATCAACATGTGGGAAATGTAGGGCTTCAAGCATGCACCATTCACCCACCCTGATCCAAGGATACCATCCATTTTCACTAGCTTGACTGCACCATACTTTTGAATTTCAGCAACTAGGAATGGACCTAACCAATTCCTCTACAACTTTCCTGGATGTTTTTGATAACAACTTTCATAGAGGAGTACCTTATCCCCTTTCGCAAACCTCTTGGACTTAACTTTTCTGTCATGCCAAGATTTCTGCCTAGTTTTTTTGACGGACTGATGAAAATCAACTAAGAATATGGCTTCCTCAATTTCCTACAAGTCTACAATCCTTTGCACAACTGATTCATCATATGTCATATGTGTAGGATGTGCTATATAGAGACTAGGGGTGATAAACTCTTTAGGTACAACAACTTCCTTATCTTAGACCAACTGAAATGGGGTATGCTTTTGTAGCTTCTTTTTAGTAGTCCTATAAGCCCATAATATTGTTGGAACTCTATCATCCCAGTCCTCCATGTTTTCACATCACACCTTTGGAAATCCTCTTTTCAAAATCTTGTTGAATTCCTCCACTATTCCATTAATTTGTGGATGATAAGGATTGATCTTATTGTGTTAGATGATGATATATGCCATCAATGTTGTCATTGTGTTGTTGATGAAGTGACTACCTTGATCCATGGTCAGACTCCTAGGACATCCAAACCGAGCAATAATGTTCTCAAATATGAATATGTCAGTTGTATCTGTGGAACAATCATGAATTTCCTCTTCTTCATCCAACTGCGTGAGATAGTCTGTTGTAGTGATGATATACATGTCCTTTGAATGCTTGGCAAGTAGATTAATTGGTCCAACAAAGTCCATAGCCCAATTCTCAAAGGCCTACAGTTCTCTAACAAGCTAAAGAGGTAATTCAACTCTACATGATGGATTCCCTACTCATTGGAAAATGTCACAAGATCTAGCATAAGCTTTAACATCCTTGAATAATGTTGGACACCATAACCCAGCTCGAAGTACCTTCTGTGTTGTAGATTTCCCTCCAACATGTCCTCCTGCAACTCCATTGTGGAATTCCCACAGGATATATTTCCTTTCATGGTTTAGGACACACCTTCTGAGAATTCTATCTAGTCCCATATTGTAGAGTTGTCCCAAAATTAGTTGGTAGTCTGTTGCTCGGACCACCAGGTGTCATTTCTGAGTTGCAGAATAATTTTATGGGTAGGTCCCCGAGCTAAGGAAGGAAGCAATGTCTTCAAGATACTCTGGGATGGCTTCAATCTAGAACAGGTCCGTATAGGGGAGTTTATCACCCATTGCTCCTCCAATTTCCCCTAATTTCGGTCTTGACTGGTGATTCAGACCTACATTACATCTTCCAGGCTTGACAATTACCTCGAATGAAAACTCCTGAAAGAGTAAGAGCCACCTATAAATCCTTCCCTCAAGGATCAACTTATTAACTAGGCACTTCAACGCAAAATGGTCAATAAAAAACTTAAAATGAGAGCCTAGTAAATAGTGTCTAAATTTTTGCAATGCATAAATCATGGCTAGACCTTCCTTTTCAGTTGTTGTGTAGTTGTGTTTGGCTTGATAAAGTTTTATGCTATAAAAGTAGATAGGGTGGTCCATATTCCCTTCTCCTGGTTGTGCTAAAATGTCTCCCAGGGCGATACCTGATGTGTCCACATGTACATGGAATTCAGTCTCCCAGTTGGGGTATATAAGAATAGGTTCAATGTCGAGTTTCTCTTTGAGGATATCAAACGACTTGTCACATTCAACTGTCCACCGGAATTCTTCGGACTTCTTCAGTAGTTTCTCCAATGGTGTGGTGATACTTGAATATCTTCTGATGAACCTACAGTAGCATCATGTATTCCCAAGTGTTGAGCGCAATTATTTAGCACTTGTAGGTGGCTACATGTTCAGGATAATTGAAACATTAAATGGGTCCACCGGGACTCCTTCTCGACAAACAATGTGGCCTAGAAGGTTGTCGTGTGTTACGCAGAAAATACACTTCCTTGAGTTAGGAGATATATGTAATTCCTGACATCTATCAAACATCAACCGTAGTATCCCTACATGCTCCTTCAGAAAACTGTATATACTCCAATCGTCCATGTAGACTTCTAGAAACTTGTGTATGAAGTCATGAAATGTTGTTATAACAATCCTAGAGAAGACTATTGGGGGATTATTTAAGCCAAAAGGAATCAAATAGTACATGAATGACCCCCACTCAGTTATGAATGTGTTATTCTTCTTGTCTTCTTCTAAAATTGTGACTTGGTGTTATCCCAAGAATACATCTGTAAAGGAATAAGATTATTTCCCCCCAACTTGATCTAACACCTCATTGTTGAAGGGTGTCAGAAATGGATCGTGCACACATGTAAAATTCAGACTCCTATAGTCGACACAGACCTGAATGTCTTATGTATCCTTCTTTCTCTTCATTACTATGGGGCTAACCCACTCTTCTTCTTCGAAAGGAAAGATCACTCATGTCACAAGCATTTATTCCACTTCCTTCTTGACCTTCTATTTTACTTTGGGATTGAGATGATATGGTTTGTTCTTCATGGGTTTTGAGTCAGGATTCAACTCAATCTTCATCTCCCCCATGGCTCCTTTTATACCTTTCAGCTCTGAGAAGGTTTTTGGGAATAAGTCCTCGTATTCCCGCAATAGGCTCTGGACTTCATTCATGGCTTGATCATCCCAGTAATTTCCTATAAAATCTATTGTAGGATGATTTTCACTCCCTATATTTACTTTCCGCAACTTCAGGGGATGGTTATAGGAGCTACAAGTATGACTGGGTATAGTGTCCTAGATTTCCATGGTACCTACAATTTCTTTGATATTTAGATTTCTAAGTCCTTCTAATTCATTAGATTCTTCCAGGCCTTTATCAATTTTCCAACAAGCTACAGGTATTCTGATATGGTTTTTGCCTTGATTGGACTGAAGAAAATGGGCATGATCAAAACATACTACTGAGATTTATTTGTGTTTACAAATGTAAGTAAATAACATCTCCCGAATTATTTGAAGGAATGAGTGAAGCTCAGAGGACTTACCAATGAAGGAGAAATATCTACAAAATTGGTCTTTTAATGTTTTCCAACAACTTGTTTGTCTTTTGGTCTCTTCATGTGTGTACGAGTATTTTGGAATCGCACCTAGCGAGTGGAAAAATAGTTGAATCCATAGTCGAGAGAGTACTTACGCAACTTACCATTGCTTTAATCTATGAACAACATGAACTCAGGGGTTAGACTTCCCATTGAACAGTTGCGTACCTCGAAAATCCATGTTCATGTCTTCTGTAAATTGATCGCTATTGAGGAATCTGCATTAAATATCTCTCTTTGCATCCTCCCAATCCAGAGTCTAGGCTATATGAGTGGCCCACCATCCAGTCGGGGTATCCTTCAAGGCTATATCAAAAACTAAGATTCATTGATCTGGTGCAACTTTTCCTTCTATGTCAGTGATAAAGTTGTCCACATCTAAAGTACCATCATATGTTGGGTGATTCCTCATGTCAGTTCCAATCCATCTCATTTCTCTGATAGTTGCACAACGTCTTGTGAATATTTCGTATGAACCTTGTTGTTAGCTGTCAAAAGACAGTTCTAAGTCCTCATGGGTTGACTATATACTACTCCAACTTACAGATCCATATACAGTGGGGTTAATATAATCTAGCCTTATTTCTGCAGTTATAGTGTATAACTAGTCAAGAACTTCTGACTCCATGTTATTATCCACTGGATTAGTATCTCTAGGTCCCAAGTACGATATAAAGGATTGAATACCCTTATTCCATCCACTTCAAATGTCATGGTGTCCCTCTTAATTCCAATGAAAACATAATTGTTATAATCCAAGTCAATTCCTAATAAGGCAAGGTAGGGTTCTTTGTCTCCCATAATTTCAATCACTTCAAAATCAATTGGCGTTTTATCTCACACAACATCTATCTCCACATATTCCAGCCTCCCTACTAGAAAAATGCAGTATTGGTTTTAAATTCTCAGTTGGATGGGTGAATACACTAACTGAGGTTTCCCTAGAGCTCCCAAGTATTTTTGGGTAAGATATTGACATATGGTCCCAAGTCCAACACGACATCTTTAATCTCAAAGTCATCTAAATGGGATTCCAACCTAAATTATTTTCTAGTCCACACCTTCCTTTTTTGTATTCTCTGTGTATTCTTCTCAGGGAGGTTGGTGGTTACAATGGTTTATGGAGTTCCCTCATCTCCGAAGACTAGGTATAGGGTGTTCCGCAAAATCTTAGTAAGTTGGTAATCTCCCAGGATTTCTAAGAATAATTGAAACTAGAGGTTAATTACATTTTAGGACTTCTCAAGGTGTCTTCTCGAGTTTACAGGATTCCTAGGTACATGTCGTGAGGTAGGGGCTTTAGAAATATTAGTTTGAAGGATGAATTTAGGAGGATTTTCCACCATTTCTAGACCAGAGACACCTGTAAATATTTCTATTTCATATTTGAAAAATATTTTTTGTTTCAAAGGGTCATACCTGTGATCCTTGGGGGTTGCATTCTGAATATTGGGATAACTGTATGCATATGTCCCAGTTCTTTATCCTCCATGAGTGATGATTTCGCATATACGTATCTTACCTTCGACTTCCCTCCTAAATTCAGAGCCTATGAAGTTAGCTCCTCTTTTCCAAACCTAGTCCTCCCATTTCATGATCAAATCTCGACAATCTTTGATTACGTGAACATTAGTTCTGCAGTGTGAACACCATGGTCATATCGGGTGAGGACAGTCTCTGGCCAAGTGCCCTTTTTCATCGCAATTGTAACATCATCATGGTCCTCTTATTCATTCTTCCCTCCTCTAAATCCACCTCCACCCCCACTTCCCCGACCTCTTCTAGTTCCTTGGGTTGTTTCATTTACTCTTAATGCAATCTGATCTAGTCTATCGGAAAGTGCATCTAATGTTCTACATTGGTTTATAGCATGAGTTGTAGACCCACATAATTCACAATGTATTTTATTCGTCACAAGAGTGTACTTCTGTAGGATGGGGTAGTGCCTTGGTGCATGCCCGTGAATTTGACAGATTTCAGAGTACTCAGTTGTATGGGTGCTTGGGAAAGCATGGTATTGAAACGGTGCATGGAATGGTGGAGCTTTATATACTTATGCAACTCCTCCCATTAGTCCTGTAGGTGGGGGGGGGGGACATCATTTTATGGGGAGCTCCCAGTCCCGTTATCCGCTGATGCACATTTTTCATATGGCCCTATGTATAACATCATGTACACCAAACTTGAGGTCGTCATGGTCTGGGTAGAGTTAATTCCTATATATTCTTCATAAGGGTCAATATTTGTCCCTGGAGTTGTGAAAATTTTGGGTCTACCAGGGGTCTGGTTACCCTCAGAATCCATGGGTATGCTTCCATGGATTCAATCTTCATTAATTGTTCCAAAGCATATATCAAGGCGGCTATCCTCTGTTGCGTAAGGGGGATTCATGTCAAGGGTAACAACCCTTGGATGTACCATTCCCTTTGATGGTCTTCATGAATTGGATGTGCTAATATCCCAATAGTGTCCTTAAACTTTTGAATATACTCCCATGCAGACTCACCCTCTCTCTACTGAATCTCCCACAACTCAAAGAGAGCTTGCTGCTCTGACAAGGTAGCTTGAACTCGATGATGAATTTATGACACACTTGGTCAAGGGTAAATGGTTGTCCTTGCAACCTAGGCTCAATATCCTTTATGTACCACTTGAGGGCATGAATCCTCAAAGTAGTATGGAATTCTACTAACTTGTTTGCATCTAGAGTCCCTCTGGACCTCCAGATGGTATCGCATAGATACCAATGTTTTTCTATGTCATCGTCTCCTTTACCTCTGAATTCTAGGTATCGAGCAATCAAGACTCATGTGTGTCTAGTCATTCTAGGTATTACTGTTCCTACCAAAATGAATCCTAATGGACCTGATTATGATCTTCCAGGAAACCCTAATATCCCCCCATTGTTCACACTTGTGGACTTTGACAAATTGACTGAATTTGACGGAACAAAAATTGCATGAGTATGCAATACGAAACTTACCAAGGGTATAGAGGGCCCCTAGGGGATGGGCGACTCGAGGTTGGTTCCATTGACTTCTGGGCAGGTTTCTTTGATCTAGGGGGTCTTTTTTTCTTCCTATGAAGCAACCCGCTCAACCTCATTTCTGACTCCTCTTGAGATCGGGGCTGAATATTCTTTGTCTTAAGCAAGATCCAAACCTTCTTCGTATATCCTTTCTTCTACGCACTCCTGTTCTTGTACACCCACCTGGGTACTTGTTTCTCCCTGTGCTTCTCTTTCCTGCAATCTTATACTGGCTAGTATTTCTTGTCTCTAAAAATTTTCTATCTTTCTTTCAACCGTTTATCCTGGTCTAATTTATTTCCGCAACACCTCGGACTACTTTATTTATTTATTTAAATTTCCCCGCCACCATTTATCAACTATGGCATCTCTCCTTAGGTCTCATTCACTTCTTGTGATCTTCTCTTTCCAAGAACCTGTTCCCCTTCTTAGGTCATGCATCTGCCCCAAGATCACCCCACCCCGGGCATTGGTGATTAGGCTACCATCTCAATCAAGGGAACAATTAACATCCCTTCTTCCACCAAGAAGACTTTGATCCACAAGGGAATTTCCCTCAATAGTCTTCCGTGCGCACCTTTCTTGAGTATCTCTTTTTCTCATGAAAATGATAGATTATTCTTTGCTGCAAACTTGATGATATATCCCTCCAAATTCATGTCAACCCAAAAATCCATTGCTTGAGTAATCAGGTGATCTAGATGATAAAGCTATGCTAGCTTCTCAGTATCCCAAGTGTTGGCGTCAGAAGTCACTCCTAGATTGCAGTAGGAGTAAGCCTGCAGCCCATCATTTTGAATGTCATGATTTGTTGATAAAGGGTGATGAATGGGAGTAAACTCGGAGCAAGATTGTTCTAACTTAGAAACTTGGCCAGGTATGCACAAGCAGATGAGGTCTTGGTTCAATTTCAGGCAGTAAGTTGTAATAAGGGTGAGTAGGAGGAAGACTTCTGTGAGGAAAAGTGAAGGGCTGCTGTCGGGTTCGGGCTTCCAACAACTTGTAGAAGAAAACTTTGAACAAAAGAACTTCTTATATTCAAAACATAAACACTAAAAGAACGTAACAGAGCTTATAATAAATCCTTTATTATAACATAGTCACGATGATTCATGTGAATCATTCAATCATGAACCCTTTCAGTTTGAGATCGAAACAAGAAGAAAAAGGGAGTTGCCTTACATTAAACAAAGAAATTTCATATACATATACATAGCCAGGAAAACCAGTGCTTCATTAAAACATAACAGTCGGGAGCTCTGCTCTACTATCCATACTTACTGAAATACAAAAACTAAGTATATATACTCAGGGAAATTTTCCACCTTCACAGTAGGAAGGTAGTTGAGATATTAAAGTCCAAATTAGTGTGTGCAAGCTCCTCAGTCAAACCTGGATGGAACTCCTTCGTCATACGCCACCTTAACTCAATATGGATCTTGCAGAGGGACTTGCATACAAGGGTACCACAGGCTGATTGCTCCAGGCCTTTACCACGCCCTCCATTTATGAGTTGAGCTGAGGTCTCAACCACCTGCTCAATATTTATTAACTGCTTCTTCCATGGAGGGTGGCTGAGATCAAAAACATAAAGAGAGACCCCGTGTCCTTTGAAGTCCTGGTAGCCGAAATGCCAAAATGGCTCTTGGGCGCTTTTCGCATTTTGCGTTTCGGGGTTTCGAAATGCAGTGGAAGAGCAACCCCTTTGTCCTTTGAAGTCCCGGTAGTCGAAATGTCAAAAATTGGTCCTGGGCGCTTTTCGCATTTCACGTTTTGGGGTTTTGAAATGCTATGGAAGAGAAACCCCTTTGTCCTTTGAATTCCTGGTAGCCGAAATATCGAAATGGATCCTAGGTGCTTTTCGCATTTCGTGTTTTGGGGTTTTGAAATGCAGTGGAAGAGCAACCCCTTTGTCCTTTGAAGTCTCTGTAGCCGAAATGCCAAAATGGCTCCTGGGCGCTTTTTGCATTTTGTGTTTCGGGGTTTTGAAATGCAGTGGAAGAGAGAAATCCCTTTGTCCTTTGAAGTCCCGATAGCCGAAATTCCAAAATGGCTACTGGGCGCTTTTTTCATTTTGCATTTCGGGGTTTTGAAATGCAGTGGAAGAGAGAAATCCTTTGTCCTTTGAAGTCCCGGTAGCCGAAATATCGAAATGGCTCCTGGGCACTTTTTGTATTTCACATTTTGGGGTTTTGAAATGCAGTGCAAGAGAGAAACCCTTTGTCCTTTGAAGTTCCGGTAGCCGAAATGGCTCCTGGGTGCTTTTTGCAATTCGTGCTTCAGGGTTTCAAAATGCAGTGGAAGAGAGCAAACCTTTGTCCTTTGAAGTCTCGGTAGCCGAAATGTCGAAATGGCTCATCATTTTGTGATTTTGTTCATAAGAGATGAGCTCATCCGCCAGACCTCGTGCAACTCTGCGACTCAAACTTACCTAATGATCGTCAATCTGCTCCATCTGTGGATCCTTTCCATTGAAAAAAAAATGCCCACTCGCTTGATTTTAAGCCTGAAATGGACTTCTTCAGTATGCTTCACTCGACGCTCATGATTTGCAAGAATTGGCACTAACATTAGGCTCCATGGGGGATAGATTCGTCTAAGAACTCCTTCTGCAGTTCCAGTTGCCTTCTGTTGGGCTATGGAGTCATTTATTAAGCCAAAAATAAACATAAAATCAATAAATACAATATTTACAAAAACAGAGGAGCCGTATAAGGCTCAAACAAAACATTTCTTCAGGAAATGCCCATTTACTGGGCCGCTAAAGACTTCTTCACCCTCCAAATCCTGCAACCTGTACGTGTTATTTAATACTACTTCAGAGATTTTGAAGGGCCCGATCCAGAGGGCATCAAACTTGTTGTGTTTTCCCCTATCCTGCCTAGGTGCATCCCACTTAAGCACCAAATCTCCCAGATCGAATTACTCCTTCCTAACCTTCCTGTTAAAGGCCTGCTTGATCTTCTGCTGATGACTATGAGCTATGCCCATCACCTGCTCCCTGATCTGTTGCACTTCCACCACTTGATGAATTCTTCTGACCATATGGTCTGGCTCTCCTTCATGATCTTGAAAGAATTTAGCTACAGGTAAAGCAAGCTGGGTGGGAAACACAACCTCCATCCCATAAACAAGTTGAAAAGGTGAGGTGCCGAGGGACTTCTTTGTTGTCACTCGATCGACCCATAGAGAAAATTTGAGCTTTGAATCCCAGGCCCTCTTATTGTTTTCCAATAATCTTTTAATGAGTTTGATTAGACTTTTATTGGAAGATTTTTCCAGTCCATTTCCTTGAGGATAATAGGGAGTGGAGTAATTAGTGAAATCTCAAACTACTCATAGAACTTAACTAGAGGCTCAGACTTGAAAGAAGCAACATTATCGGTGATAATTCTGCTGAGACAGCCAAATCTGGCTATGATATCCTCCAAGAAGCTGATAATTACCTTGTGCGAAGCACTCCTGGTGGGGGAAAATTCTATCCACTTGGTGAAATAATCTGTTGCAGTCAGGATCCATCTATGCTGACCACTTGAAGGAGGATGAATTTCCCCAATGAAGTCCAACCCCCACTGTTGAAAGGGTGTTGAAGCTACTACAGGTTTTAGTGGTAGAGATTTGAGCTACTGCTTTCTTGAGAACCTTTGGCATTTGATGTAGGCTCTGAATTCTCTGCAGACATTAGTGAATAAGGTGGTCCAGTAGTGCCCAGCCCTGAGAATTGTGTGGGCTGTGGTCTTCCAGAAATGGTGCCCTCCACAAAGGTCGCTGTGGAAATCAAACATAACTTTCTGGGCTTCCTGTGGATTCAGACACCTCAGAAACACCCCTAGAGGATCTCTCCAGTGCAAGACTTGGTCAATAAGGCAATATCTAACTGCCTTGAGCTTTAAAGCTCTTGCCTTGCTTTTTCCCATTCCATCAAGAGGCTTCAACTCTTGCAGAAAGTACAAAATGTCTCTGTACCAGGTGCATTCTGCTAGTGATAAGCCACCCTAAGAGCTTTTGTTGGGTGACTTAGCTTGCTGATTTCCCGAGCAAGTGTTGATGAAGTTAACCCCCAAGGCCTTGCAATTGGATTCATCCAAGAACTTGGCTAAACCGTGCCCTTTTACCAACTTGGTGGGATTTATCTCCAGTTCAAACTCCAGGATCTTAGCAATCCATTTACCTCTTCTCCCATCTATGTCAGGCTATATAAGGATGTCCTTCATAGAGGTTGAAGGAACATATGCAGTCACTCTTGAGTGCAAGACATAGACTTTGAAAGATTTTAGATATTTCGCCAAGGCATAGGCTTGCTTCTCCATGATCTCATACCTGATTTCTGCATCTCTTAATGCCTTACTGAATAAGGAAATGGGTTTCTCTCGCCCTTCCTCATTTTTCTGCAATAAGACCACTGCTACTGTATCAAAAGAAGCAAAAGAAAAAATTAGGAAATCCTTGGAATAATCAGGCCTGATCAGCACAGGTTCCTCAGTCAATGCCCTTTTTATTTGGACAAAATATTCCCTGGGTTCAGTAGTCCATTTTATTTCGTTTCCCTTTCTGAGCATGGCTGTGATGTGTTTCACAAACTCAACAAAATTTGAGATGAACCTCCTCAGAAAGTTAATCTTCCCTAAAAAATCTTGAACTTTCTTTCTAGACCTGGGAAGTGACAGGGTCTAAATTGCCTCTACCCTGTTGGGATCAATTCTCACTCTACTAATACTATATGGCCTAACAAATTCCCCTCCTTCATAGCAAACAAATATTTCTTGGGATTTAAGGAAAGGCCAAACCTCTAGCATTTCAAGAAAACTTGCCTCAAGTGACATCGGTGTTCCTTATCAGACCTAGAGAAGACTATGATGTCATCTAGATAGATCACCACAAACTGATCTTTCTCCCCGATGAAGGCTATGTCCATGGCTCGCTGAAATGTTGCTCCTGCATTCATTAATCCAAAAGGCATTTTGGCATACATGAATGTGCCCCAAGGAGTGGTGAAGGCTGTTTTTTCTCTGTCCTCAGACATGACTAATATCTGATTATATCCAAAAAAACCATCAATCATGGATATCCTAGATGCACCAGTTACCCTCTGCAATATGTGTTCCATGTTGGGCAAGGGATAGTTGTCTTTCTTTGAGCTCCTGTTCAGGTTCCTGAAATCAACACATAGCCTAATTTCTCCACTTTTCTTCCTCACCGAGACCAAATTGGCTACCCACTCAGAATATCTCAAGGGGACAATGATTTGGGCATCTAACAACTTCTTCACTTCTCTCTCCGTGATAGGCAATAACATGGGATTTATCTGTCTTAGCTTCTACCTAAATGGCTTAGACTCTTCCCTCAGTGGGATCTTGTGTTCAATGACAGTTGTGTCATATGTTTTGAGGTCTTCATAGGTCCATGCAAACACATCAGCAAATTCCCTTAATAACTCGGTATATTCGTCCCTCTGCTCTTTGATCAAAATGCTTGACAACTTGACAAACTTAGGCTCCTCTTGTGTGCCGATATTGCACTCTGTTATATCAACATCTCCATTTGAAACCCTACCCTTTACTGCCACATCATTTCCATCGAAAAATATTTCTAAAGGGACCAGTCCCTTCGGAATGTGATTGCTAGGCAGATGAATAATATGGTGATTAACTATTTTATTTAAAAATATTGTAGGGTGAGGGTGAATTTCGAGATCAGGATCCTGATCAATGTGAAATGAAGAAAATTCATCGATGGACTGAAGAAATTTTTCGATTTCAAGCTCATCTTTGAATACCTTCCAATGCTTGATATTGTCCAGAACAGATGGCCTATATCTTATCTTGACCTCATATTTGATCTTAGGCAGTAGGGGCATCTTGAACAGACTAGCTGAGATGGCTAAGGAATCAACCAAAGTATTTTCCTCTCTTGCAATAAAAGAATTTTGAAAGTTGAGAAGAAATTATCAATCAGGTCCCACACTTCATTTTTGTAACTACTGAGCTGAGGATGCTTAGCCCAATAAGAATTTCTGACTTGTTGGATTATCAACTCAGCATCTCCGAACACTGTTACCTCCTTAATTCCCATTTCTTTTGCAGCCCTCATATCTAGAACAAGAGATTCATATTCTGCCACATTATTGGTAGCTTCAAATTCTAGCTTGTATGACAGGGATGTGGTTTCCTGCCAAGGGGACACAAGAACCACTCCAGCGCCAGCGCCTTCACTAGAAGAAGCTCCGTCGAAGAGCATTTTCCAAACAAAGGTGGTTGGAGGAGGTATCTTGTGATTAAATATGGGTTTCTTTCTGATTTGAAAAGGGGCTTCAGGAGTCTGGGTGATCTGCAATAAAATAGACCCCAAATCAGTGTCAAGTGCAAAGATGGGGTGATTAGTGGGGTCTACTTCATCACTGACAATGTAGGCCAGCTCAGCTTCTTTGTACAACCTCATGTGTTCCCCTCCAAAGACTAGAATGGTGGCATATGTGAGATCCATCTGTAATGTTCCTCCAAGTTTTTTAATCCAAGATCATGAAAACAACATGCCAAACTTGGGGGGAACATCAGCTACTACAATGTCCATGACCACACTCTTCATTGGCAGCTGAAATAAAGAGACGACCAAGTCTTTGATGAATCCAAGGCATTTCACCCTCCTTGAATCAAAAGAGTACAAATCATGATAAGCCTTTGTCACTTCCAGTCCCAATTCTTCCATGACTATTTTGGGCATAAGGTTGTGGGAATCCCTTGAATCCATGAGGAAATTATGCAGCACCTTATCATGTATGTTCAAGGATGTGTAGAAGGGAGGGGATCAATCATCTCTATCTTCTACCATGGGACCTAGGACAACTGCTGGCTTCTCATCTTGAAGATTCACTGAGTCTGTAGAAGGCTGGGGGGACTCAGATTGTAGCAGCTTGGAGAGGGACCTTTTGAAATCTTCATTTTTAACTAGCTCTGAGAGGGGTACGAGAATTCTAATATTTTGAATTTCATGCTCAAAACTAAAGGAGGAGGCTTAGGAGCTTCCCTTACCTCAGAGACAGTTTCTTTGGCTGTTGGTGAAGTATTCCGAGTTTTCTTTTCTTTAGTAGTGATTGTAGCAAGTTTAGCAGGTTTTTTCGCTATGAGGGGCTGATCGTGGCTATCAAAATTCCCTTCTTTATTCTTTGACCTGAGATGATATATGTTAGGAGTGTTGCTGGCCTTTTCCTCTTTACCCAACTCATTGACTTGAATGTTCATAAGGGATCCTTCATATGTAGATTGAGTCAAATGGGGAAAAGGGGAAGTGTCTTCAATACAGTGAATGTCGAGGTTGAGCTCATTTATCTCTTCTCCTTCCTCATGAGAAACTAGGTTATTTTGGAGAGGGGTTTGAATCCTCTGATCATCTCTATCTTTTCTCCATTGTTCCCTTGGCAAAGCCTATGGCACATTGTTGCTAGGCCTCCTGAAGCCTCTGTTATCAATATTTTGGGGATTTCTGTACATGGGCTTCCCTTCTAACTCCCACCTTTCCATTCTAGCCGAAAGTGATTTTAGCACTTTAGTTACCTCATCCGTCTGAAGGGGAAGGGGAGAGGAATTGGATGGGGAGGCTTTAGGTATCTTCCGGGATATGTCTCTATCATCCTTATTCCTGAGTCGGTCAACAACCAATATGTTAGATTCTACTTTCACAGCCGCATCCTGCATGTGAGCCAGAGTAGTTGCTCTCCTTTCCCTCAACAGAAGGTAGAAATCAGGATCAAAAGTGCTAGCATAAGTGATTTTAGCAGAGGCTTCTGAGGGCTTTATTTCAGCGGGGATCTTATTGTACATTTTATTGAATCTCTTGGAGAAGTCAGAGACATAATCTCCTTCCTTTCTCTTCAAAGACCCAAACTCTGTCATGTAATACATGAAGTATTTTTTGTCTCCCCAATGTCCCAAAAAGGTGTTATCCAAAGCCTCAATCCCATCAATAGATCCATGAGGCAGGGCCTTGAACCACTTTATAGCCTTGCCTTTAAGGCTATGGATGAAAATCCTCATCCATACATCTACATGCATGATAACATGATCATCTGTAAAATTGTAAAAGGCTTCAAGGTGTTCTTCTGCAACTATGTCCCCTTCACCTGTAAACTTGGGCAATTGCTTAAGGTAGCCATCTGCTGGAAGGGTGTTGAGAGGCTAAGGTAACAAAAGGAAAGCATACCTAGCAGCTATTATAGCCTCCATTCTGGTCATGGGGGGATTTTCTCCTACCATAGGAATATTAGGTGGAGGAGAACTCGGAGGAGAAGGAGCTCGAACAAGGGATACTGGAAATTTTCTTACAGCTGGATGGGGAAATAATGGGGGATTTAGAGAGAAAGCTAAGGGGCTTGAGTTAGCAGATGCTTCTCTCTGTGCATTAGTAGCAACAATAATAAGAGGAGGGTGGGGAAATCTTCTATGGTCCTAGTTCTACGCCAAGGTACAAGTTCAGGGGAGAGGGGAGTGACAAGGATTTATCCCTCCAATCCCAGACCAGGAGGGGAAAACTCAGCAGGAACACTTCCGAAATTCAGGAAATGGGAAACTTCAGAAAAAGGTCTACTAGGAAGCTGAGAAGAAGAAAATGGAGTTCCTATAGAAGGAGATGGAAAATTATCTGGTTTGGCGGTGGAAGTTTCTCCTTCAGAGGCCTTTCCTTTTCTGATAATCACCTCCTGATCAGCTTCAGGTGTAGCTAGAGGCAACTATGGATGGGACCGCGTGTGTCTACCTCTGGAAGCCACAACTAAAACAGTAGGTTCGTCACAGTGGATTCATCACAATAGAGTCGCCAGGTGCACAGTAGCAATCTCGTAGGGCTTTGATGCCTGATGCACCTTCAAAATCAGAGGATCAATGTCATTCAATCCTAGGGAAAAATTTTCAACTTCATCCCCGACAACGACGCCAGAAATGTTGGCGTTAGAAGTCACTCCTGGATTGCAGCAGGAGTAAGCCTAATTCCCATCAGTTTGAATGTCATGATTTGTTGATAAAGGGTGATGAATGGGAGTAAAATCGAAGCAATATCATTCTAACTCAGAAACTTGGCCAGGCATGCACAAGCAGATGAGGTCTTGGTTCAATTTCAGGCAGTAAGTTGTAATAAGGGTGAGTAGGAGGAAGAATTCTATGAGGAAAAGTGAAGGGTTGTTGTGGGCTTCGGGCTTCCAACAACCTGTAGAAGAAAACTTTGAACACAAGAACTTCTCATATTCAAAACAGAAACACTAAAAGAACATAACAGAGCTTATAATAAATCCTTTATTATAACATAGTCACGACTTTCAGTTTGAGATCGAAACAAGATGAAAAAGGGAGCTACCTTACATTAAACAAAGAAATTTCATATACAGATATATAGACAGGAAAAACAGTTCTTCATTAAAATATAATAGTCGAGAGCTCTGCTCTACCATCCATCCTTACCGAAATACAAAAATTGAGTATATATACTCAGGGCAATTTTCCACCTTCATAGTAGGAAGGTAGCTGAGACATTAAAGTCCAAATTAGCGTGTGCAGGCTCCTCAATCAAACCTGGATGGAAATCCTTTGTCAGATCCACCTTAACTCAGTATGGCTCTTGCAAGGGGGCCTGCATACAAGGGTACCACGGGCTGATTGTTTTAGGCCTTTTCAACGCCCTCCATTTATGAGTTGAGCTGAGGTCTCAACCACCTGCTCAATATTTATTAACTGCTTCTTCCATGGAGGGTGGCCGAGACTGAAAACATAAAGAGAGACCCCATGTCCTTTGAATTCCTGGCAGTCGAAATTCCAAAATGGCTCCTGGGCACTTTTCACATTTCGCGTTTCAAGGTTTTGAAATGCAATGGAAGAGCAACCCCTTTGTCCTTTGAAGTCCCGGTAGCCGAAATGTCGAAATGGCTCCTGGGTTCTTTTCGCATTTCGCATTTCAGGGTTTCAAAATGCAGTGGAAGAGTAACCCCTTTGTCCTTTGAAGTCCCGATAGCCGAAATACTGAAATGGCTCCTGGGTGCTTTTTGCATTTCGCGTTTCGGGGTTTCGAAATGCAGTGAAAGAGAAACCCCTTTGTCCTTTGAAGTCCCGGTAGCCGAAATGTCGAAATGGCTCCTGGGCGCTTTTCGCATTTCGCGTTTCGGGGTTTCGAAATGCAGTGGAAGAGAGAAACCCCTTTGTCCTTTGAAGTCCCAGTAGACAAAATGCTGAAATGGCTCCTGGGTGCTTTTCGCATTTTGCATTTCAGGGTTTCAAAATGCAGTGGAAGAGAGCAACCCTTTTTCCTTTGAAATCCCAGTAGCTGAAATGTCGAAATGGCTCCTGGGTGATTTTCGCATTTTGCGTTTCGAGGTTTTGAACTGTAGTGGAATAGAGAAACCCTTTGTCCTTTGAAGTCCCGATAGCAAAATGTCGAAATGGCTCCGGGGTGCTTTTCGCATTTCGCGTTTCGGGGTTTCGAAATGTAGTGGAAGAGAGAAACCCTTTTTCCTTTGAAGTCCCGGTAGCCGAAATGCCGAAATGGCTCATCATTTTGTGATTTTGGCCATAAGAGATGAGCTCATGCGCCAGCCCTCATGCAACTCTGCGACTCAAACTTACTCGATGACCGTCGATCTGCTCCATTTGTGGATCCTCACCATTGAAAACAAAATCCCCACTCGCTTGATTTTAAGCCTGAAATGGACTTCTTCAGTATGTTGCGCTCGATGCTCATGATTTGCAAGAATTGGTGCTAACACCAAGTATATATTTTCTTGACATGTTCTTTGAACTTTAGCATTTCCTGTAGCCGATCTACCCAATGGAACAACTCTTGCGAGAATTTTACCCAGAAAATCTAATATTGGTCACTCGATCTTTCTAAGTAGATGACATAATCTCTTGCTGTGTTCCTGGTCAAATTTCATAACTCCGCTTCTTTCCATATGAATGCATCACACTTGCGTTCCCACCACTGTCGAACATCAGATATGTGGATCCGACAAAGCATCCTACTTATAGGTTCCCTTTAAAACCAAGGTCCTGGAAACAAAACCATTTTGTTGTTAGACCGGGGTCTTCTTCAAGTTACCAAAAAAAGGGTATCGATGTCGTCTAGTGCATTGGTATTTTTATCTTCCCAAAAGGGAAGAAATCTCACCCAAAGTGCAGCCGAGACTTGAGAATTGGGGAAGGGTAAGAAGAATGCTTAGTCAGATCTACAAGTTATCAAGATTACTACCATTATTGTGCAAGATAGATTAACCATATTAGAGTCTTTAACACCTCATAACCCAACACAAAAGAACAAAGTTGTGCAGAACATCATAAAGAAATACATAAGTATCATGCATAATAAACAGATCATAATATCATTCTATGCACACATAAATCATCATAGACATGGGTCTTCTTTCAAATTTTATCTCCATCAACATTCTATTATAACAAATTCCTTACTCAGAATACATGCACAACTTATCTCAGACATACACAAATTCATACTATAGAGAAACAACTAGTACATCTCAAGATAGTACAAGATCATATCATATTCTCTCCAGTCCCTTGCCCTTACTACCTCTACAGTAATACAAAACTAGTTCTCCCTACATTTCCAATCTGGCTCAAAACCCAATTGTTACTACTCAACTCTCATTACCCAACCAACTTGCAATCCTCTTCTTTTTTAGCTTGATAAGCCACAAGATCTCTCCTCTTCTTTATTATGTTTTAACTATTGCTCCAAAAACTAATTCTACGTTGGCCTCTAACTATTTTCTGTTCCACCTCCTTTTTGTTGCACACTCTTTCGCTGAGCCTTGTTTTCCTTCCTTTGCTTGGGTGCTCTGACTCTGTGATAGCTTGTGCACACCTATATCTAAGACTCCTTACAATATGATTATGCCAGAACTAAAGGATTTGCATATGCAACTTGAAGAGCTTCTAAAGAAGGGATATATAAGTCCAAGTGTGTCTCCTTGGGGTACACCTAAGACTTTGTATCAAATTCAGGTAGTTGAAAAAAGTAACAGAAAAGAAAATTTATCATTTGCAAAGGATAGATGACACGTTGAGACTTTATATCAACTTCAGGTAGTTGAACAAAGTAATAGTAAAGAAAAATTATCCTTTGCCAAGGATAGATGACATGTTTGATCAGTTGAGAGGCATGTGAATATTTTCCAAGATAGATCTCAGATATAGATATCACCAAGTGAGAATAAAAGAGGAATAAATCAGTACGACGTCCTTCAAAACAATGTATGGTCATAAAAATTTCACAATAGTGCCATTTGGGTTGTCAAATGGACCAGTTGTATTTATGTGTTTAATGAATGGAGTTTTCAGAGATTACTTGGCTAAGTTTGTCATTGTATTTTTTGATGAAATTCTTATTTACTCAAGGTCTGAGCAAGAGCACGAGCAACACTTGAGGATAGTTTTGTAGGTGTTGAGGGAGCATCATTTTTATGCAAAGTTGAACAAGTGTTCATTTTATCAGTGAAATATTCATTACATGGGTCATATTATTTTAGAATAAGGAATAGTTGTGGACCCAATGAAAATAAAAGTCATTGAATAATGGCCAACACCAAGAAATTTCTCCAAAGTAAGGTCCTTCATGGGACTAGCACGGTACTATAGAAGGTTTAGTGAATGATTCTCACAGATTGTGCATCCAATCACATCCCTACAGAAGAAAGGTGTGTGATTTGAATGGACTATGGATTCCACTAGCAATTTCCAGAATTTCAAGAACTTGTTAACAAGTGCACCATTTTTTAGGATTGTTGATCCAGATGCGGACTTCATTGTGTGCAAGGATGCATGCAAGGAAGGACTTTGGGGTGTCCTAAGTAGGAATGGGCATGTGGTATGCTATGAATCAAGGAAGTTGAAAGAGCAGGAAATAATATATGTTACATATGACTTGTAATTGGAAGCCATAGTGCATGCTTTGAATATGTGGTGACATTATCTCATGGGAAAACGATTTGAACTGAGAACAAACCATTGTGGTCTGAAGTATTTTTTTGAACAACCAAGTTTGAATGCTAGACAAAGAAGGTGGTTAGAGTTCCTTAGTGAGTATGACTTCAACATAAATCCTATTAGAGGAAAAGAGAACAAGGTGAATGACACACTCAATAGGAGGATGCATGAAATGTATGTTACAACCATTAGCATGTACCAGACAAATTTTGTTGGTTGTGAAGCCTGATTATATTCCTGATTCAGAGGTTTATTTCAGCCGTGCTTGGACCCCATTCCCTAATGGGGGGTGAGGGGGGCCTTTCCCCCCACAACTATCGCTAGGGGGGTCCAAGGGGGGTGAAGAGACAATTTTTTTATCCCCCCCTGTTGGTCACTGTAATTGCTTATTAACTAAACAATCCAGTGTTACATAAATTGTCAACCCAGGGAAGTCTGTTTATTTCAAAGGAAATCACACACTGTATATGCTCAATCTCGAAAGAAATCTATAGTTGTAGTAAAAGTACATTAATCACACCTTTCCTTGGACAGACTGAAGTTCTACTTTGAATTACAGAAAAACAATCTACCTATTGCAGAGTTCAAGTTTAAGGAAATAATTCTCCGAAGAATTCTGGATTACATTAAGAAACAACAACCTAGGAAAGAAATATTTCAAGATATTGCAAAAGAAAAGACCAACTATTTTGTAACAGAGAACATGACCCTATTCCCCAAGCAGGAATCTTCAGCGCCTGTTTCCGACTATCACACTTTCATGAACTCATTACTAATCAAAATGATTGACACGTACAAAAGGCTAACTATCTCATAACAGAGAACATGACCCTATTCGCCAAGCAGGAATCTTCAGCACCTGTCTCTGATTATCACACTTTCATAAATTCATCAAGCATAATTACCAATCAGAATGATTAACAATTACCCAAGCATGAATTGTATGAAAACAATGTAACAATCAGTAAAGCAGAGTTTCAGCAAAACAAAGTTCAGTAAAGTAGAGTTTTAGCAAAACATAGTTTAATCAAGGTGTGAAAAAAAATAATGCTAACACACTACAAAACTAATGGGTGAATCTTGTGAAGAAGGTGGACCCTCCCTTCTCACAAGATTCCCCAGAAATGAAAGGAACTAGGAAGAAATGCTCAGAATAATCTTTTATTCATCTGTCAACTGTATCATGTTGCAATATCCAAAGTGAACACGTCCTTCTCCGTAATTCCCTTCTAGCCAAAAAGGATCCCTTCTAATGATGATTTCCCCTTATTTAAAGAGGAGAATCCCCTCAATACAATTGATCATCAAATTACATGTGCACATACAAATTCTATTCTTAGTCAGATCTATTCTTATATACTGGAATAGAATATCCTGATCTCCCGTAGCAAAATGTTATTACAATAGTTGGAATGGTGTTGGGTGAGGTGTAGTTGTTGTGGCCGGTGTAACAACTTCTTTATTTATCTTCTTGTTACTGTTGTTGTATACTGTTTCAACATCACAAATCACAGACTTTTTCAGCAACGGGATTTGCGTTCTGACTGTTTCAACAACGTGATCTTCAAGCAACAGCAATGGTTGATGCTGGCTTAAGGTGTGACTGTTGCGGCTAGTGTAACAACTCCTCTTTACTATTGTTCTAGCATCGCAAACCACAGACTGTTTCAGCAACGGGGTTTGCGTGCTTTTGATTGTTTCAGCAACGGGTCTTCAAGCAACAACAATAATCTGCAGTTCGAACTATTTCAGCACTATATGTTTCTGATCGGTGGCTAAGTATGAGAGTAATGTAAAATTACATGTAAAACAAATTAAACATATAGCAAAGAGAAGAGACGTTATATACCTTTGGAAAGATAGGGTAAGGTGATAATGTAAGCTTAAATGTGAGTGGAAAAAGTATGTAATGGTAGCAAAAAATATGAACAAAAAGGTACATTATAGGGTCCTAACATCCCCCCCAACTAAAAAGGTTGCATGTCCTCAGGCAACTTCAATCAGAATCAGAATCTGGATATCGACTCGGAGCGTGCAAATTACTTAAGCAGTAGCTGTGGAAAGTGTTGTCTGTTGGAGCTCTGAATCCTTGAACGCGTTGTATCCTTAGCCAAGCTGTTGTTTCAGCCTTCTTGGGCAACTTATGGTGAACTTGATATTTCTCTGCTAGCATCCATAGAATAGGAAAATGGAACTGATAACCTATCCATCTTTCAACACATTGTTGAACGCATTTGATGTAGCTAGGTACCCGGGAGATTGATGTCTCAAGATTGGTAGGACTAAAGGGATTGTGTTCCTGTCTTTTCTCAGAAGATTGTTGCCAAAACATGTTATTTTCTTGTAGGGCAATGATCTCGGTGGATTTAATAAACTGTTGACAATCCTGAAGTACTGTTGTCTATAGTTGCTGAATATATTGAATCATCCCTGGTTTCTTCAAAAACGATAATACTCTACAACAAAGGTGGCAACGTTCTGTGGTTCTGGCCGTTTCCAGAGGAGGCAGTTATCCTCGTTATGCTTGGCAGCTAGGAATTCATTCTTCCATGTAATCTGATTGTTAAGGAATGAGGTGAGTTCCCGAATCTAGATATCACCGACAAGAGGGTTAAGGTTAAGTTGTCGGTTCTCAGAGATGGCCTCATTATGAAGATATACCTCACATAGGAGGTGCTGATCAATAGTAGAAGCTTCTGCAAAGGTTCTAACAAAATCTATTGGATTTAACACTGCATGGGGTCTACCTTCTTTGATTGATTTAATCTGAAAAAATGTAAGTCATTCTATGAGGAAAAGAGAGTAATTGGAGGATGGTTTCCTTGCAACCAACAATTTTTGTGCCAAGTCAAACATCAGGAGCAATTTTCCTTTTAGCTCTTTATTATGCTTCTTATGGGTACGGGATTATTGGCGTGTCTACTCCAAAGCTTCCTAGTTTGAATAGATGTGGTTTAGCCAGAGTAGTTTGTGCTCCTGCAGGCTTTTGTCTTGTGTAACAACAGACTCTTTTTTCCATTTGTCCATTATTGCCTGCTCATCCC
This sequence comes from Picea engelmannii, assembly GCA_009831015.1. Lineage (NCBI taxonomy): Eukaryota > Viridiplantae > Streptophyta > Pinopsida > Pinales > Pinaceae > Picea > Picea engelmannii. Next base: position 60,153 of record ML778526.1, read on the forward strand.
ATGGTTGAGTTTGTGTTTCAGCATCACAAGTGATAGGTTGAGGTAGGGTTTGAGTGGCTCGTTCCACAAGAGTATGGGTGTTGATCTCGCTAGGAGGGGCATATTCATCAATAGGTAGTGCTTGTACAACTTTATTAATAAAAACAGGGGCCTCAGATGTAGCAGTTGTTGTAGGCCAGGGTTCATTTTGAATTTCGAAAGGTCCTACTAGTTCTTGTGTAACAACATGGTTTTCTTCTTTGACTGCAAAAGTCGTAGGTGCAGGGGAAGCTCCAAGGATTGGAATTTGAGTTACTTTGTAGCCTTCTTGATAATGAATTTCCCCACATTGATTGCACATATACTCTCTACATTGATTCTCTTTTGTATTTTCCTCTGTCATGGTCACTATGCGAGCTAAGGTGTACAATTTAAGTTCCTTATTGTAGGCTTCCTTTACCCTTACTAGATCTTGCTTGTAGGCTTCCAATTCACACCTTAGGAACTCATTTTCTTGTAAGACAGAGGCCATTGTTGGTTCTGGTTGTTGATATTTCATGGGTATATTAAGAGGGGTGACTAGTTCTTATGTAACATTCACAGCCGCACTAGCTGGTTCTTGTGTAACAGTCACAACCGCACTAGATGTTTCTTGTGGAGCAGCTACATGATCGACAGTTGATTCTTGTGTTTCAGCTTCTTGATGTAGAGACAGTAGTGTTGCGGCACCCTAGGCATATGATTCCTGTATTTTGGTAACAATATCAGCAGCTGGTTCTTGTGTTTCAGCTACTGGATGAGTAGCTGGTTTTTGTGTTTCGGCTACTTGATGAGTAGATGGTTCTTGTGTTTCAGCTACTTGATTTAAAGAGAATGATGTCGCAATACACTGGGCCTGTGGTTCTTGTGTTTCAGTGCCCATGGGTGGAATAGGTAAAAATTCCAGAATTTGGGAGGGTAGAGGTGTACTTGCTTTTAGCAAGATGGGTTGGGGGTTTAGGACAATGGCGGTAGTGGCTGCTCTTGTTGAGGTCCTCGTTCGTTTTCTTTGTAAAAAGGAGGAATTTGCTTCTTTCTTTTGCGTGTGGGTTTTTCCTCAGTGATGGGGCAGGGAGAGTTGTTTGGTTTAGAATCATCGCTAAGGATATGAACAGTAGGAGTAGATGATTTTGGTAAGTTGTGGGGCGGGCTTGGTATGGTAGGAAGGTTAATTGGATCAATTGGGTCTGTAGGTGGACTGTTAGGTATTTCCAGAGGGTCTGGAAGGTTTTGTGGTTGTTGTTCTTGAAGATTTTCAGGATGTTCAACAACTTCTTGAGGGTCTATGGGTGGGTTGTTTAGGGGAGGGTTTTGTTGGGAAAAACCATTTTGGATGAGTAGTTGAGTGAGAAGGTGATGGGTGAGGGAAAGGGTGGGATTTTTAGCCGTTTTATAGTAATGCGACATATTTCTAAGACATCTGAGCGGATAGTAGGGAATATTCACTAATATAGCATGTTGTAAATGAGACAACAAGACAAAATCGTATTGGTAGACTACCTGGTATCGACCTTCACAGATGACGTAGTGCTTGACAAACTCTATAAATTTCGGCCAAGGAGGCGGCAATGAGCTAAGTCAAACACCCCGACCTTGAGGCTCGATTTTTTCTCCTAGCAAGAGAAAATCCTGTTGGGCATTAAGGATAATGTGTTTGCGACTGAACCAGCGAATGCCAGTGACAGGGAGACCCAAAACCTGTGCTATATCATCCTCTGTGACTGGAATCCGAACCCCTTGAACAATGGAATAATCTTCCTGAAGATTTCGAGCAAATTGAAGAACCTGTTGTTGATCAAATCCCTGGAGCCTCTAAAAATAACCTAGCCAGCCTGCCTGCAGAAAAAATTGATAGACTTCTGGATAAAATTCTAATATGGCTATCATGGTGGGTTTGTACCATATAATAGGGCCTCCCATAGCTAACAACACAATCAAAGAGTCAAGTAACTGCTTCTGAACAGAGTAAGTTTTGCGGGTGAAGGCATGAAAATGGTGGTGAAAACAAACGAAAGGATGGGTAAAAAGGAATGACAGTAGTCGGTTCGTGTGAAATGATGGCATAAGATTTCGATACTTTTTTTCCCCCCAGGTACGGCTAAAATAATGATTTTAAGTGAGTGATAATAATGAGTCGGGATCTTCTCATTAGCCATAGTTCAATTGTATTTACATATAAAGTTTACATACCTCATCTTTACCTTTGATTCGTACTTCAAGCAAAATATAGTGCCTGTCCATAATAGTTCTGCAGTAACCATGGGGGAGACTTTTGATTTATTAGAGAAATTGTATCAAGGGTTTGTTTAGTTATGAGAGAGGGTCGTGGAAGGACAAAATGTAGTATGAGAGTGAAAGATCTTTTTGACAGGGAATGCTGAAAAGTTGGTGTTCAGCAACAGGAAAAGAATAGAAAAATGTTTGTTGAAGAGTGATGTTTTAACAATGTAAAATATTGCTGAAGAAATGGTGTTTCGGCAGTGGCGACATGTTGTTGAGTAGTGATGTTTCAACAATGGAGAAAAAGGGTGAAAAATTGTTGAACAGTGGTGTTTCAGCAATGGGAAAAAGGGGAAAAAATTGTTGAACAGTGGTGTTTCAGCAATGGGAAAAAGGGCGAAAAATGAGGAAAAATATTGCTGGAAAGTGATGTTTCGGCAATGGGTAAAAGGGAGAAAAATTGTTGAACAGTGGTGTTTCAGCAATGGGGAAAAGGGCGAAAAATTTCTGAACAGTGGTGTTTCAGCAATGGGAAAAAGGGGGAAAAATGAGGAAAAATATTGTTGGAAAGTGATGTTTCGGCAATGGGTAAAAGGGCAAAAAATTGTTGAACAATGGTGTTTCAGCAATGGGGAAAAAGGTGAAAAATTTCTGAACAGTGGTGAAGAAAGGGGGAGTAGTGTTTCACAAAATGAAGCTTGGATATTCTTGAAGTAAGATCGTCCTTTCTTGGTAGGCCTTTTCTTTGATCGAGAATCTGCAAAAGAATCAATTGTAACATGCCATTCCTTGACAAGGATTATTAGTAAAAGAAATCTAATCTAATACTAAAGGAATTAAATTCAAAAGAATTAATTGCAATGAGGGGTAGGAGGCCCCTCTAAAAAGAGATAATGTGAGTCTGCCACACATGTGGCCTTAAAATCTTCTTTGGAAATGGGGCGCTGGTACAGACGAAGTCGATGACCATTCACTAGTAACGGTGTTTTAGAGTCATCGATTGTGAGGAGCCTTACTGTTCAATTGGGTAAAATAGTGTCCACTTCGTAAGGTCCAAGCCATCTTGTACGTAGTTTCCCTTGAAATTATTTAAACCAAGAATCATACAGTAAGGCCCAATTACCTTTTTGGAATTTCTTATGCTTGATGGTTTTGTCATGCCATTTTGATCTTTGTTGTTGAATCATAGTTGTCTGATGAATGACATCTAGTCTTTTTTCATCCAATTCATTAAGCTGCTGCAACCTGGTTGTCTGTGCATCGGTCAAATCAAGGTTGACAGCTAAAGCAGTCCTTAAGGTTTTTATTTCAAATTCCATAGAAAAGATGACACTTTTTCCATAAACTAATTCATAGGGAGAGAATCCTGTAGTATTTCTCCAGGTAGTTTTGTAGGCCCATAATGCTTCAGGGAACCTGTGAGACCAATCCTTTTTGTTTTCCTTCACTGTTTTTGTGAGAATGGCTTCTATTACTTTATTTGTGCTTTCCACTTGTCCATTGGCTTGGGGGTGGTATGGTGTATTCATTCTATGATGAATGTGATATTTTTGAAGGGTGGCTTTAAAACCATGAGAACTGAAAGGAGGTCCTCCATCTATAACTAATTCTCTAGGCACTCCAAATCTGATAAAGATGTCTTCAAATAGAAAATCTAGAACCGTTTCTTCAGTAGCTCTATGGAGTGCTTTAGCTTCAACCCATTTGGTCATATAATCTGTGCAGACTACTATATAAATTTTTTGATTGGATGGAGGGTTAATGGGTCCTACAAAGTCTAAGGCCCATCTTTCAAATGGTTCGAGTATTACCTGGGGATTTAATGGCATTTCGTCTCTATGATTAGGTTGGCCCATTCTTTGACAGCTATCATAGGCCCGAACATATTTCTTTGCATATTTAAAAAGTGAAGGCCAACAATAACCCATCCTGAGAATTTTATGTGTTGTTCTCTTATCAGCAAAATGCCCTCCACAAGGGCCATCATGACAAGATTTTAGTAAATCATAAACCTCATCTTCTCTAATGCACCTTTGCATTTCTTGATCAAGTCCTGTGTGGAAAAGACACCCACTTATCCATCTATACCGAGCACTTTGTTGAATGATTCTTCTTTTCTCTCAGTGGGATAGGTGTGGTGGTAACTTCCCTGTAACCAAGTAGTTAGCGATGTCTGCATACCATGGTGAGTGAGCAGATACTGCAAATAGATATTCATCAGGAAAGGAAACATCTACTGGGGTATTATCATCAAGTGTTAGCCAAGAAAGGAAATCAACAACTACATTTTCTTTTCCTGGTCTATCTACAATTGTAATATCAAATTCTTGTAATAATAGTAACCATCTGGCAACTTGAGAATTTGTGATAGGTTTGTTCATTAAATATTTGATAGTTGAGTGATCAATATGGACAAGACTGGAGTAGTCAGTGATGTAATGTCAAAATTTATTAATATCAAAGATAACTATTAAGAATTCCTTTTCGGTAACTGTATAGTTAAGTTTAACAGGAGTCATATTCTTGCTAATGAAGTAAATAGCATAAGGGAGATGATTTTCTTCTTGTCCCAAGACAACTCCTATTGCAATATCTGAAGCATTAGAGGATATATGAAAGGGAAGTGTCCAATCAGGTCCTCTTATAAAAGGGGCTATAGATAACTGATGCTTAAGTGTATTAAATGCTTCCTGGCAAGGATTAGTCCACTTGAATTCAACATTTTTCATCAGTAACACAAACAGAGGAGAATCTATTTTGGAAAAAAAATTGATAAATCTTTTGTAGTATCCAGCATGTCCTAGGAAACTTCTCACCTCTATTTGGGTTTTGGGAATAGGAAGATTTTTAATGACTTGTATCTTGGATGGATCCACCTGGATTCCTTGAGATGAAATAAAATGTCCAAGCACTATTCCTTCACTAATCATCATATGAAATTTTTCTATACTTAAAGAAAGGTGGACTTGTCTACATCGATTAAGTACTTTCTCAAGGTTTTGTAGTGATTCCTCAAAAGAAACACCATAAGGGGTAAAATCATCCATAAAATTTCCATAGAGTCATTAATCATATCAGAAAATATTCCTATAACTACTCTTTGAAAGGTTGCTGGTGCATTACATAGTCCAATGGGAGGACTCTATAAGCAAAATTTCCCCAAGGGCTAGTAAAAGTGGTCTTATCTTGGTCTTGGGGTGCAATTTTGATCTGATTATACCCACTGAAACCATCTAAAAAGGAGAAAAATTTCTTCCCTGACAAACTATCTAACACCTGATCAATGAATGGTAACGGAAAGTGATCTTTTTGAGTGGCTTTATTTAAGGCTCTATAGTCTACACATACTATCCATTTCCCATTTTTCTTAGGAACTATTACCAACAGGGAAACCCATTCGCTGTCCGATATAGGATATATGAACCCCGCATTAAGCAATTTTTGAAGTTCCTCCTTAAGAATTTCTCTTAAATTAGGGTTCATTCGTCGTTGAGATTGGCAGATCGGTCGACAATCTTCCTTGATATAGATACGATGAGTACATAATTCGGGAGAGATTCCTTTCATATCTGTATAGTCCCATGTGAATGCTTCCTTATGTTCAAGAAGTAACTTCATTAATTGTTGTGTTTCAACATCTGTCAGGTTGGGGTTTATGTTCAGTGTTTTGACAGGTTCAATTTCTACTGGTATACTTTTAGAAGAGATGGTGACTGATGTTTGAGGTGGGTTTTCAGAGTTAAGGTTTTCCTGGTTATCTGACTCCAAAAGTGCAGTTAATTGGTTATGAGTTTCTGGAGTCACGGAGGAAGGTTCACAAATAAAATTATTAATTACTTCATCCTCAGTGGCATCTTTAAGGCTTAAGGCTTATCCGATAGTCAAGATAGGTTGAGTAGTTTGATCATCAAAGTCCACCCATAAAGAATTGCCATTATTAATCAAGGGTGTAGTGTGAGGGTAGGGGGTAAGCTGTTTAGTCTCATATCCATTGGAAATTGTCATTGAACCAGATCTACAGCTAATAAAAGTGTTCGCTGTGGCTAGCCAAGGCTTGCCCAAAATTAGAGGGTGCCCCCCTAACTTTGTTTTAGGTTGTAATACCACAAAGTCAGCTCGATAATTCCAGGATTCAACTGAGATGATTAGGACTTCAATGACTCCTTTCGGTTTTATTGTAGAACGGTCAGCTAATTCTAGAATGGTTCGGGTGTCTCTGATTTCATTCTTTAGTTGTAACAGTTGTGAGGTTTCAAGAGTCATAATATTGATAGCAGCGCCTAAGTCTACCAGAACTCGAGGAATTATTGTTTTTCCAATTTGCAATGAGACGGTAGGATGGCCAGGATCACCATATTTAACTGGGGGAACTTTACCTGACATTAGTACAGACAAATCATCCATGACATGAACTGTGAGGGGATCTTTAGTTTTCCTACCGGGTTTCTTAACACAAATGTCTCGCATAGTTCTGGCATAAATTGGTACATCTCTTAGTGCTTCTAATAGTGGAATTTTGACATAAAGATTTTGTAATTCCCCTAGAAGATTGAAAGCAGGTGGCTCAGGCATTTTAGTCAAAGCTAAACACTTAGAAAATGGTGGTTTTGTTGTTTCAGCAACAGTGTTGGAGGATGATTGTACCTCTTCAGGTACATCATGCTTTTTTGTTTCCTCTTTATTGGAATCAGAAGAGGTAACATCAACAATGGCAGGTTCTACTATTTTCCCAGATCGTAAATGAATATCATTGCATTGCACAGGGAAAAGAGAAAGTATAGGCTGGTTTTGAATATCAATGCACTGCACAACCTTATTATTGGGGTTAGGGTTAGGTTGTACAGGTAGTTGGGGCCTCATCATTTGATTGTTTGGTGGAGTACCTGGTGGTAAGGAGAGTGGTTGCAGAAATTGTGATCGAGGTAATTGATTTGGGAATGGAGGTTGTTGAACTCTCTAATTTGGATTCCATTGGTTAAGGTAAGGTTGTTGTTGTGGAGGCTAAGGAGTCCACATTGCTGGATCTACAAAGGGAGGGTTCGTTTGTTGCATGGGTGGGTAATTCATTTGATTGGGGTATTGCATTTGATTATAGGGAGGGTAATTTTCTTGATCAAAAGAGGGGTATTTATTCTAATGATTAGAATATGTAAATGGCATATTAGGATTCATACCTTGTCCCCATGGCTGCCATTGCCTTCTCTGTGTCAACAGATAGATAGCTTCAACTTCTTCATCAGTTGGTTGTAATGCTACCTTGATTCCTGGTAAAGAAGGGCATTGTTGAGTTTCATGATCCTTATCACAAATGGTGCAGATTGGATTTTTGTCCAATGGGCATTCCCTTTGTGGGTGCTTATCTCTGCATTTGGAACAAAAGATGGACAGAGCTGCTTCTGCTTCGGCTTGTTTCTTTTGAATCTGCAAGGTATCAATTTGTGAGGCAAAAGAGCTTAACATTTCAGTTTTAAAACCCTCAAGTAAATTACCTATTTCGGCTCTTGTTGTTCCTCCACTGGCTGATTTTTGAACTCTTGAAAATGTGGTATCCCTGCTATTTGATCTATTCCTTGAAGCTCCTCTTGAACATCTTTTACATAGGTTAACAATTTCATCATATGATTATTTAGATATGTCCCCTTTTCCAAGCATATTCATCATATCTAGACAATCATCCCTTACTCCTTTTAGTAATATTGTTTTAATAATATCTTTACTTACATCGGGGTGACTGGATCTTTGTAGATTATACTGTAGCCTTTCTACAAAGTCCTCCATATTTTCATCCTCTTTCTGTATCATCTTGAATAGTTCCTCTCTTTTTTCTCTTGTTCGGCAATAGTCTTGGTATTTATGCAGGAATTTATGTTTCATCTGGTCCCATGTTGTGATTACATGACCTCCAAGACTCATGAACCATCTTAATGCATTTCCTTTCAATGTTGCTGGAAATAGCTTTAATTTTTGAGCATTGGAAATGTAATCATAACTTCTGCATAATATGTCAAACTCGAAAAGGAATTCATCAGGATATTCTGAAGATAAACCATGAAAGTTAGGTAAAGCTGAGAGTGGAATATTCTTCATGGGAGCTACTCCTCTAGGAAGATCACCAATAGTAAATCCTAAGGTGGAAAAAGAGTTTTCATCATTTACCTCTCCTTTAGGACCTGCATGTTCTTCATGATGCAGTTCTTCATTATACTCATCCATGGTTTCTTCTGTTTGTTCCCCTGTTGCACTTGCTCGATCCTCAATGTTTCCTACTAGTTTCTCAATTGTCTCAGGACTCCAAATCTCTTTCCCCGTTTCAAAGTTTTCTTGAAAGGAAGGTTGGGATTTTGGTTTTCAAGAGCTTGGTCCCTGAGGAGCAACAGATTCAGATTTTGATATAATCTCGTCAATAAAAGTATTTCTTCCTCCCCTTCCTCTGCCTCTGCCACCTGTAGGGTCAGTTTCTTTGTGGTATCTGCATCCTCTCATGCAATCTGTATATCTGAAAGAACATAAATTATTTTGAAATCTATAATTTCCTTCCCCAACAACGACGCCAAAATGTTGGTCACTGTAATTGCTTATTAACTAAACAATCCAGTGTTACATAAATTGTCAAACCAGGGAAGTTTTTTTATTTCAAAGGCAATCAATTCTCAATCTCAAAAGCAATCTAAAGTTGTAGTAAAAGTACATTAATCACACCTTTCCTTGGATAGACTGAAGTTCTACTTTGAATTACAGAAAAGCAATCTACCTATTGCAGAGTTCAAAGTTTAAGGAAATAATTATCCGAAGAATCCTAGATTACATTAATAAACAACAACCTAGGAAAGAAATATTTCAAGATAATGCAAAAGAAAAGACAAACTATTCGGTAACAGAGAACAAGACCCTATTCCCCAAGCAGGAATCTTTAGCACCTATTTCCGACTATCACACTTTCATGAACTCATTACTAATCAAAATGATTGACACGTACTGAAGGCTAACTATCTCATAACAGAGAACATGACCCTATTCCCCAAGAAGGAATCTTTAGCACCTGTCTCTGATTATCACACTTTCATAAATTCATCAAGCAGAATTACCAATCAGAATGATTAACAGTTACCCAAGCATGAATTGTATGAAAACAATGTAACAATCAGTAAAGCAAATTTTCAGCAAAACAAAGTTTAGTAAAGTAGAGTTTCAACAAAACAAAGTTTAATCAAGGTGTGAACAAAAATAATGCTAACGCACTATAGAACTAATGGGTGAATCTTGTGAAGAAGGTGGGCCCTCCCTTCTCACAAGATTCCCTAGAAATGAAAGGAACTAGGAAGAAATGCTCAGAATAATATGTTATTCATCTGTCAACTGTATCATATTGCAATATCCAAAGTGAACACGTCCTTCTCTGTAATTCCCTTCTAGCCAAAAAGGATCCCTCAATACAATTTATCATAAAATTACATGTGCACATACGAATCCTATTCTTAGTCAGATCTAATCTTCTATACTGGAATAGAATATCCTAATCTCTCGTAGAAAAATGTTATTACAATAGTTGGAATGGTGTTGGGTGAGGTGTAGCTGTTGCGGCCTGTGTAACAACTTCTTTATTTATCTTCTTGTTACTGTTGTTGTATACTGTTTCAACATTGAAAATCACGGACTGTTTCAACAACGAGATTTGCGTTATGACTGTTTCAGCAACGTGATCTTCAAGCAGCAACGATGGTTGATGTTGGCTTAAGGTGCGGCTGTTGCGGCTAGTGTAACAGCTCCTCTTTACTGCTGTGTTGATTGTTGTTCCAACATCGCAGACCACAGACTGTTTTAGCAACGGGGTTTGCGTGCTTTTGACTGTTTCAACAACGGGTCTTCAAGCAGCAACAATAATATGCAATTCGAACTGTTTTAGCACTATATGTTTCTGATCGATGGCTAAGTATGAGAGTAATGTAAAATTACATGTAAAACAAATTAAACATATAGCAAAGAGAAGAGACGTTATATACCTTTGGAAAGATAGGGTAAGGTGATAATGTAAGCTTAAATGTGAGTGGAAAAAGGATGTAATGGTAGCAAAAAGTATGAACAAAAAGGTACATTATAGGGTCCTAACACCCCCCTGATGAGGGATTCGGGGACAATGCCCTCAAAGCTAAATATTGGGAAAATTGCCTTCTAAAATATTGTAATTTCATAGTCAATCTGGACCGTTCATTATAAGGTCGCAAATCTAACGGGAGAAGTTATGTTAGGCTTTTTTTTCCTAGAAGGAAACCCTATTTTATGAGGGACTTATATTGTGGTTGTGTATGTGTGTGATTATTGTATTCTGAGAGAGGAGAGCATGAGATAAAGAAGATAAAGTTACAGTGGGTGTGTTGTAGGTTGTATCCCTTCATTTCGTTGGATAATAAAAAGGAAGGACCTGGAAATTTCTCTGGTGGACGTATCCCAGACTGGGTGAACAACGTATATCTATGTCTCTATTGTATTGTGTATCTTATGTGTTTTTATTTCCGCATTTGTCTTATTTTATTGCTCCATGATCCTATTTTTCTAACAGATTTACACAAAAAAATTCTGGAAGTTGCCAAATTAGATCTATGATATATGGATCTAAACATGACTTTACAACAAGGTATGTCATAGCCAAATTTTTAAGGCTATGAGTTAAAATAGGATGGGATATTAATGTATAGACATATATTCTATGTGTCGAATGATCAAGAGTTGAAGAACCTATTTTTTTTAGAGATGCATAAGGTTCCTTATGTTGGAAATCCAAGTTAGCAGAAGAACATTGTCGCGGTCAAGAAGCAAGACTTTTGGCTAGGTATGAAAAAGGAAGTTGTGGATTTCATTGGAAGATATCCCGAATGTCAAAAGGTCAAGGTTCAACACAAACATCCAGCTGGTCTGTTATATCATTTTTTTATTCCTAAGTGGAAGTGGGAAGTTGTGACCATGGATTTCATAACTAAGTTGCCTAGGGCTACTAAGAAAAATGATTCTATTATGGTGGTAGTGGAAAAGCTTACTAAAGCTACTAATTTTATTCCAGTGAATTCAACACACAAGGAAACCGACGTTGTTGAGATATACATGTGCGAAGTTCCATGGTTTTCCTAAGGAAATTGTGTCTAATAGACATTCCAAGTTCACCTCGAACTTTTGGAAAGAGCTACTCAAAGGATTTGGAACAAATCAAAATTTCAACGCATCATATCACCCCGAGTCAGATGGTCAAATCGAGAGGGTAAATTAGGTGATTGAAGACATGTTGAGGGTGTATGTGATGGAAAAACCATCCAAGTGGGAAGACTACCTTCATTTGATGGAGTTTTCTTACAACAATGGGTATCAGGTGTCTTTAAAGATGAGCCCATTTGAGGAACTTTATGGTAGAAAGTGTAACATGCTAGTGAGTTAGGAAAACCCAACAGTCAGTGCAATAGTTAGACCAGATTTTCTCCAAGAAATTGAGGAGAAGATGGTAAAGATCAAGAAGAGTTAAAAGGCTTCCTAGGACAGATAGAAAAGTTGAGAAAATAAAGGCAGAACCCAGAGAGAATTTGGAGTGGGTGATCATGTGTTTTTGAAAGTGAAGGCCAGGTGCACTTCCTTGAAGTTGGGAAGGTGTGCTAAGTTAGCATCGTGCTATTATGGTCCATTTGAAATCTTTGAAAGGATTGGTCCTATCACTTATATATTCTTGCATTGTATCCATCCTTGTGTATTCATAATGTTTTATGTGTGTCATTTCTTAAGAAGCATGTACCTGATGTTAATCATGTCATTGATTGTAATGTGATTCAGGTGGAGCCAGAAGGTGGATTCCAAGTGAGATCGGTTTGCATGTTGGATCAGAAAATTAAGAAGATCTGTAATCGAGCCATGGAGATGGTAAAGGTGAAATGGACCTGGTATGATCATAAGGATGCAACCTAGGAGTGTGAGGATGTTATGCGAGCAGAGTATCCTCATATTTTTTATGATGTTTGAAATTGTGTATGTACATGTGTATATGATGCACTAAGGACAATGCATAAATAAGAGGGAGGGGATTGTAATGTGCTTGATCCAGGACCCTTTGTAATTGTACATATAGGCTAGAGAGTTATTTATGCTAATGGTTGAATTAATGTATATATAGGTTGGTGAGTCACTGACACCTAGATTTCAGTGTTGCATGAATCTAAGCAAGTGTGCGGAGAATTGTTATAAAGACAGGGTGTGCACATTTTGTGTGTTGTGCACACCTGGGAAAGTGTGTACATTGCACTATGATTTTGTACACTTGATTTAGTGCGTAATAATGACCTGGAAGTGTGCATATTTGAGAGTTACATATATACATATGTGTGTGTGTATTGTGTGTGTGTGTGTGTGTGTATTACTATTTATGTTTTGAGGTCGAAGAGTTTGTATGAGAATGAGGTTGGTGAGTCTAGATGTATATAAACCAATGCCCATATCCATGTAAATATAATCATGAATATTAATATAATATTTCATCATTGTGCACTGACTAACTCGGAAGAAAATAGATGGGGGGGATACTGTGCCAAAAAAGGGAAAAGAGGGAAATATTTAATAATATTTCCAAAAAGGGTAATGTGGATATGTTTTTATCCTAAGTTTCTGAGGGTAGGGAACAGGTCACCACGTGGCTTAAATCTATTTCTAAAGGTGATAAGCATCAAGTGAAAGGCATGTAATATATATTGATGGACTTAGTGTGTTTTGGGAATTATTGCATTATTATTATTATTCATGTTGCAATCTCTAGTGAGCAGAAAGGGGTCAGACTCTATGAAAAATATGATTATTACCTTATCTTCTCAAGGAAGCTTGTAAGGAGTTGTGGGATATATTCTAATTTTATTATCGAAACATAGGTTGACATACTGTGAGTGGTCTCTCTAGGTGAGAGACTGGCTATTTGAATAGGTTTTCGGATCCGAGAATATACTCTCTAGGTTATAGTATTGTTGAGAGTGGTTCCCTGGTGCATTGGGCATTAGTCACAGGGCTTAGAGACTTCATGTCTGGCCTATTACTGGAAACCCTAAGAAGGGAAGTGGGGCAGCCGAAGGAGTATTGAGCAGAGAAGGGACACACTTCCTTGGGTGTGATAGTTTTGTGGGGAATGAGGGGCTATGAATTAATTGCAATAGTGGAAAACTAGGACTGAGAAACATTGTTGATAGTCAAACCTTAGTGTGTCTCTAGAAGTATTTTTCCTTGGTGGAGTTGAGCCCTAGATCGGGGGTGACTTGTTGTTGAAATATTATGAGAAACAACATCTATGGCTAGGAGGAACATCTGAGTCAAGGCCTAATTTGGTGACTTTTATAAAAGATAAGTGTTTATGTGTTTGTCTTGATTATTGTCTGCATATTTGTCTATGTTTTTCATGGGTTTATTCTTGTATGTTGTTGCATATAAGTATTTGTTGTTATTTTGTTTAATGTTGCTTGCACATGTACGTATGATGTTTATAGCTTGTATTTGTTGTTGAGCATGACTATGTCAGTGGATGATAGCCTTTCCTACTAAAATAATCTGGTAAAATTGTTTATAAGTATTGCAAGAAGAGGATTAAGTGGTCGAGAGTGTAGGATTGTAGCATGTGTGTATCAAGAGGCTGGGGATTTTTGTGCATAGATAGAGAATTAGATTTCATGCACAGTTAAACCTGAGTTGGTGGATGACACCTAGATGGTTGTGCTACATAGTTGCGCTATGTTCTCTAAATGCTAGTGCACACAATTGGTGCGCACAATTTTGAGTTATTTTCGCTGCTTAATTTTGTTTTGAAAAGAGAATGTTTCTTCCACTATTATAAGTTGTGTGGGGAAACTTAAGTTTGGTTTGAGCACGTTACTTTAAGAGATATTGTGTGGATTTTGTTTAAAGTAGATTTTCCATAGTGTACTTCTAGAGTAACATTGGTCGGTGGTAGGTTGGGTATGTTACAAAGTGGTATCAAAACTTCATCAAAGTGTTTTATGGAGTAGCATGTCCTAGCCTGGGTGGTTGTGGAACAATCCAAACTTTCCTCTACTTCAGCCCACTACGTGAGATAATCTGTTGCAGTGATGATATAATTAGCCTTTGAATGCTTGGGGAGAAGATTAATTGGTCCAAAAAATTCCACAGCCCACTTCTAAAAGACCTACAGTGCTCTAACTGGCTAAAGAGGTAATTCATCTCTACATTATGGCTTCCCTACTCATTGGCAAATGTCGCAAGATATAGGATAATCTTTAGCATCCTTGAATAACGTTGGACACCATAACCTAGCTTGGAGTACCTTATGTGTTGTATCTTTCCCTCCAACATGTCCTCCCAAAAATCCATTGTGGAATTCCCACATGATATCTTGCCTCTCATGGGTTAGAACACACCTTCTGAGAATCTGTCTAGTCCCATCTTGTAGAGTTGTCCCGTAATCAATTGGTAGTCTTCTTCCTAGACCACTAGGTGTCATTTTTGAGTTGTGGAATAATTTTTTGGGCAGGTCCCCGAGCTGAGGAAGGAAACAATGTTTTCAAGATACTCTAGGATTGCTTCAACCAAAACAGGTCCGCATCGGGGAGTTGATCGTCCATTGCTCCTCCAATTTCCCCTGATTTCGATCTTGACAAGTGATCTAGACCTACATTAAATATTCCAGGCCTTTCAATTACCTTGAATGAAAACTCCTAAAAGATTATGAACCACCTATAATTCCTTCCCTCAAGGACCGACTTATTAACTAGGTACTACAATGCAGAATGGTCAGTAAAAAACTTAAAATGAGAGCCTAGTAAATAGTGTCTAAATTTTTGCAATGCATAAATCATAGGTATACCTTCCTTTTCAGTTGTTGTGTAGTTGTGTTCGACTTGAGAAAGTTTTCTGCTAGAAAAGTAGATAGGGTGGTCCATATTCCCTTCTCCTGGTTGTGCTAAAATGGCTCCCGAAGCGATACCTAATGCATCCACATGTACATGGAATTCAATCTCCCAGTTGGGGTATATAAGAATAGGTGCAGTGTCGAGTTTCTCTTTAAAGATATAAAAGGCCTTGTCACATTCAACTATCCATCGGAATGCTTCAGACTTCTTCAGTAATTTCTCCAGTGGTGCAGTGATACTTGCATATCTTCTGATGAACCTACGATAGTATCACGTATGCCCAAGCATTGAGCACAATTGTTTATCACTTGTAAGTGGCGACATGTTCAAGATAATTGCAACATTAACTGGGTCCACCAGGACTCATTCTAGGCAAACAATGTGGCCTAGCAGGTTGTTGTGTGGTACGCAAAAAATACACTTCCTCAGGTTCAAATATATATGTAATTCCTGACATCTATCAAACATCAACCGTAGTATCGCTACATGCTCCTTCAGAAAACAATATACAGTCCAATCATCCATGTAGACTTCTAGAAACTTGTGTATTAGGTCATGAAATGCTACTATAATAATCTTGGAGAAGACTGTTGGGGCACTCTTTAATCCAAAAGGCATCACATTGTATAGGAATTATCACCACTCGGTTATGAATGTGTTCTTCTTCTTGTCTTATTCTGAAATTGTGACTTGGTGATACCTAGAGAATCCATCTGCAAAGGAATAATATTATTTCCCCCCAACTTGATCTAACACCTCATCACTGAAGGGTGTCAGAAACGAATCGTGCACACATGAATAATTCAGACTCCTATAGTCGACACAGACCTGAATGTCTTACGTTTCTTACGTATCCTTTGTTCTTTGTATTACTATGGAGCTAACCCACTCTGCTTCTTTGAAAGGAAAGATCAGTCATGTCACAAGAATTTAGTCAACTTCCTTCTTGGCCTTCTCTTTTACTTTGGTATTGAGACAATATGGTTTGTTCTTCATGGATTTTGAATCGAGATTCAACTCAATCTTCATCTCCCCCATGGCTCCTTTTATACCTTTCAACTCTGAGAAGGTTTTTGGGAATAAGTCCTCATATTCCCACAACACTCTCTCGACTTCATTCATGTCTTGTTCATCCCAGTAATCTCCTATAGAGCTATCATAGGATGCTCTTCACTCCTTATATTTATTTTCCACAACTTCAGGGGATGGTTATAGGAGCTAGAACTATAACTGGGTATAGTGTCCTTGATTTCCCTTATACCTATAGTTTCTTTGATATTTAGGTTTCTAAGTTCTTCTAATTCATTAGATTCTTCCAGGACTTTATCAATTTTCCAACAAGCTAAAGGTATTCTGATAGGGTGTTGCCTCGATTGGACGGAAGAAAATGGGCATGATCAGAGCATACTATTGGGATTTATTTATGTTTAGAAATTTCAGTAAATAGCATCTCCTGAATTATTTGAAGGAAAAAGTGAAGCTCAGGGGACTTACCAACAAAGGAGAAATATCTGCAAAATTGGTCTTTTAAGGTTTTCCAACAACTTGTTTGTCTTCTGGTCTCTTCATGTGTGTACCAGTCTTTTGGAATCGCACATAGTTACTGGAAAAATAGTTGAACCCATAGTCGAGAGGGTACTTCCACAACTCACCATTGCTTTAATCAGTGCTCAACATGAACTTTGGGGTCAGACTTCCCATCAAAGAGTTGCGTACCTCGAAAATCCATGTTCATATCTTTTGTAAACTTATCGCTATTGAGGAATCTGCATCGAATAGATCTATTTGCATCCTCCCAATCTAGAATCAAGGCTCTATGATTGGCCCACCATCTAGCTGGGGTATCCTTCAAGGATATATCAAAAACTAAGATTCATTGATCTGGATCAACATTTCCTTCTATGTCAGTGATAAATTTTTCCACATCTGAAGTACCATCATATGTTGGGTGATTCTTCATCTCGGTTCCAAACCATCTCATTTCTCTGATAGTTGTGCAGTGTATTGCGAATAATGTGTATGAACCTTACTATCAGCTATCAAAATCCAGTTTTGAGTCCTTGTCGACTGACTGTATACTCCTCCAACTTACATATCCATCTGCAGCGGGGTTAATATAATATGTCCTTATTCCTGCAATTATAGTGTATAACTAGTCAAGAACTTATGACTCCATGTTATTATCCACTGGATTAGTATATATAGATCCCAAGTATAGATCTAAGGGATGGACTACCTTTATTCCATCTTCTTCAAATGTCATGGTGTCCCTCTTTAATTCAATGATAGCATAATTGTTATAATCCCAATCAATTCCTAATAAAGCAGGGTAGGGGTCTTTGTCTCCCATGATTTCAATCACTTCAAAATTAGCTATCGTTTTAACTCCCGCAACATCTATCTCCACATCTTTCAGCCTCCCTACTATGAAAATGCAGTATTGGTTTTCCATTCTCAGTTGGATGGGTGAATACACTAAATGAGGTTTCCCTAGAGCCTCCCAAGTATTTTTGGGTAAGATATTGACATTTGATCCCAAATCCAGCATGACATCTTTAATCTCAAAGTCATCTAAATGGGCTTCCAACCTAAATTATTTTCTAGTTCGCACTTTCCTTATTTGTATTCTCTATGTATTCTTCTTGAGGAGGTTGGTGGTTACAATGGTTTCTGGAGTTCCCTCATCTCCCAAGTCTAGGTATAGGGTGTTCTGCAACTTCTTAGTAAGTCGGTCATCTCCCAAGATTTCATAGAATAATTGAAACCAAAGGTTAATTACATGTTAGGACTTCTCAGGGTGTCTTCTCGAGTTTACGGGATTCCTGGGTACAGGTGGTGAGGCAGGGGCTTGAGAAATCTAGGGTTGAAGGATGACTTTAGGAGGATTTTCCACCATTTTTGGAGCAGAGACACCTCTAAATATTTCTATTGCATACTTGAAACACAATTTTTGTTTCAAAGGGTCATACATGTAATCCTTGGGGGCTGCATTCTAAATCTTGGGATGACTGTCTGCATCTACCCCAGTTATTTCTCCCCCATGAGTGATGATTTTGACTCTGGGTATCTTCCCTTCGACTTCCCTCCTAAGTTCATAGCCTACGTGTTGATTTTTCATTAAGGTAGGATCAAGCATGAATTTCATTCCAATTTTATCATTTTACTTGAACCATAGATAATTGTAGTTACACCATAAACAATTTTTTTCAGCAACCAAGATCAAAAGAAGAAATACCATGCACAAGTACACAAGAATGATCCTGGGAAACCCTTCTCAACAAGGGAAGAAAACCCAACAATATTAATTATCTTTTAAATTAATTAACTTTCACTTTATGGTGGGGCCGACCTATACCCTTTACATCACAATTAGGGTTACAGATAAGTCTATCTCTTAGACAATATAGCAAGGTATATCACACACCCACTAGTGCTCAGCCACTAGGGGCACTCCCACCTGTGCTCAGCCACAGGGACGTCCAAGTAAACATATCTCTATCTCATTATGTCTCACAAGAGAATCATCTCAAGTATAACATCATCTCAACTCTCTGCATAGAGGTGAATAGTAGACCCATTGCATGGGCTCCTTCACCCCTCACAGGGGTACACATCATTTCATCTCCGTATTAGAGAGAACAACACACACAACTCATGGGAATATTCCCTTTACAGGGACACACAACGTTCCATATCCATATTAGAGAGGAACAACACACCCATCTAATGGGTACACCCAAATCATGGGCTTCCTCACCCCACATAGGGGAACACAACATTCCATCTCCATCTCAAAGAGTAAAAACACACCCATCTCATGGGCACACCCAACTCATGGGATCTCTCACAATGCTACTCACTCAGTCCGTGTCCTGGAGGATGTCTCATGTAACTATAATCATTAACACTCCCTCTGAGCTAGGGAGGCATTCTCCACCAAGCCAAGTCTCTCACGGAAGTACTCAAACTTTGTCCTAGCAAGTGGTTTGGTGAATATATCTATAATATTCTCATGGGTAGGAAGGTACTGCACGTGTATTGATTTCCTCTGCACCATGTCTCTGATATAGTGATATTTTATCTCAATGTGTTTCGATATATCATGAGACACAGGGTTCTTAGAGAGCTTCACTCAACTCTAGTTATCACAATGAATAGTGGTACAATCCATATCATGATCAAATAAATCTTTCAGAAGCTTGCGAAGCCACATTGCTTCACGAACTGCCACACTCAATGTTATATACTCTGCATCTACGATACTTGATGCCATAGAGATATGTTTCTTGTTGCACTAGGAAACCATGGTAGATACTAAGGTGAAGAAAAAATTAGAGGTGCTCTTCTAGTCCACTGTGCTCCCTTCCCAATCTACATCGGCATATCCTTGCACACTCAAGTCTACACATGAGGCATATCTTAGGCCACATTCAACTGTGCCTCGTAGGTATCTCAATACATGTTTCACTAGTATCCAGTGAGTCTGTCTTGGCTGACTCATGAACTGACTAAGTACATCCACTACATAGCATATATCAGGTTTGGTTTTAACTAGATACATCAATGATCCTCTCAGCTATGGATCGATATCAACATCATTCATTTTATTCAAATCCATCACCATTGGTGTAGGTATGATTATTTACTCTAGATTCTTTATCTCAAAGTAAGAAGTCAATGCTCGCTTGCATTGAACAATAAGTCTTTCTAAACCAGTAAGGAATAAATCATCCACATACAGGACCAAGATCAGGCACTCGTCACCAACAATATGATAATATAGGTTTGGATCAACAAAACTTGAAGCCCAAACTCCTCAAGAATCCATCCATATTCTCGTACTAAGCATGAGGTGCTTACTTTAGTCTATACATGGATTTCTTCAACCTATAAACATGATATTTCTCATTGTTTATCACAAATCCCTATGTATGCTCAATATAACCTTCTTCCTCAATCTCACCATTGAGAAAGGTTGTATTTTCATCCATTTGATGTAGTTTCCAACTCATAGATGACAGTACGGATGGAAGTGTATCATGATACTGGATCAAATGTCTCATCATAGACAACTCCCTCTATTTGTGGGAATCTTCTAGCTACAAATATTTCTTTGTATTTCTCGACACTTCCATCAGTTGCATGCTTTATCTTACAGATACACTTGGAAGTCACAACATAATTCCCTTAAGGTCTGGGAACAATATCCCATACATCATTCTTCAAGATAGACTGATGTTCTTCTATCATGGCATCTTTCCATACTTGCTCACTTGTAGCTTCTCCATGACAAGAAATCTCAAAAACAATGATGTGGATCATGGCTAAAAGGTAGCTCGAAAATCTCTTTCATTTCTTGCTTTCTCGGTAAGTTCCTTGAGGGGATGCATGTCCCTTTGCCTCTTGCAGAGTTTGTTGAGCCCAAATAGGTCATTTATGTCCTACTGCAATATCTCTGGGATATCAACTAGAGCAGTTGGATCAACTGGAACAATGGATCAACTAGAATAATGCTTGTCTCCCTCTAAACTATTGAAGGGAAGAAGGTAATGTCTCTTCCTTCTTCTAAATTTGTTTCACTCTTTCTTGAGTCAACTAACTCCCTCTGAAATCCGAAGGATAGATATCTTATTTTTCCTATTTGCTAACCTGAGTCTGCAGTCATGCTCAATATTTCATTTGGTTTAGAGGAATTAATCCTCATCTCTCTTGTCTTCATCCTTTTGATTTGGTTCTGGATCAATGTCAGAGGTGGAAGCATATTGTCTTCCTTTCTTTCTGGTAGGACAATTTCTCGCATAATGTCCATATTTGTCAGATCTGAAGCACTGGATCTTTGTCATGTCTCTTCTTTGATCATAACTTGAAGATGATGAATTCTTCTCATCTTTGAATATTTTCCTGAAGTTTCTTTTAAATATTCCTACTTTCTTTGTATGAAGTGAAAGAGCACGATTTTCATTAGGGGAGTCTTCCACTCCTCTAGCTCTAAGTTTAAGTTATTCTTGGGTACATTATATCCAGATACGATCAAAAGTAGGTAGTTTTTCTCTTCAACTGATACTTTGAAGAAATGGTTCCCATTGTTTTGGAAGATTATTGAGAGTGGTCAAAATAATTTGTATGTCAGATATGATTTCTCAAATGGCACTTAGTTGATCTCTGATCTTTGACATCTTCATAAGGAAGGTAACAACGGTATCACCTTTTGTCATCTTGATACTTTGGAGTTGGCCCTTCAATGTAAGGGCTCTGTGTAATGATCCCAAGCCAAATTATTTCTTGGAATCACTAACTACTACTAATTTATTGAGTTTCTAAGTGCATACAAGATTCATCAACACATGGAGATCACAATATATTCAAGATGTAGAAGCACAAGAAAAGATCTGACCTTTTTTATTATGAGCAATGTAAGATCAATACAATAGATGGCCGATCTGGCATAAACCTCAGATGGTCGTACAAGCAATAGATATGAGCTGCTACAAAATGCTCCCGACAATACAAAATGAGCCTCCAAAGGCTCGATATACAATGAAGATCAATACAAGCATATCTGAATGCCAAACTCTCCAGCTGAAGAATGTCACGCTCCAATAGAAGGCTGAAACCCTCAATAATTCTTCCCTGCTACCAAAAGTGTCCAATCATCCCGAGAAATATGCCAAATGATAGATCGGGCAACTGCAAGGAAAACCCAGATGTCCAAATTCCCAAATCCACTCTCAAACTCC